>CAUDMG010003450.1:1125000-1195000 GCA_958450375.1 Homarus gammarus
TGAAGAGGAAGGAGTAAAAGAGAGGGGAAGGGGGGTGGGGTAATGGTAGAGAGAAGAGGAAGAGGTGAGGGAAGGTATAGAGGGAGAAGTAGAGTAGGAAAATGAGTAAAAGAAGGAAGACAGAGAGGGAAGGTAGTAAAGGATGGAGAGAGGAGGAAAGTAATAAAGTAAAGGGGAAGGACAATTGATAAATAGAGGAGATGAGAGAAAGGTAGTTAAAGAAAGGCAGAGGGAAGAAAGATAATATAGAGAGAAAGAAGAAGAGAATGAAGAAGAAAGAGAAGAGAAAAATAATACGAAACAAAATCATACTAAGGGAGCAAAGATAAATCAAGAGGAAAAGAGAAGAAAGATAAACAGGAGAGAAAAGGAAGGAGGAAGTAAAAAAAAACAAGATAATGAGGGAGGGGGAGAGAGGGAAGAGGCGAAGGGAAGGGGAAGGGGGGGGAGCGCTTCATGACTCGGATATTAGCTAATTACGTTCTAATGACCTCGAGATGGTTCCTTGATTGAGTTACGTCACAGACAGGAACAGGATTGGTGGGTGAGGTAACGACGAATTCCCCATGTTAAGTTTTTACTCTAAATACCGTGTTTATTGTTGTTGTTTAGGGTGAGTGAGGGAGTGGGTGAGTGAGGGAGTGGGTGAGTGAGGGAGGGTGAGTGAGGGAGTGGGTGAGTGAGGGAGGGTGACTGAGGGAGGGTGACTGAGGGAGTGGGTGAGTGAAGGAGGGTGAGTGAAGGAGTGGGTGAGTGGGTGAGTGAGGGAGTGGGTGAGTGAGGGAGGGTGAGTGAGGGAGGGTGAGTGATGGAGGGTGAGTGAGGGAGGGTGACTGAGGGAGTGGGTGAGTGAGGGAGGGTGAGTGATGGAGGGTGAGTGAGGGAGTGGGTGGGTGAGGGAGGGTGAGTGATGGAGGGTGAGTGAGGGAGGGTGAGTGAGGGAGGGTGAGTGAGGGAGTGGGTGAGTGAGGGAGGGTGACTGAGGGAGTGGGTGAGTGAGGGAGGGTGAGTGATGGAGGGTGAGTGAGGGAGGGTGAGTGAGGGAGTGGGTGGGTGAGGGAGGGTGAGTGAGGGAGTGGGTGAGTGAGGGAGGGTGAGTGATGGAGGGTGAGTGAGGGAGGGTGAGTGAGGGAGGGTGAGTGAGGGAGTGGGTGAGTGAGGGAGGGTGAGTAAGGGAGTGGGTGAGTGATGGAGGGTGAGTAAGGGAGTGGGTGAGTGATGGAGGGTGAGTGAGGGAGGGTGAGTGAGGGAGGGTGAGTGAAGGAGTGGGTGAGTGAGGGTGAGTGAGGAAGAGGGCGAGTGACGGAGTGGGTGAGTGATGGAGGGTGAGTGAGGGAGGATGAGTGACGGAGTGGGTGAGTGAGGGAGGGTGAGTGAGGGAGTGGGTGAGTGAGGGAGGGTGAGTGAGGGAGTGGGCGAGTGAGGGAGTGGGTGAGTGAGGGAGGGTGAGTGAGGGAGTGGGTGAATGAGGGAGTGGGTAAATGAGGGAGGGTGAGTGAGGGAGTGGGTGAGTGAGGAAGGGTGAGTGAGGGAGTGGGTGAGTGAGGGAGGGTGAGTGAGGGAGTGGGTGAGTGATGGAGGGTGAGTGAGGGAGTGGGCGAATGAGAAAGGATGGGAGGAGTATGGACTGGTAAGAGAGAGGGTGAAATGAGAGAGAGAGAGAGAGAGAGAGAGAGAGAGAGAGAGAGAGAGAGAGAGAGAGAGGACGTGATGTATGTAAGATGAAGAATTGGAGGAATGAATAAATAAGGAGGTGGGATAATGTAGAAGAAAGTGGATGTGTGAGGGAAGGTGGATGAGGGGAATGGATGAGTAAGGGAAAATGGGATAAGAAACGTGGATGAGTTGGGTCAGGTAGGTAGGTAAGTGATGGATGATGGAGTGGGAGGGAGAAAGAGGGAGAGAGATTGTGGAAGGGAAGGTGATGATGGATGACTGTTAGGAGAGGGAGGATGTTGATGGATGTTGGGTGGCAGAGGACGGATGGAAAAGAGTGGCTGGGAGAGGGAGGAGGGGAAATAGAGAGGTGAGTGTGGGAGGGCGGAAGGGAGAGTAGGGGGGAACTGTAGAAGGGAAGGGAGGGTGAGGAAGAGCGATGATGGGAGAGGGAAGAAGAAGGAAGAGTGTGAGTGTGGAAGGGAGGGATAATGAGAGATGGAAGAGAGGGGGGAAGGAAGGGTGTGAGTGTGGAAGAGAGGGATAATGAAATATGGAAGAGAGGGGGGAAGGAAGGGTGTGAGTGTGGAAGAGAGGGATAATGAGAGATGGAAGAGGGGGGGAAGGAAGGGTGTGAGGGTGAGACAGAAAGATGACAACAGGTGAGAGGATGAGGATCAGGTGCGATAATGACACTCACAGGTACACAGAAGGAGCCACAGGTAATACACAATAAACAATTAACCTTTGACTTCATATCTTCACTACAGACTTTCCTCCACCACTACACCACCATGACCCACTACCTGTTCCTCCACCACTACACCACCATGACCCACTACCTGTTCCTCCACCACTACACCACCATGACCCACTACCGGTTCCTCCACCACTACACCATGACCCACTACATGTTCCTCCACCACTACACCATGACCCACTACATGTTCCTCCACCACTACACCACCATGACCCACTACCTGTTCCTCCACCACTACACCACCATGACCCACTACCTGTTCCTCCACCACTACACCACCATGGCCCACTACCTGTTCCTCCACCACTACACCACCATGACCCACTACCTGTTCCCCCACCACTACACCACCATGACCCCACTACCTGTTCCTCTACCACTACACCACCATGACCCACTACCTGTTCCTCCACCACTACACCATGACCCACTACCTGTTCCTCCACCACTACACCACCATGACCCACTACCTGTTCCTCCCACTACCCATCACTAGTTCCTCCACCACTACACCCCATGACCCCACTACCTGTTCCTCCACCACTACACCACCATGACCCACTACCTGTTCCTCCACCACTACACCACCATGACCCACTACCTGTTCCTCCACCACTACACCACCATGACCCACTACCTGTTCCTCCACCACTACACCATGACCCACTACCTGTTCCTCCACCACTACACCACCATGACCCACTACCTGTTCCTCCACCACTACACCACCATGGCCCACTACCTGTTCCTCCACCACTACACCACCATGACCCACTACCTGTTCCTCCACCACTACACCACCATGACCCACTACCTGTTCCTCCACCACTGCACCACCATGGCCCACTACCTGTTCCTCTACCACTACACCACCATGACCCACTACCTGTTCCTCCACCACTACACCACCATGACCCACTACCTGTTCCTCTACCACTACACCACCATGACCCACTACCTGTTCCTCCACCACTACACCACCATGACCCACTACCTGTTCCTCCACCACTACACCACCATGGCCCACTACCTGTTCCTCCACCACTACACCACCATGACCCACTACCTGTTCCTCCACCACTGCACCACCATGGACCACTACCTGTTCCTCTACCACTACACCACCATGACCCACTACCTGTTCCTCCACCACTACACCACCATGGCCTACTACCTGTTCCTCCACCACTACACCACCATGACCCACTACCTGTTCCCCCACCACTACACCACCATGACCCCACTACCTGTTCCTCCACCACTACACCACCATGATCCACTACCTGTTCCTCCACCACTGCACCACCATGGCCCACTACCTGTTCCCCCACCACTACACCACCATGACCCCACTACCTGTTCCTCCACCACTACACCACCATGACCCACTACATGTTCCTCCACCACTACACCACCATGACCCCACTACCTGTTCCTCCACCACTACACCACCATGACCCACTACATGTTCCTCCACCACTGCACCACCATGGCCCACTACATGTTCCTCCACCACTACACCACCATGGCCCACTACCTGTTCCTCCACCACTACACCACCATGACCCACTACCTGTTCCTCCACCACTACACCACCATGGCCCACTACCTGTTCCTCCACCACTGCACCACCATGACCCACTACCTGTTCCTCCACCACTACACCACCATGACCCACTACCTGTTCCTCCACCACTACACCACCATGACCCACTACCTGTTCCTCCACCACTACACCACCATGACCCCACTACCTGTTCCTCCACCACTACACCACCATGGCCCACTACCTGTTCCTCCACCACTACACCACCATGACCCCACTACCTGTTCCTCCACCACTACACCACCATGACCCACTACCTGTTCCTCCACCACTACACCACCATGACCCACTACCTGTTCCTCCACCACTACACCACCATGACCCACTACCTGTTCCTCCACCACTACACCACCATGACCCACTACCTGTTCCTCCACCACTACACCATGACCCACTACATGTTCCTCCACCACTACACCACCATGACCCACTACCTGTTCCTCCACCACTACACCACCATGGCCCACTACCTGTTCCTCCACCACTACACCATGACCCACTACCTGTTCCTCCACCACTACACCATGACCCACTACATGCTCCTCCACCACTACACCACCATGACCCACTACCTGTTCCTCCACCACTACACCACCATGGCCCACTACCTGTTCCTCCACCACTACACCACCATGGCCCACTACCTGTTCCTCCACCACTACACCACCATGGCCCACTACCTGTTCCTCCACCACTACACCACCATGACCCCACTACCTGTTCCTCCACCACTGCACCACCATGGCCCACTACCTGTTCCTCCACCACTACACCACCATGGCCCACTACCTGTTCCTCCACCACTACACCACCATGACCCCACTACCTGTTCCTCCACCACTACACCACCATGACCCACTACCTGTTCCTCCACCACTACACCACCATGACCCACTACCTGTTCCTCCACCACTACACCACCATGACCCACTACCTGTTCCTCCACCACTACACCACCATGACCCCACTACCTGTTCCTCCACCACTACACCACCATGACCCCACTACCTGTTCCTCCACCACTACACCACCATGGCCCACTACCTGTTCCTCTACCACTGCACCACCATGACCCACTACCTGTTCCTCCACCACTGCACCACCATGACCCCACTACCTGTTCCTCCACCACTGCACCACCATGACCCACTACCTGTTCCTCCACCACTACACCACCATGACCCACTACCTGTTCCTCCACCACTGCACCACCATGACCCACTACCTGTTCCTCCACCACTACACCACCATGACCCACTACCTGTTCCTCCACCACTGCACCACCATGACCCACTACCTGTTCCTCCACCACTGCACCACCATGACCCCACTACCTGTTCCTCCACCACTACACCACCATGGCCCACTACCTGTTCCTCCACCACTGCACCACCATGACCCACTACCTGTTCCTCCACCACTGCACCACCATGACCCCACTACCTGTTCCTCTACCACTACACCACCATGACCCCACTACCTGTTCCTCCACCACTACACCACCATGACCCACTACCTGTTCCTCCACCACTACACCACCATGACCCACTACCTGTTCCTCCACCACTACACCACCATGACCCACAACCTGTTCCTCCACCACTACACCACCATGACCCACTACCTGTTCCTCTACCACTACACCACCATGACCCCACTACCTGTTCCTCTACCACTACACCACCATGACCCACTACCTGTTCCTCCACCACTACACCACCATGACCCCACTACCTGTTCCTCCACCACTACACCACCATGACCCACTACATGTTCCTCCAACACTACACCACCATGACCCCACTACCTGTTCCTCCACCACTACACCACCATGACCCACTACCTGTTCCTCCACCACTACACCACCATGACCCACTACCTGTTCCTCTACCACTACACCACCATGACCCCACTACCTGTTCCTCCACCACTACACCACCATGACCCCACTACCTGTTCCTCCACCACTACACCACCATGGCCCACTACCTGTATCCTTAACACAGTTCTCAACCGAAGGACACACCATAGGCCTACCCTCCCTCCCTCCCCCAGCCAAGTAACTGATCTCCTGTCACCAAGTCTCTTTTTTTCAGGCCTATGATGCTCGATACTCACCAGATGCAGGGAGGAGGGGGGGGTGTAGGGGGCGGTGGGGTTGGAAGGGGGAGAAGGAGGGAAAGAGGGAGAGACAGAGGGGTGATGAGGGGTTAACAGAGAGACGAGGGGAGAGATGCGTCACCCAACAAATTGTTTTCAGCGTTACCTGTAGAAGGGAAGCAGAAGGGTGGTTTGTAAGGGAGACTACCTGTCAAGAAGAGAGAGAGAGAGAGAGAGTATGTGTGTGTGTGTGTGTGTGTGTGTGTGTGTGTGTGTGTGTGTGTGTGTGTGTGTGTGTGTGTGCAATATTCCAAATGATACAGAATCAACGTGATAAATAACTTCACACATAAAACACAATGAATGATACGACCCATAATAATGACTGACCTGTATTCATTCACAGCTTTAATCACCCTTTGTTATTATCAGTTAGTTAAAACAATACATAGAGGATCATTAATGCGATATAAAATACGATTTTTGTCTCTTTTTTTTTTCTAGCGATTGTAAACATGTGAGCCCCAAGCCCCCTCCCCCTCCCCCCACACACATACACACATACGGACATTGATGATAAAACTATACCTTCAAAACGTGGATCACTGTCCGGTAATTTGATGACAGTTGTGATATTAATATAAGCCATATTAGTCTAAACCAATAATTCTGTCTCGTCACTGAAACAATCACATCAAACGGCCCAGTCACAAAGAGCTCATCAAAGGTAGTAATGAATGAGCGAGCATTGTGTCCCCCCTCTCTCTCTACCCCTCTCTACGCCCCTCTCCCTTCCCCTCTCACCCTCCCCGTCCTCCCATCTCCCCCTTCAAAGGCATCCCTACCTCCCCATCACAAGCATTCCCCATTCCTCCCTCCGGTTTCTCATCACATTCACTTCCCATCTACCCATCACTTTCACTGCCACACACACACACACACACACACACACACACACACACACACACACACACAGGATAGGTAGTGTCTCCTTCCTCTACAACTCCATCCAGCTTCAGTCAGCACCAGCAGGCGTCCCTCGGCTCCCATAACCTGTCCCCGTCTCTCCATCTATAATCAGCTATAGGAAAGGGAACTCTTCTTCTGCCGGGGGCTCCTATCATCGTTCTCAATTTACAGTAAAAGAAGATACTCTCTCTCTCTCTCTCTCTCTCTCTCTCTCTCTCTCTCTCTCTCTCTCTCTCTCTCTCTCTCTCTCTCTCTCTCTCTCTCTCTCTCTCTCAGTTAATAATGCAAGATTTCTCACTCTGTCTCTCCCACAGTCAACAAGATGTCTCACTCTCACTCTCACATTCAACAAGATCTCTCACTGTCTCCCCCCACACTCAATATCTCTGACTGTCTCCCCCACAGCCAACGCCAGGAAGACCCTTACCACTAAACTATCCCGACGGAGGGGTGAGAGAGAGAGCCGCCCTGGACAGCAGCAGATCCCGCCCTGCGCCGCCACATATGACGTACAGGGATGACCCGGGTTGTGTAAATAAGAGAAGTGAAGGTCCTGTTTGCTCTGCCTCGATAACGGCCATGTGCACACATGCTCTCCTAATACCACTTAAATTATAGGAGATAAAACCAAACATATAAGGGCTTTGTGCGCTAAAGGGATCTGATCCCCTTTTCGGACAAATTACAACGTATTTGTCAATGTAAATTGGTTCTAATCCTTCTCAGAGTCGTGATATGTTATATTTTGTCAAACAAGTGAGGGGTTTTAACACTTATATGTACTAATGAATAGACGTAACTTGAAGCGATATAATCCCATAATGACTCTGAACAGATCCTGTAGATGAGACAACTCTTCCCATTCTAAAATTGCATTTGTAGTTTATCCTTTACCATAGGGGACAGAATGTATTCACATTCCGTGTAATAACCGGGTGGGAATTTATTGTTAAAGTTCCCCAGTGAGGCGCAATAATTCCTGCCTTGTGTATGAACGTTGATAAGATCATACCTGGGATGCCTTTATGTGTTGGTACACTATTTATTATTGTGAGTGAAAATAATTTGAGAGATGACTATCAGTGATGAGTGCTACTGTAACGTGAACCTAAATGATAAAAGGAAAAGTGATAATCTTTCTATTTACTTCATATTCAGGTACAGTAATTACCGCATAAGACTTGTGAAGAAGGACTACATAAAACACGCTTAAAACAACCTACTGAGATATGTCTTATTAACTTAACCTCTTAAACTTGTAAGAAAATTATATAATCTAATAAACTCAGAAGAGAAACTCGTAACTAGGGAACTGCATAATGTTAGTCGGGGAGTTTATACGGGTTGTATTTTATTTATGTAATCTTTTAATGCAGCGGGGATGGTTAGTGCCGGTGTAGGTAATTCCCGACGATTACACACACACACACACACACACACACACACACACACACACACACACACACACACACACACAACCAACTACTTACCTGTCTCAGTAGGTTATATTTAGGTTATTTAAGTTAATTTCCAGGTGGGTTAATTAAAGGCACGTCATATAGGTAGAAATTAGGTTTAGTTACACACATTTGCGGAATTTCAAAACAAACCTGGAGTACCTGTATACCTGGAGTACCTGTATACCTGTAGTACCTGTATACCTGTAGTACCTGTATACCTATAGTACCTGTAGTACCTGTATACCTGTAGTACCTGTATACCTGTAGTACCTGTATACCTGTAGTACCTGTATACCTGTATACCTGGAGTACCTGTATACCTATAGTACCTGTATACCTGGAGTACCTGTATACCTGTAGTACCTGTATACCTGTAGTACCTGTATACCTGTAGTACCTGTATACCTGTAGTACCTGTAGTACCTGTATACCTGTATACCTGTAGTACCTGTATACCTGGAGTACCTGTATACCTGGAGTACCTGTATATCTATAGTACCTGTAGTACCTGTATACCTGTAGTACCTGTATACCTGTATACCTGTATACCTATAGTACCTGTATACCTGTAGTACCTGTATACCTGTAGTACCTGTATACCTATAGTACCTGTATACCTGTAGTACCTGTATACCTATAGTACCTGTATACCTGTAGTACCTGTATACCTGTAGTACCTGTATACCTGTAGTACCTGTATACCTGTAGTACCTGTATACCTATAGTACCTGTATACCTATAGTACCTGTATACCTGTAGTACCTGTATACCTGTAGTACCTGTATACCTATAGTACCTGTATACCTGTAGTACCTGTATACCTGTAGTACCTGTATACCTATAGTACCTGTATACCTGTAGTACCTGTATACCTGTAGTACCTGTATACCTGTAGTACCTGTATACCTGTATACCTGTATATCTATAGTACCTGTATACCTGTAGTACCTGTATACCTGTAGTACCTGTATATCTATAGTACCTGTATACCTGTAGTACCTGTATACCTGTAGTACCTGTATATCTATAGTACCTGTATACCTGTAGTACCTGTATACCTATAGTACCTGTATACCTGCAGTACCTGTATACCTATAGTACCTGTATACCTGTAGTACCTGTATACCTGTAGTACCTGTATACCTATAGTACCTGTATACCTATAGTACCTGTATACCTATAGTACCTGTATACCTGTAGTACCTGTATACCTGTAGTACCTGTATACCTGTAGTACCTGTATACCTATAGTACCTGTATACCTGGAGTACCTGTATACCTGTAGTACCTGTATACCTGTAGTACCTGTATACCTATAGTACCTGTATACCTGTAGTACCTGTATACCTGTAGTACCTGTATACCTGGAGTACCTGTATACCTATAGTACCTGTATACCTGGAGTACCTGTATACCTATAGTACCTGTATACCTGTAGTACCTGTATACCTGTAGTACCTGTATACCTCACGCATCAGCAAATTCAATATTCCACAAGATACAGTTATCAATTGCCCTGGCCAATACCCCACAACACGCGGTGAATTGATTGAGAGTTTAACCTGATAGTACAATTTTTCATATCAAAAGGATCTAGTCCACTTTGGTCCAAATTGAAACACCCAAAAATAATGTTTGTTTTTTTTTAGCCAATCAATGTAGAAATCTGTTTTGTAGATTTAAAAAGATAATTCGATATTTTCTACTGCAATACCTTGATTATGAGGAGAGAGAGAGAGAGAGAGAGAGAGAGAGAGAGAGAGAGAGAGAGAGAGAGAGAGAGAGAGAGAGTACATCTGATGTCTGTGGATACAAGAGAATAGGAAAGAAGAATAAGAAAGAAGGAAGAATAAGAACGAAGGAGGGAAGGGATAACAAAGTTAATAATACTAATAATAAGTAGAGAAAAACAAAGAATCCAATTGCCAGTAAAGAATGATGAAAGAAAGAAAGAAATACAAACAAAAAATAAAAGATAAAAATTAATATAGTGAAAATTCAAAAGATATAATCAGATTGAGAGAGGTTAGGTTAGGTTGCTGGGAGGAGGAAGCAATAAAGTGTTGTGCAGGGAAATAAATGGGACGAGGAAAAGAAGAGAACAAATGGAAGAGGCATTTAAGAACGACGGGAAATAATTTGTAGCTAACGAGGAAGTGAAAAGTAGATGGGGGAAATATTTTGAAAATTGACTAAAATGGAACAAATGAGAGAGAGAGAGAGAGAGAGAGAGTCATTTGTTCTATGTAAATTAGTCTGATTTAATACGATATAGAAAAACAATTAGATCTATTAGTTAATTAATTTAATGAATATGTAGTAAGACAAAGTTAATAAAGAATGTAACAAAAGAAACGATAATAATTGAAGTTAAAATGAAGGAAGTGAGAGATATAAGATAATTAGGGATTGATATATTAGCGAATGGGGAGATAAAGGAAAAAGAAGATAGAACTGTGTGAGAGGAAGAGAAGGATAAAGAGAGGAAGAGGATAAAGAGGGGAGAAGAAGGCGGAAGAGGAAGAGATGGAGAAGGAGGAGGAGAGGAAATACGGAAGATTCGCTGAGTCAACATTATTTTATGGGTGTGAAGGAGGTACTCAGACAGGAAGAGGAAGAAACAAGTTAAGAAATGACATAAATGATGTAATTGGGGAAGGAGGGAGAATGAGGTGAATAGGAGGAAGAAGAGATGAAACAAGTGTCTAACAAAGAGAAGATTAGGTAAGGTAATTTGGTAGTGAATGAGAGAATAAAGAAGGAAAGATTGATGGAGAGATGGATGGTAGGAAGGTAGAATAGAACAAAATTGAGATAGAAGGATAGGAAGGATACACTGGAAGAGAAAAGGAAAGGGACGTGGAGAAGGGTTAAGGTTGGTGTATTAAGTCACTCAAAAATTATCTCTACAAAATTGTGTTGATAAAATATGACACAAGGGATGTCCGGGTCCTTGTTGTGAAGGGGGGAACACCTTAGCAAAACAAAGCTGTTACGGCAGAGAGTGAATGGCAGCGGGTGAAGTGTGTGTGTGTGTGTGTGTGTTTATATTAGGAGGCAGGGGAGTCAAAGGTGGAGAGAAAAAAAAAAAAGAAAAATGGACAGCGTGTTAGCCAAGTGGCCACCAAACACGTTCATTTTCATGTTAATACCAGCGAATAACAGGAGAATATTATATACCTCTGGCTGAAACAATACACTAAACGTACACATAAAATATTTCCTTAAGCCCACGCCACACCTCTCACACACCTTATCCACACCTGATACACACCTGACCCACACACCACACCCACACCTGACCCACACACCTGACACACACACCTGACACACACACACACACACCTGAGTCTTTATAATCACTCACCAGGTACAAGCTTTGATGTTCTCCTACAGCACAGACACACGCAAGAGGTAACATGAACAGGTTAGATATGACCCCGACACATTGACACCAGTTAGCAGTAGGAATTGGCACCAAATGTTAGGTTAAATCTAGAATCTAAAACAAACTTGAAGGTTGAAATAAGAAATGGCAGATTTGAAGGAAATTTTACAACTTTTAAGAACTTGATTTGAGGAAAACTTGCGACTCTAAACACAAAACGTTCTTATAATACCTAACCTAACCAAACGATTCTTACAGTGTTTAAGGTGACTGACAGGATAAGTCTGTTCTACGTACCATAGTACCATAAATCCTTTCATGAACCACCGTACCACCATACACCCCCATCCCGATTCACCATACCATCACATACCCTACCTTGACCCACCATAGGACCATAAATTTCCATCCTGATCTACCATACACTGCCATACATCACCCTCCTCCCCCTCTACCCAAGGATTTACCAAGGATCTAGTCGGAAAGCTCTTAAATGCCTGGCCCCATTTCTTACACCTCCGATCAGGCTTGAGATAAACGGGTCTGATGTTGTTATTTTCAATCAGAGAGTCGCTGATAAGGCCCAAGGCGGAGAGGGGGTGGAAGTTTCTCCTAGTGTGAAGAGAGTTGTAAGGGGGGGGGGGGGACCCAGGACATGGTGTTTAGAGGGGCCCTGGGACATGGTGTTTAGAGGGGCCCTGGGACATGGTGTTTAGAGGGGCCCTGGGACATGGTGTATAGAGGGGCCCCAGGACATGGTGTTTACAGGGGCCCTGGGACACGATGTATAGGTGGGCCCCAGGACACTCGATGTATTCTCTCTTTTTTCTTCATTTTTTTTCAATATTGTGAGGATGATAATTGTATAATATAAGTTTATCCTGTGAAAGTTTATACAATAATATCAGGTAAAGACACGTTGAAAGATACTCACTAAATAAGGTAAAGGGATATGTATTTTATTAGTAATGTTTTGAAATCACTTAATATATTTTTCTTCTGAAGTTAATGGACCTTTTTTCTCTCTTTCAAAGTCAACACTAAAAGACCACGAGGCAGTTTAATAACCGCAGTGACAAAAAAGTTCCAGCAGCAACAAACGGAAAATTCAATGTAAGACAAGATGGTATTTTTCCTGATTTATTGACGATCGGCCATTTCTTTCAGGCCATTTTCGCGCCAATTCTCGTAAAACCATATCCCCGTAGAATCCAGACCAGTTGTCGTCACATCATCAAGTTGTCTATGACACGAGCCGAGGAGAGGGAGGGGGAGAGAGGGGAGGTGAGGGGAAACTCTGGCGGGCGTCTATACTCCTCCATCTTCGGCTCAAGGGGGAAACTGACGTATAGAAATACATTTTCTGCGTTAGCACCTTCCTTGTGTTCGAGAGGCTGGTGAGAGAAATATGGCCACCGTAGGCGTTCGGTTTGGGTGTCTGGGTCCCTCTGTGTTCCTCTGGTTTATGGTCTTACTCCCACACCTCGATTTCACGTTTATATCCTTAGTTTTTTTTTTTTTTAAACTCAGTGGAAGGATTTTTCATGGAGGAGACTGTTATGTAGTGCGAGAGTCTGTGGTCCGTGTGGTGTCTCGCGTCGTGATCCAGTGTAGCGAGGACGCCAGCGACACAACACCGCTGATTCTCTTTAAATCTAATGACACTCCATTTGGAAACAGATGGCGCGTCAGCTTCCAACTGAGCTTATGTCATAAACTTTCTGCTGGCTGTTCGTCAGCCGAATGAAATGAAAACGTCACACAGACTGATAGACTGATAGAAAATTAATGTGATGTCTGGAGTTAATGTGAAAAGGAAATTCTTGACGCTGTTAACCAATTATCCAACAACTTTTTCTATGTTCTAAATTTAACTCTTATTTCAGTCTTCCTCATACAGCTAGGCGTCACTTACTTTCTGAATGTCGATGTTAGTTTTTCTCCTTTAGTTTTCTGGTGACAAATTAAGTACTTAAACTGGCCAATAAAATGTCGGCATGTCATTAGCTGTTGACGATGACAAAGTGACGTCACAGAGGCGTTCGTGTAAGTCGATAAAAAGACAGTTTAAAATAAGCTGTTCTATAATTACCAATCAACTGCACTCGGAAAAAAGGCAGCAAAGGGCCGCTCAAATTACCAATATCCAGCCATAATGAAGTGGCGGAGCGGCGGCCGGAGCCAGAAATATAAATAAACCGGCTCAGCTGACGAGGGTGTTGAAGCTAAGTGCCGCCTATAATGACCAGACTGTCGTGTCATAGCTCAAACATGGCACCTTCCCCCCCATCGCCCCCTCAACACTCAACCCCCCCCCCCCCCCAAGTCCCTCAAATTAGCCCTTCTCCCCGAGCCTTACACTTCCCGGGAGTCTCGTCCCCTAAAGACCGTAGCAGCTCCCATATTATCCAAACTTATGACGCATTTCCAATAAAGTGGATCCATAAAACCAGTGGCACTGAGGTGGTGGAGGGGCGGCACCCACTGGCACCAGATGCCAGCTGTATGTTAATATTAGTCAGTACCCCCCCCCCCTTTTATACCCTCTCCACCCCCTCCCCCCTGAGGCCCGAGTGATATGTTGGGACACAAACTATACCTTGTGTATGATATACCGCGCTATAATGACCCTTTTAAAGTGATATACGGGAAGACTACCGGAGCGGCGTCACGGGAACAGTATCGCTGTAGCCACTACTCCTGCTTGATCTAAATCATCGGAAACACTACACGCGAAAAATACACGCGCTCAAATACATCCCTGGTACAGTATATAGAAGCCAATGTGTATTGTATATTTATGTGTATTCACACTCTTACTCGCAGGTATATGTACACATGCGATCATTGATTGGGGTTGTACTCACACACACATACACGTACACGGAGATTTACACGTATATAGGCACACTCCTGATTTTACGTAACCACGCACACATACTCTCATGTGCACGCGTGTTAATTCTTTACATGTGTACAAAAAACACACCTACAGAGGTAGACTAATACATACAGGTGGCTGTCGCACTTATGTTGACTAAATTGTAAAAAAAAAGGATATTTATTGTGAAGTAAAAGATTCCTTGATCAAACTCTGGACGGCGGGCAACAAATATTAGATATATTAATATTTGTTTACAGCAACATGTAACATACATGTTACTCCGGGTGCTGGCGGTGTGGATCAGGGGGAGGACGGGGTGGACAAGAAGTAACATCGTCAACTGAACAAGATAGATCCTTTTCTGACACAATAAAACCGTTTTACTCTGCTCTTAAAGTAATCTGTTATTATAAAGCATTTTCAGCTTTTCTTGAGTATCCGGTGAGTGAGTGACGGTAAAGCAACCTGTACTGGTCTGTGTTTATCTCAAATGTAACACAAGGTCAAGTGGCCATAACTACATAAAGTGTTGTTGAGAAATACAGATTATGGAAGTCGTCGGAATTCTTGTTACGTTATATTCACAATTTTTTTTTCGCTGATAACGCTCTTAACACCCTGACGGACAGACGCTTAACGAATAGACGGATGGACAGACAGACGAACAGCGGAAAGTGGGCATTACCGCACCCCTTCCCTGCCCACTAGGGGGGGGGGGGGCACTTAGTTGGGATACTGTGTTATTGTATTTGCTAATTTATTATCAAACGGAAACTCGGTAAATTGATAATGTTCACATGATGATTTAACCTTACCCATAATTCTCTCTGTAATCACCGGTGTTCAGTACCTGTGAGGCGGTAAGAAGTTATCACACAGACAGTACAGTAGCAGCTGACGCACCGGCCATTACGTAGTCATAGTGAAGATTACATCGTAAAACTTGATTTATCGTTAACATTATAGTGATGATGACGCAGCTGATGTTAAATCCACCTGTGAAGTGATCTCACTTGCCTAGGACAAAACCTTCAATGTGTTGACGAAAACAACAGCCAGGAGGGAGAACTTGTAGAGCCAAGTTTAGACCAATCATTACCTCTACACCTCCCACTACTGAAGGTGTTAATCATTGTGTTACACCTTTAATAAACACTGCCTCTACACCTCCCACTACTGAAGGTGTAAATCATTGTGTTACACCTTTAATAAACACTGCCTCTACACCTCCCACTACTGAAGGTGTAAATCATTGTGTTACACCTTTAATAAACACTGGAGTATTTAAAGAACGAGTAACAATTAATATGGAATAACATTGTCAAACTTAAAATTAAAAATCTTAACTCGTCTCGTTTTTTATGTTAAGAGCGAGAAACGGTAGTGAAAATTGTATCTTGATCTCTGGCGGGTTTTAGACGCACTAAAACAGTTTTATGTCACCTCGACGCTCAAAGTTTCAGAGTCGGTGAATAAGTAAATGTGTCAGGGAAGATTTAAGGAGCCATAAAGCCTCACACTACATCAGTGTCTCCGTGTGTGATATCTGTCACACTCCGCCTTAAGATACCGTCTGGCTCTCCTCAGTACAAATACTCTTAACTAAAAACTATCATCCAAAATGTACTAAAAATGACTATGTGGAAGACAGTGGCCCACACAGTACAGCGACACACACACACACACACACACACACTGTAGTTTGAGCTTTTCCCCATCTAGTTATTATATGTCTCATTTGTGTCACTTATGTCACTTGTATATTATTTGTAATTCGTAACCCATTCCCCAAATATGTAACTGTATATTTTCAGCCTTCTGGCTGCCAAGCTCTTTCAATAAACCGTTAATTATTATTATTATTATTATTATTACTAATTGTGGTGGTTCAGACTCGGACCTTCTTTGATATTGGCGGGAAAACTTTACCCAATTTCTTTATCATGGACTTCAGAAATACATACATACATACATGCATACATACATACATGCATGCATTCATACACACATACATACATACATACATACATACATACATACATACATACCTGTTGATCCAAATGTGTCATAGCGACGTCACCATAATCGGGAAAAAATACTGTATAGATTTACAAGTTGGTTAAGGCACAACCATTGTGTTATAAGTTGTAGCTGTTAACTCACACTGATCTAGTACTGTTGTGTAGGGGTTGTATTAGTAACAAGAGGAGTGAGTTATAGTTGTGAGGACCATAAGTGTGTGTGTGAGGGAGTACTAATGAGGTAGACCCAAGTGTTCTTGTCTCTCACTCTCAAGAGGTAATGTAAGTATGTCAACAAAGGTTTTCCGGGAGTCTCATTTCACGGGTCATTTAGAGAGCATGTTTATATACTGTACACATCGTCTTTGTTTATTGTAGCTGTAGATGTCTAGCTCAAAGGAAGAGGAGTTTTAACTATGTTTATTAACCTCTAAGTGAGTTAAGGAACAGACTCCAGCGGTTCAGAGGCCGTAATACACTATATAACATTACCTAAACATTTCCTCATTTAAACATTTCATCTCAATTTATTATACATATGAATTCAACGGGAAAAATTATGGGTGAATATTTCGGGAAAAATATTTGTGTTTACGTTGTGAGCTTAGCAAAGTTTACAACACCTGGACAAACTCTACATGTAAACCTGATAAATATTTCTTTATTATTTTGTTAATTTTCTGTACTTTTATCTATTTCGGTATTTTTATATTTTATTATTCATATATTTTTCATTCATTGTAAATTATAGTGATGTTAAGAGTAGCAGTCACCGGTGTCAAATGTGTTCAGAAACCTATAATAAATTTGTTATATGTTATACAGTATATGTGAAAATAGTGAAAAGTATATACAAAGGTTAAATAAATATTGTTTATTTTATGGTGGTTGTGTTGGATTAAGTCACCACATACAGTGAAACCTCTATTTAACGGACAATATGGAGAGGAAAGTACGTTATGTCGAGGGTCCATTAGATGCGCCCCCCCTCCTTGTAACGCGACCCCTTCCTTGTAACGAACGATATGGAAAGAGATGTCCGTTATATGGAGGTTTCACTATATTAAACGTAATTTTTCGCGTATATTGAGTTTATAACGTGACTGCTGAGCCTCATACTGTCAACGGAGAGTCAAGATGTGTCAGTTTTTTGTACCATCGTGTAATCCTCCCATCTGACAGCCACGGTACCTTGGTCATATAGTCATGATAATCACCATTTATCTTTCAAACACTCTCTCCGCCACCCCCCCCCCCCCCTCCGGAAAAAGGAATTATACCTCTAAAACGTAATAAAAAAAATTATAGACTAAGATCGTGATGTAGGATCTAAAAAGCTGAGAAACTTTGGTGTATATTACGAGAGACTACCAAGCGCCTGTGTGTGTGTGTGTGTTTAGCAGGTTCTCGTGCATGCCTCACCGTAATCAACTTTTTCTTCATTTTTCCCCCCACCACCGTTGAGTCTATTTACGTTAACTACCAAAACACAGGTAGAGACTTATTAGAGAAGTGAGGCATAACTCACCATCAGAGAGAGAGGTTACCACTGTTTCTGTCCACCAACACACCTGAGAATGTCTAATGTTTGTTGTCTTGTGGAGGAACTCACTTAAGAGTCCACAACTATGCAGGAATACCGAGGTTATCAGACCAGCCTTTATTGTTGTTGATGTTGTTACTGTTGCACGCCTTGGCATAGTTAAGACCATTGTCACCATACCACAGCTGTCTGAGGCCATGTATGTGTGTGTGTGTGTGTGTAGGAGGGAGTTGGGACCCTTGTACAGTACAGTATAGAGAATATTATAGAGGTTTATTATACAGATACAGGAACTCGTCGCTGGGAGGCTTCAATACATTCACCCGGGACAAAATAACACCAGATGGATTAAAACTTATTAAAAAAATCTTAAAATAATAAAAAATCAAATAAATCTGACAGTGGTATCCAAGGTGTTAGATGCTCAGCTCAGGTTGTATCAGTGTGACAACTTGTCTGAGAGATAAGATAAAAATTCTGACTACTGATGCCTTGAAGATTTTTATAAGAGAATTGATAGGACTTGATTCCTTTGGTGGGTCTCGAGGGACGGATAAGCTCTGTGTCTCCTTGATGGCAGAGTAAGATAAGGTAAAAATATTGCTTGTGTGGGTGAATTTATTGGGAACTGCCTTGACTCGGTGATAACCTTTGGTGGATCTAAATGTGTAGGAAGTGTTCATTTGACCTTAGTAGATGAGTGAATGTTGGGAGTTAGTTATAAGAATTATGACGCGTTTTATCCATGTTGTAAAAAGTATGAAAAAAAAAATTATCTGTATGAGTGTGTGTGTGTGTGTGTGTGTGTGTGTGTGTGTGTGTGTGTGTGTGTGTGTGTGTTGTGTGTGTGTGTGAGAGAGAGATAAAGTCAAGCTATATAACCGGTCTGTTTACATGATAATTACACATTCGTCATAGTAGATATGACCTGGCCTGTCCAAACGTAATCTAACCATCCCAAAACTACCACATTCTAGCTTGATCCTTACGTAGCTCGTCCAAACCTAACCTGACCTAACCTAACCAAACTTTTTTTTCTGAATCTATGTTAACCTGATTAATATCACTATCCATGGTCCAGACATTATCCCGCCAACCTTAGTCCATGGTCCACCGCTCAGGGTCCACCAGTCGTGGTCCAAACCCACAGAAATAAGTCGTCAGGCCGTGCGTGTAACTAACTCTGTTTTTTACGGACCGACTGGCCAACACAACTATCAAATATTAATTGCACATCGATCCCCCGTGCCTACACAAAGCTGCCATCGAGAGCTCCTCAGGTCCCGACTTTAAGGTGTCAGGGAAGAGAGTGGCTGAGTATAAGGGGAGTGAGAGATAAAAGGGGTGAGTATAAGGGAAGAGTGAGAAATGAAAAGGGGTGAATAAAAGGGAAGAGAATTATATAAGGAAGGAGGACATTTGAGGTAAAGTCGTATAAGTAGATAAATATTATACCTGTGACCACTGTATCTTGTACTACTGATCACACCACTGTAACAGCCTACCACGTCCTGTATCCTGTACTACTGATCACACCACTGTAACAGCCTACCACGTTCTGTATCCTGTACTACTGATCACACCACTGTAACAGCCTACCACGTCCTTTATCCTGTACTACTGATCACACCACTGTAGCAGCCTACCACGTTCTGTATCCTGTACTACTGATCACACCACTGTAACAGCCTACCACGTACTGTATCCTGTACTACTGTCACGCCACTGTAACAGCCTACCACGTACTGTATCCTGAACTACTGTCACGCCACTGTATCAAGCTGTCACGCCCTTACAGTCTTTGCATGTTATGATGTTGAAAGATGTGATAATCCTGGAATCTTTGTGGTCCTTCCTCACTCACTGAAGGCTAAGCCGATCGATCCATTGATAGAGTTTTGTGTTGTAGTAAAGGATCAACACAGAGGAAGATACTGAACAGTGTTAAAGGTGATACATAGAGGTAGGTAGGTGTCTTGGGACGTGGTCGAGGTGAGTAATGTTAGCAAGTTGTTGTTATTGTAACTTGTTTTCTTATTTGGGTTTTTCTATTGATTACACACACACACACACACACACACACACACACACACACACACACACACACACACACACACACACACACACACACTGTTTGTAACCTTGGAAGCTAACATGGGAATGTATGTGTGTGTGTGTGGGGGGGGGGGGGGCAGGAACTAAGGTGTGGCACAGTAATTAAAGACCATGGCTGTAGTGTAATGACATCCTCGCGTTTTGACAGGAGCGTGACTATCGGATACGGTAATAGAAGCGTTCGTGGACGGGGTACAGGTACAGCTAGTGGCCGGGGTACAGTAGATCCATCATGGTGTGTTTGAAAGATTCCCCCGTGGCTAGTCTTTAATCTTATACCTTGCCACCCACCACCACCATTATCCTCGCTCAGTGATCCGCTATTTTTTTTTTGCCGTGATGTGTGTGTTGCTGATCGACAGGTTTATCGTGTTGTTGTTTTTATTTGTTCTTTGTTATTATTCTTATTTTTAGAGGTGGTCTTTGTCTAAATCTTTACCATTATTATATTTCTTCGCTAATCTTGTATGTAACATTTTCATTCTCACACACACAAACACACACACACACACACACACACACACACACACACACACACTTTTCTCTTGTGATGACTGTATTTGGCCCGTCCACCACGACCTACATCAAGATACTGACCGAATAATTAAGATAATAACAAATAGATTAAAACATTTATTTATTGGAAGAAATTATCACAACTCTTTTATTGTTTCAACCTTTTGTCTTTTTTTTTATTCCTTCTTTATTTGGTCTGGAATTTTGTATATGTTCATAATGGAGTATTTTTTATTTATTTATTTATTTATTTATTTATTTATTTTATTTTATTAGGTTTTCACTATAACTTGTTTTAGTGGAAATACCTGATCGATGGGCCTCACCTGTGTACAGTACTGTCCTTCACCTGTGTGTGTTGGTTCTTATACACCGTCAGTCAGTATCATACCGTATACTTTACCTGTCGTGTTCACAGGACTAATCCACCTTGAGCCTTTACAATCAATCTGACTTTCCTTGATTTTGTTTATATACACAGCGACAGTCACCATCACCACAACTCTGGTAATCGTCTACTTTACCCGGAAATAACACAAATATTCCACTTCATGACATTTCTACCTCATGTTTTTATTTTATTTCACTTATTATGAATTGAATGGTGTTAATAGAGGAAATGTTTAGTCCTGGATGCGAAAGGTGTTAGTGAAGGAGATTAACCTAACCTAACCTAACCTGGATGCATAAAGGTGTTAGTGAAGGAGCTCTTAGAAATCCTTTAAATCTGTACCTCGGGATTTGCCATTTCTTGACTATTATAACTGTTTCTTCGTCTTCATCTAATCCATTTTTTTTACACACTATCTATCTATACTGAGTCCCGGTGACCGAGTGGGTAGAGTGCTTATCTGTACCTATTATTGTGGGTCTCTCTCTCTCTCTCTCTCAGCCCCTGTAGATACTTCCCGATAAGACAGTGATCCTCTTCTCCCCGCTGACGACTGACTGTTAGCTGACGTTTACTGACGCTCATACTCATCCCTTTAACACAGTGAGTCAGTGTCCATCCAGTACAGATTAATCTATATTTCTAACGCAATTATCTTCATCAAAAATGTAAATCATTCAATTATTGTATTACGATTCCTGATTTCAAAATATAGATGAAGCTAATTAATATGCATCAGGTAAAATCATAGTGTTACAATGTTGACGCTAAGCTTAGTAATACAGTTTGTCTAAATTAAGCTTATGTTGTATACTGCACTATTAAATTTACATGGAGGGTAATTACGTTTATATAATTTTGTCACGTCAAGCAGCAGGTGTGTTGTGAGCCAAACAGACCTGACTCAGTGTACTAATGACCAGATCAAAGAAGATTATCATTTGTTTTGTTATTAATGCAAGAAAAACTATATATCGTGTGAAATATATCAAGAGGGAGAGAAAAAGTTGTGATAGATTCTTTTAAAGGATTTGTTTACATTAAGTTGTTGTTGGTGATCGTTCCATGGTTCCCTGTGTGGTGATCTGAGGACGCACACAAGAGCCACGAGGGAACAATGCCTGGGACAATTACATTAAGTGGCGGGATAACTGGTGTTTATGAGTTAATTAAGTGGTATAATAGTGGAATATTTTCATTTAACGCTAAATTAGTTATGGCATGTGAAAAATATACAAGACCAAAACTGTTATTTAACCTATTATGTTAAACGACTATAGACATATAATATTGTAAGGTACATTTTCGTGTATAATTAAACAATGCAAACATGTGACAAGAATGGTGTGTGTGTGTGTGTGTGTGTGTGTGTGTGTGTGTGTGTGTGTGTGTGTGTGTGTGTGATTTAAGACTGGAATCTTACTTTGTATATATTAATTCTGTATTATAGGCGTCTAGTCTGGTGTTTATCACAATGAACCATTAAGACCCGAGATATGATGTGATAACCAGTGGCATTATCCTCATCATGCATCTGAATGAAGATATGAACGAAGATTTCTCGTCCATGAAGTTGAAATTCCTGTATATTCAATTCTTGTATCAGAGTTCATGGTCCACGTGTGTGTTCTGTCGCAGGAATAGTGATAGCGAGCCTCGGGTGTGTGAGTGAGTCTCCCCTCCCGGCCTCTCTCTGCCTGATCCTCCACAGCTGCTTTAAGAGTCTCTCGAGTCTTTCTTCCTTTAAACTTGTTCAGCCGCCGGCAGGAGATGTGTTTCTTTTCTTACATTCATGATTGGTCAGATAAAGAGTCTTTTCTTGGACGCAGAGTCAGACACGTTTCATTGAAGACAGTTGAGCTGCTTGTGATGTTTTAGTGAGGGAAGGTTTAGTGCACGTGGTCGGTGATCGTATAGTGAAACATTCCGAAGGTCATGTAGACTTTCTGGGACATGTTGCAAAACGGTTGACTACTTTTAGTAAGGATGGGTGCCACTAGCTGCCTCCTTCAGGTCAGGATATGGTGCCACTAGCTACCTCCCCCAAGTCAGGATGGGTGCCACTAGCTGCCTCCTTCAGGTCAGGATATGGTGCCACTAGCTACCTCCCCCAAGTCAGGATGGGTGCCACTAGCTGCCTCCTTCAGGTCAGGATATGGTGCCACTAGCTACCTCCCCCAAGTCAGGATGGGTGCCACTAGCTGCCTCCTTCAGGTCAGGATATGGTGCCACTAGCTACCTCCCCCAAGTCAAGATGGGTGCCACTAGCTGCCTCCTTCAGGTCAGGATATGGTGCCACTAGCTACCTCCCCCAAGTCAAGATGGGTGCCACTAGCTGCCTCCTTCAGGTCAGGATATGGTGCCACTAGCTACCTCCCCCAAGTCAGGATGGGTGCCACTAGCTGCCTCCTTCAGGTCCCTCCTGCTGGTGTAATTTACAACTATAAACAGCTTTTTCTCTCACAAAGTTGTCCAATTAAGACGACCCAGAGAAGGATTTAAAACCTATGATTCCTAGTCGTAATTTTTAAGACATTTCTCCACCTGTCAGTGAACCTCGGTGGCCAGACACATCTCCCTGTGCCGGATTAATCTTCACTATCATAGTTTTGTTATGTTCAATGTTCCCTCTGCCTTTTTATACATCTTTGAGGTGGTGTGTAATAACAGCCACCTGACAGCCACAGACAGTTGTTAAGGCGACCTCCTCCTGACCTGGATCGCTTCGAGTGACTGTATTTATAAGTTAACTCAGGTCAGTAAGTTATGATATTGGGTGAGCCTCGGGGGGGGGGGGGGGGGAGGCGCCTGATTCTTCTTCTGTTTTTATTATTATTGTTGTTGTTATTATTGTTATTATTATTGTTGTTTTTGGTAGATTCATTTCGAAGGAGTACAAATTTCCTCCTTAGATGTGATACAGTTCACTAGTGTTACTTACGGGTTGAGTTGGCAGCACAAGAGTATATTTACACCTCAAGGTACAGCTTCATGTTATCAAGAGATGTATGACTGAATAAACCTAATAAAAAAATGGTGGTGAGGTTGGTGGAGGATGCTGAGCTAGACTGAACAGAGTTGGAAATGATTCAAGCCAGTTTGAAGGCGCTTTGATAGACTTATAAAAGAGCTCAAGGGGATTGAAGAAGGTCTGACGAGATTACAGAGGCTTTGAGGCTGGCAGAATGGGTGTGCGGGAATGAGAAGAGATTGTGGCGAGGTAAAGAGCGCGTGGGAGGGTTAACATGTTGATCGGTTTGCATGTAAAAAATGGGAGGAGAGAGAGAGAGAGAGAGAGAGAGAGAGAGAGAGAGAGAGAGAGAGAGAGAATTTAAATAGGTAAAATAATGAGTATTGGAGGTATTGATGCTGTTAACAGATGGTGTAACATGTGCTGCACCAGGTGAGCTTCGTCGGGTATTAGAGAGAGCTCAGGTGTTATGGTTTGTAGACCTGTATAAAAGCTGTACCGAATTAGTGAAGGTGTTTAGTGTACCAGTGAGGTCTTAATAGTACGATGGAGTAGAGAGATAATGGAGAGAAATTCACTAAGTTGGTCATTATGTGAGAGTAGATTGTGAAGAAGTCTGAACAACAATTAAAACTGTATATCAAGTCATCAGGAGTAAAACAGATACCAGGGATGTCTTGTACTAATAAGACTGATGACAGATCCAAGTGGCTAAGCAAAACAATCACGTGGTGTTTTTTTTTCCCTTTTATTCAAGGTTAAGTTTTTAAGTTTACTCCACGTGTTTGCGGGTTTATGTTAATATATGCCAATTAGAATCGAGATCTGTAACGCATCACATAACCTGTTCAAGAGGAGTCAAGGGAGGATGTTAAATTGTTAAGTGATTCGCGTCTCTCCCTGTTAAGATCTTCGTGTGTGTGTTGAGGTCATATTGCATCCCCTGGTAGTGTGTGTGTGTGTGTGTGTGTGTGTGTGTGTGTGTGTGTGTGTGTAAAGGAAAACCATTCTCCTGCCTCACACTATCCCATGTATCTTCACTACTGCTCTCTATCTCTGCTTTATCACATTTCCCTCTTCCTTCTTCTCTCTCTCGTACACTCACACAGGAAACTTTTACACATTTTGCCAGCATTTATATTTCAGTGAATAAGCACTTGACAGTCACATCTCGACTCTGATGGTCATTCAACTTTGTAAAACTTATCTGCTAAAATGTTTTCACCTTTCATGTTAAGAATGTTCAAGACGATGAATTTATGGAAGTTTCTGTAAACACCAAACTGTGTTGATCGGTGGAAAAATTTAGATATTATTGTTTTTTTTTTTAAGTTCTTGGTGTCGAGTTATGGATAATTATTAACGTTTTTTTATTATCCTCTCTCTCTCTCTCTCTCTCTCATTTGAATTATCATTTTTCTGTACTTTTCTCTATCTCTTCGTATTTTGGCTTTATTCTCCTCTCTGTAACTCTCTATTTGTATTCTGTAACTCTCGCGTTCCATCTTGCTAGTGTTTGTTGATCTCTCTCTCTCTCTCTCTCTCTCTCTCTCTCTCTCTCTCTCTCTCTCTCTCATGGTTCCAGTAACAGCACTAACAGTAACAACACCAACAGTAACAGCACCAACAGTAATAACGCCAACAGTAACAACAGTAGCAGCCTGGGAAGTAGCGACTTGACTCCACGGAACACTTGTAAATGTCTTAAAAGCCTAACATTAAACTGTAATGTGGGGTAATATTTTCCCTTAGTTGAATTATAGGACGGAAGGAGATTATTAAGGCGAGTGAATTATAGCACCAAACGAGAGCTGGACACGCGCTGGGACGATGAAACGATGGAACGATGTCAATACGCGGCCCGTTTTCTGTTGGTGGCTGTCTCAGGGGGGAATGGGGGGGGCCCCCCCCCCCCCCCCGAGTTGTCTGCGAGGGGGCACTATCATATTACAACGAGTCCTTGAACAACTCTCCAACTCTTCAATGGCTTACTCACTCACTCGGTGCAATAGAGTCGCTGAACTTTACATATTCTTGTGTCAACTTTGGTTATACTTGGCATTTTCATTTTTTCCCAGAAGAGCGTGAAGCGATGTTTAACTAAGGCGTCTCGCTGCCTGTTAGGGGGGGTTCCTCACCACCTCACCACTTGCCTGGCCCCTGTCGCTGCCTGCTGGGAGGGTTCCTCCTCACCACCTCACCACTTGCCTGGCCCCTGTCGCTGCCTGCTGGGGGGTTCCTCCTCACCACCTCACCACTTGCCTGGCCCCTGTCGCTGCCTGCTGGGAGGGTTCCTCCTCACCACCTCACCACTTGCCTGGCCCGTGTCGCTGCCTGTTGGGGGGGTTCCTCCTCGCCACCTCACCTCTTGCCTGGCCCCTGTCGCTGCCTGCTGGAGATTCCTCCTCGCCACCTCACCACTTGCCTGGCCCCTGTCGCTGCCTGCTGGGGGGTTCCTCACCACCTCACCACTTGCCTGGCCCCTGTCGCTGCCTGCTGGGGGGTTCCTCCTCGCCACTTCCCTGGCCCCTGTCGCTGCCTGCTGGGGGGTTCCTCCTCACCACTTGCCTGGCCCCTGTCGCTGCCTGCTGGGGGGTTCCTCCTCACCACCTCACCACTTGCCTGGCCCCTGTCGCTGCCTGCTGGGGGGTTCCTCCTCACCACCTCACCACTTGCCTGGCCCCTGTCGCTGCCTGCTGGAGGTTCCTCCTCACCACCTCACCACTTGCCTGGCCCCTGTCGCTGCCTGCTGGGGGGTTCCTCCTCACCACCTTGCCTGGCCCCTGTCGCTGCCTGCTGGGGGGTTCCTCCACCACTTCACCACTTGCCTGGCCCCTGTCGCTGCCTGCTGGGGGGTTCCTCCTCACCACCTCACCACTTGCCTGGCCCCTGTCGCTGCCTGCTGGGGGGTTCCTCCTCACCACTTCACCACTTGCCTGGCCCCTGTCGCTGCCTGCTGGGGGGTTCCTCCTCACCACCTCACCACTTGCCTGGCCCCTGTCGCTGCCTGCTGGGGGGTTCCTCCTCGCCACTTGCCTGGCCCCTGTCGCTGCCTGCTGGGGGGTTCCTCCTCACCACCTCACCACTTGCCTGGCCCCTGTCGCTGCCTGCTGGGGGGTTCCTCACCACCTCACCACTTGCCTGGCCCCTGTCGCTGCCTGCTGGGGGGTTCCTCCTCGCCACTTCCCTGGCCCCTGTCGCTGCCTGCTGGGGGGTTCCTCCTCACCACTTGCCTGGCCCCTGTCGCTGCCTGCTGGGGGGTTCCTCCTCACCACCTCACCACTTGCCTGGCCCCTGTCGCTGCCTGCTGGGGGGTTCCTCCTCGCCACCTCACCACTTGCCTGGCCCCTGTCGCTGCCTGCTGGGGGGTTCCTCCTCACCACTTGCTTGGCCCCTGTCGCTGCCTGCTGGGGGGTTCCTCCTCACCACTTGCCTGGCCCCTGTCGCTGCCTGCTGGGGGGTTCCTCCTCACCACCTCACCACTTGCCTGGCCCCTGTCGCTGCCTGCTGGGGGGTTCCTCCTCACCACTTGCCTGGCCCCTGTCGCTGCCTGCTGGGGGGTTCCTCCTCGCCACCTCACCACTTGCCTGGCCCCTGTCGCTGCCTGCTGGGGGGTTCCTCCTCGCCACCTCACCACTTGCCTGGCCCCTGTCGCTGCCTGCTGGGGGGTTCCTCCTCACCACCTCACCACTTGCCTGGCCCCTGTCGCTGCCTGCTGGGGGGTTCCTCCTCGCCTAGGGTCATGTGATTTATTGAAAGTTTGTCGGTTGTTGTTATGTTGGAGTTACATATGTACCCGGAGTCTCATTCCTTCTGCCGCGTGAGCACACACATGCACACACACGGACACACATACATACAGTGAGGCAGTGCACCATAATAACAGTGTTAGTGGTGAAACTTTTATGTCTACAGATTACTACCTACAACACCACCTGTGACTGATGTAACCCCACACCTGTGTACATGTGTCTACCATAGCTGTACACATATGTCTCCCACACATGTTCACATATGTCTCCCACACCTATGCACACACATCTACCACCACCACCGTACACATGTGTCTACACCACACGCACACATGACTACCAAAAGGTTCTACCCTCTGTGTAAGTGTATACGGAGTTATAAATATTCTTACGTCTCACGAAGCTCGTGTACATGTTGTCAGGAGTTTATTTATGTGTGTGTGTGTGTGTGTGTGTGTGTGTGTGTGTGTGTGTGTGTGTGTGTGTGTGTTAGGAATGATTCATGACACTTGGTTTAGGTTCACATCTGCTGTTGTATTCATAGGAAAACTTATCCTTGTGCCGTTCACTCCTCTCAGTCACACACATGCCTCTTATTTTCTCTTGTGTCTATAGAAGAACGTAGTTATTTTGAATCATGTTTGTTTATTGTTGTTGTTTTATCAATATTGACTATTTTCTGTTGTTTTTGTTACGTATAATTCCTTAGTGTTTTTTTTGTGTGTTTGTTAGGTGTAGTTCCTTAGTTTCTTTGTTACAGCATTACTAATATCTACTAGTGTGTGTTTGTTTGTCAGATATTGTCTCAGTATTGTGAAGTAACAGCCATCATCACACAAACCTGAAGATCCTTACTCATCCTTATTGTCACTCAAATACCACTCACGCAAACACCACTCACCCTTACACCACTCACCCTTACACCACTCATTCTTGCACCAATCACTCTTGCACCACTCATTCACTTCACCATTAACATCACCACCCATTGCCATCACCACCACTACATTCAACACTACCATCATCACCACAACATCACCACAACCTGTAGCAGGACAGTGAAGGCCATTCCAGCACAACCCGCCAAGGTCAGAATCTCTCCAATAGTTGTGCCAATATTTACCGAGTGGTCCAGGTGGCAGACTCGGAGATGGCAGCCACTTGAGACTCTCCCTTGAAACAGCCAAACAGCCATACAGTATTTGCTCACGGTAAATACCCCCCCCCCCCCCGAATCTTCTTCACTAACAGAATCTTCCATGAGTCTTTCTTTATTGGGGATTAATAATGGTAAGAGCTGTAAGATTTGTATTAATGGTGATGTTAAAATGATTCTTACATAACCAAATCCAACTCATATTAAGCTAACTCAGCCCAACTTAGCCTAACCTAACCCACCATTTGAACGCAGGAATATCCCATCATTTGAACACAGGAATATCCCGACATTTGAACACAGCAATATCCCACCATTTGAACACAGGAATATCCCATCATTTGAACACAGGAATATCTCACCATTTGAACACAGGAATATTCCACCATTTGAACATAGGATTGTCCCACAATTTGAACACAGGAATATCCCACCATTTGAACACAGAGATATCCCACCATTTGAACACAGGAATATCCCACCATTTGAACACAGGGATATCCCACCATTTGAACACAGGAATATCCCGCCATTTGAACACAGGAATATCCCACCATTTGAACACAGGAATATCCCACCATTTGAACACAGGAATATCCCACCATTTGAACACAGGAATATCCCACCATTTGAACACAGGAATATCCCATCATTTGAACACAGGAATATCCCACCATTTGAACACAGGAATATCCCATCATTTTAACACAGAAATATCCCACCATTTGAACACAGGAATATCTCACCATTTGAACACAGGAATGTCTCACCATTTGAACACAGGAATATCCCACCATTTGAATACAGGAATATCCCACCATTTGAACACAGGAATATCCCACCATTTGAACACAGGAATATCTCACCATTTGAACACAGGAACATCCCACCATTTGAACAGTGGAATATCCCACCATTTGAACACAGGAATATCCAACCATTTGAACAGAGGAATATCCCACCATTTGAACACAGGAATATCCCATCATTTGAATACAGGAATATCCCACCATTTGAAGACAGGAATATCCCACCATTTGAACACAGGAATATCCCATCATTTGAACACAGGAATATCCCACCATTTGAACATAGGAATATCCCATCATTTGAACACAGGAATATCCCATCATTTGAACACAGGAACATCCCACCATTTGTACAGTGGAATATCCCACCATTTGAACAGAGGAATATCCAACACTCAGCCAAACCGACAATGCCGCCGCGTCGTGTGCCTCTCTGGGGATTGTGGCAGTGAAAAGGTTTGACGTGTTCTGAAATCAGAGAGTGAGAGAGAATCCTTTTATCTGCGGATATCGCCTGAATATTTGATTCCACTCACCATTACCGCTCACCCCATCCCGCCCCGCCCCACCCCATCCCGCCCCACCCCGCCCCGCCCCACCCCGCCCCACTTCTTCTCCTCTTTCTAGTATTGTTTTCACAGCTACTTTAATTTATCAAAAGAGGGTTAAATTATCACCTGTTTCTAAATTCATTAAGGATTCAGGTGTTATAGCATTATCTTAATCCTAACAGTGAAATACATTAAGTGGTGTTGAATTATTCGTCGTCTTTGGTATTTCATTTTTCTCTTCCCTGATCCGAAGCTTCTTGACACAGCTGTTGAATGTGTGGGTGTAAGTTGTGTGGAGGTCTGGGTGAAGTAAAACTCTATTGGTTATTAATTTCGATAGGTTTTGTTTTGAATTGTATGTAGTAAATAATGTTTGTGGTTATATCAGTGTGGTTTTAAGAATGATTGTTTTAGTAATTACCACCACAGTCAAAATCACTACCACCACCAACACTACCAACACAGAGATTAAAACTACCACCAATATTACTACCACCACTAACACTATTACCACCACCACCACCATCACCACCACTACTGCCACTACAACTACCAAGACCACCACGACTACCACCATCATCACTACCATCAGTACAACCAGTGCCAGCAATAACATTACATACAGTACCGTTCAATAAATCGATGAGGTGTTATTTAAGGATAAAGAGTGTGGCGATTACAGCTAGTGGCACACCATCACGGCCACTACCACCACTACTACCACCATCACAGAAACCACCGCCACCACCACTACTACCACCATCACCACCACCACCACTACTATTACTATCACCACTACCACCACAACTACTACTAACACTACCATCATCACATACACCACATTATGGCCACTACCACCATTACTACCACCACCACCACAGCAACCACTACCACCTCCACAATACATTACACAGTACCTCCAACAACATACTAACCAGATCACTTACCTGTTGGACTTACCTCTAGTTGATGAGTGTGTCTGAGTGTGTGTTTGTGTCTGAGTGTGTGTTTGTGTCTGAGTGTGTGTTTGTGTATGATATGGGAAGGAGAATGTAGCCAAGTATCTGTTTTACCTTACTTATATACTGTGAGTGTGAGTCTGAGTGAGCGTGAGTGTGTTGAGTGTGAATCTATGAATGTGAGTCCTCTTCTTTAAGCTGAACCCTCTAAGGTATAATCCCGACAAAAACATATAATTAATGGTACAGTGATAATGGGAAGGTTTAAACTGTATCAATAACTTCTCTTCTCTCAGTTAACAAAGGTTGTCAGACTAACTTTTCACACGGGTAGTAATTTACTCGGTCAGAATGGGTGCATTAAGAGTCCCAGGTGAGCATTACCAGGTGTGGATGTGGCAGTGTCAGGTATTGGACGAGTTAATCTTGAACCTTTTATAGTTGTTTAGTGTAACACAGAATATGTTTTATTATGTGTCGTAGAAATGTTGGGTATGAAAAGAAGTGAGATCATTACCTCAAACTCTTTAAAATTGTGTGAGAGAGAGAGAGAGAGAGAGAGAGAGAGAGAGAGAGAGAGAGAGAGAGAGCACACTGGATAGCTATTGAGACTTTACCGATATCCAGTGTCCCTCAAGCTCCTCCAAGGACTGTGTGTCCCTTGGAGCCATAAACCAGGATTGCATGAGGTAGTAACCAACTGAAGGCCAATATGGATGCTTCACTAGTTCTGTAAAGGTTGGTGCTTCTAAAAGATTACTGACTGACATTCACCACAAACCCGATGGAAACTTGTCAGGGCAGCTCATAAAAAGACGAGGCTGGAGTTGGGGAAAGTTATCCCTTGTCATGTCTTTGACTTCCTCGGCGGACAACAAAAGAACGCCTTGCATTCTTCCACGCTTTTATATCTGGATGTTAACTATTGGGAGACTCTTGATCTTTATTAGAGATAACGGTAATGATATCAAGTTGGTGTTAATACTGAGTAAATCAGAGAACATGTAAGGCTGCTCACATCTGTACTGAAGAATCCTGTAAAAAAGACAATGATGTAACGGTCTCCCATGAGGCTCGTCACCCTAGCAGTTCCAAGTCTGGAAAAGTCGCCACAAAAACGTGGAGGCTGGAGGCGTTTCCTTCTCCTCTCTTTACTGCAGGAGACGCAGCTGGGGGCCTGTGATCCTTGGAACCACCTACTGGTGTCCTGGCACTTGTCCTCGCCTATAAAACTGATTTACGGAGGGCGGAAGGCTTAGCGACGGGAACGGCGGCAGTGGTGGCGCCACACAGGGAGATGAAGGGGCTCGGGTTGTGGCCGTCCACAACACTACAGTACACACGACGCTGAATACTGAGCGAGTGTTAAGCTGCTTGACGCCTTCACAACTGACTTTGCAATATATTTACTATAAATTGAAAGCTGGACCCTTTTAAATGATATTTATTCCATTTTCAAATTTCTTAAAAAAAAAAAAACTATAGCATGTGAAGATTGATCTCTAGATAAACTTGTTGGGAAGTTTAACACTGTGCAGAAGTGTGGAAGACTTGTTATCGGGGCCACGAGAAATTATCGTGAAGTAGCCCGAAGGTGAAGCAGCAGACACAGACCGCCTCACACAGTTAGTGGAGTGTGAGGTCGATTACTGTGACATACCGTGTGAGATAGCTTATGTTATCGCCTTTTATTGAAGTATTTGAATACAGTAAGGTGGTAGGCGATAGAGGAGGTACGGAGAGAGAGAGAGAGAGAGAGAGAGAGAGAGAGAGAGTATACACAACTGTAGGGACTCTGACTGGCAGCTCATGACACAAGAGACTACGGGCGTCGCCATAAAGAGACAGAGAGGCGGTATATAACAGTGTGGGTGAGATACGAGAGATGTAAGTCACGCAAGAGAGAACAATAAATGAACACTTACATGGATGACATAAGTGGTGACATAAAGTAACATGGACTGTATGAAAGTAAGTCTGACGGTCCATTAGAGTCAGTACACTGTATATAAAGTCTTCGGCACACAAGGCTGTATACCGGGCACTGCACTTGACCACCATCACACTCCCAACTGTAAAGCTAGGTACCCAGTCACAAATGAGTGAACTGAGAAAACCCCAGCGAACTTTTACGATGAGAGACAATCACTGTATCACCTCTGCCACTTCCTGTCGTTATCTTAGTGGCGACCTGTCAGTAAATAAACCAGAGAAAGCACTTGAAGTTATGGTTTATGTTTGTGTATTATGTTTAAAGATCTGAGGTGACGGTGTAGCGTACTCTAGGTCAGGATGAAGACGATGTGATTGTGATGTTGACAGCAGAGTAAAGATGGCGGTGTCTTGATGTTCCTACTTGTATTACTGCATCGTGGAGGTCGTCAGTGACTCTGTGTGATGTAGAACAATGTTAAGGAGGGAGTTGCTGGTAGAGGGGCGACAGGGCGGAGACACAATGTCGGGGGAGGGAGTCAGCTGGGACGTGTGGCGTGTGACTCATAAAGGAGAAGATTATTACCCTGGTGAGAAGCCGTGGCCGTACATATATATTATAAATGTATACAGGGATGGACACACACACACACACACACACACACACACACACACACACACACACAGAGTTAACTGGCTGTATAATGCTCAAGGCTTCGGATCATCACTGAGGGGGGGAGGGTGGTACTTGTATATAACTTGTTAAGGTCGTAAAACACCACCAGTTTCGTGTATAGTTCCAGGTAATAAATAACATTCATACCTGATCTAACACTGCCTACCATAGTAACTCCAGGACCACGTAGTTGGTCTTGAAGCTTGACTGGGTGACTATTAAGGGTCTGGGCTGACATAATGTATTAAGAAAGGTAAAAATTTCTCAACAGTTTGGTCGCGTTACTTAAGTATTTCCCGGAAGTAAAATAAAATGTGTTAGATAAATGAACGTTAACTGGATTTCACTGTGATAAAAATCTACCTTTATGGTATACGTTTTAATGAACAGTTTCATGCATGCATCCATATTACACTGAGGACATAGAGTGAATGACTACTCCATACACTACATACGCTGACACAGAGGCAAATGTGAATGTCATATTTACACATACTTACACCCTTACACACACTGACTATCTACATACACACACACACACACACACACACACACACACACACACACACACACACACACACACACACACACATCAACTCACTGTGGTTCACCTGTACACCTCCACCACCACAGGTGAGGTATAATGACCAAGGTTGGTGACGCTGTAATACGGAAGAATGATGTTATTACTCTCAGGTAATGTTGAAAGGCCATGAAATGTTTGGTGGCGGTCATCAAAGGCAGTGAATGTTTGACGCTGATTGAAATATGTCACATTATTCTGCTGCTTTTGAAGTCCAAAGTGTCTGTCTGTGTGGTAGATGTGACGCTGGGAAAATTGTGTGAGTGTTGTGGCTGGGTGACAGCGGGCGGTGTTCCCTCCCTCAATACTACATCACTGACACACAAGTGTTTCTCGGGACTCTTGCTCGGCTTCTCGCTCATACATGTGACCTTAAAGTATTCACACACACACCACTCACTTGTGATGAACCCATGTCGCCGCACCCAGTAGTCCTGACCACCACTTTATCCTCAGACCAATTGTTCTTTACCTCGATATAAAACAAGGTGATACCAGGTCAAACATTACACTTCTCTATAATAAAATTGTAGGAGAGTGAAAAGTAATGATATTATTCGCTGTACTACAATGCGATAATTAAAAGGTGTTATCAATCTTACTTGGTCGTTCCGAGTAAGAGTCCCTGTACTCCCTGTGGTGATGTGTCCGTATACATGTGACAGCGCCAGAGTAAACTTTGTATGTATCCGTAGTAGTCTTGTAACAATGGTGCTGATTGGTGGAGAAGATTCCTAGATTTAATTTCGCTCGGCAATAATGATAAATATATAAATAGAATATAAACTTATATATATATATATATATATATATATATATATATATATATATATATACATATATATATATATATATATAATCAACGACCTCACCAGCAAGGAATCGAACCCTCGACCTACTGGGTGTGACTAGGGAACGCTTACCGGTAAGCGTTCCCTAGTCACACCCAGTAGGTCGAGGGTTCGATTCCTTGCTGGTGAGGTCGTTGATTATATGTTCAAAGTCCGCGTGTTAAATGGACTAAAAATGAAGTATATATATATATATATATATATATATATATATATATATATATATATATATATATATATATATATATATATATATATTATACACATAGATGTTTCTAATAAGGAAGAATACCAACGTGAGTTATAAGACTTGAAAAATACAACGTGTTCGAGGAAATTTGTGTAATTCATGTTTGTTATAGACTTGGAAGCTTCTTCGTTGACCTCCGGCAGTTGACGAATATTATAACAATAACAAACAAATAATAGCGATGTGTTTGTGAGTTTGTTGAACTGTTGGGTATTACACAGGGAGGGATCACAGCCAAACGTCGCTCATCAACAGGCAACCTTCTTCTTAACCCTGCTCTCTCCGCCACACAACCACCCCTCCCACCACACAACCACACAACCACCCATCCCACCACACAACCACCCCTCCCACCACACAACCACCCATCCCACCACACAACCACCCCTCCCACCACACAACCACCCATCCCACCACACAACCACCCCTCCCACCACACAACCACCCCTCCCACCACACAACCACCCATCCCACCACACAACCACCCATCCCACCACAACCACCCATCCCACCACACAACCACCCCTCCCACCACACAACCACCCATCCCACCACACAACCACCCATCCCACCACACAACCACCCCTCCCACCACACAACCACCCATCCCACCACACAACCACCCCTCCCACCACACAACCACCCATCCCACCACACAACCACCCATCCCACCACACAACCACCCCTCCCACCACACAACCACCCATCCCACCACACAACCACCCATCCCACCACAACCACCCCTCCCACCACACAACCACCCCTCCCACCACACAACCACCCATCCCACCACACAACCACCCCTCCCACCACACAACCACCCCTCCCACCACACAACCACCCATCCCACCACACAACCACCCATCCCACCACACAACCACCCCTCCCACCACACAACCACCCATCCCACCACACAACCACCCCTCCCACCACACAACCACCCCTCCCACCACACAACCACCCCTCCCACCACACAACCACCCCTCCCACCACACAACCACCCATCCCACCACACAACCACCCATCCCACCACACAACCACACAACCACCCATCCCACCACACAACCACCCCTCCCACCACACAACCACCCCTCCCACCACACAACCACCCCTCCCACCACACAACCATCTCCTACTCACACCTCCCTGACCTCTACAACCCTCCCACCCATCACTGTCTCCCCACCACCATCCTTTATACATATGTTTCCCCATCATTCACAACTTCACCTAACCTAACCTAACCTAACCTAACCCCATATTTCTACTTTATCTCTTCCTCCCTACAATGTCCCCATAATTTCTGCTCACCCATAAACTTCACACACACCTCAAACACCTCCCTCTCTCTCGTTTCCTCACACCCCCCTCCCCTCTCTCCGTCCCTCTCGTTTCCTCACACCCCCTCCCTCTACCGCCATTTCGTAGTATTCCCTCACAATAAAATTTTCTGTTTAATGCTCAAGTACTCACGACCTTCTCCTCCACCTCTCCAGCTTCTCACACTCCAATCTTTTCTCTCCCATTATCACTCTCCTTTTGTCCGTCCTATTTCTCGATGCTCACCCCTCCCCCCCCCCCCCTCTCACTCCTTCACTCCCTCTCCTGTTGTCCACTTTCCTTCCTTATCCAATCCCTTCCCCCAGTTGCTTCCCCCCCCCCCCCTGTGTCCACTCAGCTCCAAACTGTTCATTCTTTCCTCTTTCCCTCCTCTTCCTCACTTCCCTCCAGCACTTCCCTCCCAATTGTCCACTTTCCTTCCATCTCATCATGTCCCTTCCAGTGCCCCCTCCCCCTCACCTCCCCCCTCCCTCACCCATGCTCACGCCAACCCCCAACACCTCCCCGTCACCCCCACAAGCCGGTCTAGTAAAGCCAGGGCTTGGCAGGCCGGCTACTGTTGTGTCAGACCAGAACGAAATATGGCTTTACATTTTACCCGGATCAGTCCAAGCGAGACATATTTCTCAAACTTTCTTCCCCTCCCCTTCTCCCCTATCCCCACACCTCCTCTCCCCACTCCCCCTCTCCCCCTTCGCCCCACTCCCCCTCAGATTTCTACAATAAGGCGGCCAGATTTTTAACAACATTCGCACACTGGTACCGTACGACCACAGATTTTATTTTATTATGAAATCTTTGGTGGGAATGTGAAGGCGGGAGATTTCTTCGTATGCCATTCCCGTCATGGTGGTCGTTTGCCGGAGAAAATATATCTTGGGTTATAGAACTGTGCACGGCGAGTGTGTAAACTTTGTGCACTGTGTTGCCGCCAAAATGATCAAACGCTCACAGGAATTTGCTTTAAGTTTGGGGAAAATTTATTGTCCTTCTAACCCCTCCTCTCCCCCTCCAAATACCCCAACCACACACCGCACCTCACAACACCCTCATCAAACACCCCATCACATCACCCCACCTCACATCACCCCACCCCGCATCACCCCACCCCACATCACCCCACCCCCACATCACCCCACCCCCACATCACCCCACCCCCACATTACCCCACCCCACATCACCCCACCCCCACATTACCCCACCCCACATCACCCCACCAAACACCACCCCGCCCCCACACCACCCCACCACACCCCACACACCACATCCCCCACCACACACAATAAAATCACATACGTATTTTTTGGCCAATTTGAGGTATAAAAAGTGAACGAAGACTTATGCATCTCCTGAATGTTCCACAACTTTAACATGGAGTTGATAATATCTAAAACATATGTATAATATATCTGAACGTCACAAAATATTTCAAATAGAAGAGAAATACTTCCTCACACTCCAGTAGTTAGAGTTACACGTGGGTTATTACCAGCATGTGAGGTGATGGTGGAGACAGGGGGCGCCACCACTCCCCAGTCTAATATAACATTCCCAAGATCACATGACAAGATCCTAAACTGTCGGAATAGTTGAAGGAACAGAGTCACAAATGCCTGGACTGTCAGAGCTGTGTTGTAAGGGCAGTGTTAGGCCCACCAATACGCTCCCTGCAGGCTCTGTGGTCCGCCGTGTTTACAGGGACAATGTACAATCACCCACAGAAGTTTTGTCGCTTCTCTTTCTCAACCACGAACCTTGGGATTCAGACTCGTGAATCCGAAGCATTTATGGATAGAATAATGCATCGGTGTGTACTGCTTTGGGTTCACGTGTCCGAATCTCGGGGTTCGGGATTCAGGAGGACGTGTGATTGGTCGTACTTATGGTAGGGGGGGATTTTAATGGTACCATAATTACTTTGGATTGAATTTTCTTAATGGTAGATCAGTTTTCATTACGTTAGAATGTGTATTGAGGATGAAATTTATAGTAAACACTTGCCAACAGAAAGATTCTTCACGCGAATCTATATCTTAGTCTCCAGTACTGAGTTACATTAAAAAACTCATTATTTCCAAGTCCCAGGTTATGATATATATGACCCACCATCCGCCATTACTCTTAACAACTGGCAGGATTTCTTTTTCACACTGGTTTCAGCTCGAGGGTGACCTTAACTTGAGCCTTGGGGCCCTTCACGGTGGCCAGGTCAGACCATCAGGGGGGCGGCGGGGTCCTCCTCCTCCTCCTCCTACGCTCCAGACCTCATTCAGGATCGACGACAATCGCCTAAGTGACCATAACGAGAGACATCAATGTGTTCCCCTCCAACTACCCCTTCCTCCCCTTCCTTCCTCTCTTCCCCTCCTCTATGCTCCCCTTTCCTTCCTCCTTTCATTCCCTCATATCTGCTCCCCTTTCCCCCCCTTTCTTCCTCTCTTCCCGTTCGCCCTCCCTTTCCCTCCTTCCCTCATCTATCCTCCCCTTCCCCTACCCCCACTCCCCTCCTCTCTGATCTCCCACGGTTTCCCCTCTTCTTCTCTTCTGTCCTTCACTCTCAACTCTCCTCACGGCCCCTCTCATTCATCAAAACACTCCTCTTCATTCTATTTCGTCTCTCCCAGAATTTCTTTATCTGTAAGTGGAAAGTTTTCATTCGTGTATGTCTCTCAAAATATTTCTCTCATTTCTTTCATTTCTTTCATGGTGTTGGTGAGACGAAGGGAAGGTGATGATGAACGAGGATGACTCTTAAGATTATTTTTTTGTTATTTATATTTAAGATATTTGTTTTTATTTATATTTTCTCTTACTCTTAAAATTTATGAGATATTTTAATGTCCTCGATATCCGAAAACCCAGTTCTCCTTCTCACCGTGTGTGTCTAGTCTGTCTGTTTTACTGTTTAACTCTTCTGTTTATCTGTCTGTTTGTTTTTGTTAATTTATCTGTCTACTTGTTAGTGTTCTTGTTTATTGTTTCTCTTTCTATGTGTCTCTTTGTCTCTCACTCTGACTCTCTCTGTTTTTTTGTTGGTTTTTTCCACTGTTAACTCGAGTCCCTCACCCTCACCCTATATGAACCACATTAAAGACATAGTGCTGCTGGTGCTGTTGATGCTCTGTTCTCGACTACTACTACTACTACTACTACTACTACTACTACTACTACTACTACTACTATTACTACTACTACAGTTTTTTTTACGTGGCCTCCAGCCTCCCCCAATAGCCACACCTTCGCCGCCATTTTATTGCCTTAAAATTAAATATCCTAATACTACAATTCTTACTACTACTCTTACGTCTGATGTTCTTCTTGCTACTACTACTACTACTACTACTACTACTACTACTACTACTACTACTATATATACTGTACACACCCCGCGGTTCAATTCAAGGTTAAATCTATTTCTTCTACTCTCGTTTCGTATCAATAGCGGCCCATAAAGTTTTCCTCTTGGGGAATGTCGAATGGGAAATAGAATTGTATATTTCCCCTCAGTCCCCTCCTTCAGCTTCCCTCCTCCTCCTCCTTCCCTCTGTTCCTCCCTTTTTCCTCCTCCTCCTCCTTCCCTCTGTTCCTCCCTGCTTCCTCCTTCTCCACCTTTCCCTCTTTCAACCTCCCTCCCACTATACTTCCATTCTTTCCTCTTTCGCCTTCCTCCTTCCCTCCCTTCCTTCCCCTCTACTTCACTCCCTTCTTTCTCCGCCTTCCTTCCTCCCTCCCTCCCCTCCTCCTCCACTTTCCTCCCCTTCGTCTCCGCCCCCCCCCCCCTTGTACCTCCACTAGAAATTTACGAGAGAGGGAAAGAAGGGGAGGGAACGGTGGTGGTGAGGGGAAGGGGATGTATAATGGGGATTTTGTCTAAATGAAGGTGAGCAGAGCACTTGTGTGAGAGGGGGAGAGGGGAGGGTGGGGGAAGGGAGAGGGGAGGGGGTGGGGTGGAGGGAGAGGGGAGAAGATAAAATGGGGATGAACAGGCAGAGGGAGATGAGGATGGAGAGAAAGAGAAGAAGATTAAAGTGATGGGAGGGAGAAGGAGGGGTGACTGAACCAAGAAGATGAGAGAGAGAGAGAGAGAGAGAGAGAGAGAGAGAGAGAGAGAGAGAGAGAGAGAGAGAGAGAGTACTAGGAGAAAGGACGAAAGTTAAAATAATAAATAACGAAGGTAAAATAACTCTTATACCACAGATTCTTACACTACAGTAGACTAATGAATCACGAGTCTGCGTTCAAAGATATTAGTTAAATTTAGAATCATTAGGGTTAGCAGAGATACAAGAGGGGAATCAAACTCACAGAAACAACAGATATAATGATACAGTCCACCAATTATATTCTTGTAATTGTAATTGTAACCTTGTAATTGGGTATTCATTTATGTATTTTGTAGCTAAGAGTAAATTAAAAATATACTCAGGACAAATTATTATAGATATTATGTAAAAGTTTAAGTGAAAGTATACACGGCAAGAAGATAAGTAAGAAATAACAGTTACACACACACACACACACACACACACACACACACACACACACACACACACACACACACACAAACACACACACACACACACACACATACACACACACACACACACACACACACACACACACACCATCAGACTAAAAGAGTTAAGGATTAGTATGTGTCAGTATTAATCACCTCACAACACCTGTTACCTGGATATTACCTGTCAGGCGTGTAGTGATTGTCTTATTGATTATATTACTAGTTCCTCCCCTCCACTTTCACCCACACCCTCATCCATTCCTCCTCCATCCACACCTTCATCCATTCTTCCCCCACCCACACCCTCACTAGTAACTCTTCCACACTAGAGCCTTGTGCCCCCCACCACCACCACCCCCACCATTGGTCGGGGTGATGGTGATAGTGATGGTGATGATGGTAGTGATGTGGGTAGTATCTGTGGTTATGGTAGGGGTTATGGTAGTGGTGAGAGTAGTGTTTGTTTATGGTGATGTGGTGATGGTGGTGGTGGTGATGAGGTGTGTGTGTGTGTGTGTGTGTGTGTGTGTGTGTCTCTCTCCTCACATACTAATTTGTGTTTTGGCTGTGCATGTGTGGAGAGTGGGGGGCAACAGCGGCAGTAGTAGCAGGGGACTCGGGGGAGGTCATTACTGCTCCGCCACTCCAATTAGCGGCGGCTGCGGCTGCGACTGCGGGAGGCCGGCTGCATGATAACCCACTTCATCGAGAACATAACCACGGTCTTGGTTGCTTAAGCTGGCCGCTGTGTACAAGTATCCCTGACTGTATAAACAAGAAAATAATTTATAGCGTTAGGTTAGGAAAGATTTTTATTTTGGTTAGGTTAGGTTTGGTTTGGTATTGATGCCGGAGTAAGACTGAGATTACGACGTGAATATATTAGAGTGTGTGTGTGTGTGTGTGTGTGTGTGTGTGTGTGGAAATTGGTGGTAAGAACATAAGGTCGACCTCACGTGTTGGGGGGTTTGTTTATTATGAGTTCTTTCAGAGTCTCAACCACATGTCTGAGAGTCAAGCCTTTATGACGTAATAATTTGGTTTAACGTCTTTATCATTTATTTGTTTGGTTTTATATTTTTATTTTATTTTATTTATTTATTTTTATTTGTTTTGTCAATCTACGTGTTCATGTACTCGAATATATTTTTCCGAGCACATATGTACAATTATAGACCCGAGGTTTCAGCGCATATAATTCCTACTTTCTTTTTATTATTCTAAAACACTTAAGCTACCTGGCCTTCCCTTAAGTACCAGGTAGTATATTATAAGTAAGGAACAACAAGGTAACACATCACTTTAATAATAACTTATATGGAAGAAAAACACTCATACACAGTAACATTACCTAATAGTTCCTCTGTGTCCAGTTACATACCATTACATGTTATGCTAAGTATATGTAGAGGTAAATAAATCCTGGCGCCTCTATTACGTAAATTACACACGCCAGTGGGTACAGTTCTGCCTGGTGGTACTCGTGGTGGTGTTGTGACGTGAGGCTCCTGGGAGATTGAGTTATGCCTGGGTGGTCAGATGGAGTTTCTAAACACATTGTAGCCGGCTGAGTGTAAACCCTATATGTACCTAGAGTGTTTTATATAGTACACAAACATGCATATATTGTACATATAAACATTCAAAAAATATAATCGCCCACACACGTTTACTTCATACATACATACATACATACATACATACATACATACATAACTTATCTCTATCAAACACATAAAAACGTTCAAAATAACACACACACACACACACACACACACACTGAGAAAATTTTTAAACGTAATAAATTGCAACAAGATACAGAAAAAGGTTTTAAAGTGTTGACATAAAGATGCTAATGTGTGTACCAGCGAGGGACACCCATACTGTGTACGTTACCGGAGGGGGAGGGGAGGGGGGGTCACACACACACACACACAAGAGTGAGTGTCAGAGTAAACAATACGAGAATGGATAAGGGCAGCAGGAAGTTGTGTGAGGTGCCATATTAAGCCACCTGACTCGGCCCAACACAGCAAGACCAACAAAGACACACGGGAGATGTATACTGTTGTTACTGCTGCCACACACACCCACTACAGTTAATCCTCCCTACACAACACACACACACACACACACACACACACACACACACACACACACTACAGTTAATCCTCGCTACACAACACACACACACACACACACACACACACACACACACACACACACACCACACACACACACACACCACACCTACACACACACACACGTACCATTTTACCCACGATAACCACGAACCAATATAACAAGAGCCTCCTCCCATTTACAATATAACAAGACCCACAGTTCCCCTCCACACACAGGTCAATGACTCTCTCCCCATCCTCCTAAGACCCCGTTCATCACCACCTAAGACCCCGTGCATCACCACCTAAGACCGCGTTCATCACCACCTAAGACCCCGTTCATCACCACCTAAGACCCCCGTTCATCACCACCTAAGACCCCGTTCATCACCACCTAAGACCCCGTTCATCACCACCTAAGACCCCGTTCATCACCACCTAAGACCCCGTGCATCACCACCTAAGACCCCGTTCATCACCACCTAAGACCCCGTTCATCACCACCTAAGACCCCGTTCATCACCACCTAAGACCCCGTTCATTACCACCTAAGACCCCGTTCATCACCACCTTAGACCCCGTGCATCACCACCTAAGACCCCGTTCATCACCACCTAAGACCCCGTTCATCACCACCTAAGACCCCGTTCATCACCACCTAAGACCCCGTGCATCACCACCTAAGACCCCGTTCATCACCACCTAAGACCCCGTTCATCACCACCTAAGACCCCGTTCATCACCACCTAAGACCCCGTTCATCACCACCTAAGACCCCGTTCATCACCACCTAAGACCCCGTGCATCACCACCTAAGATACCCGTTCATCACCACCTAAGACCCCGTTCATCACCACCTAAGACCCCGTTCATCACCACCTAAGACCCCGTTCATCACCACCTAAGACCCCGTGCATCACCATCATTATATATTCACAAACTCACGGACATTATTCAGGCAGTTTTACCTCCATACTTGGGATATATATCAATATTTTTTGGTGTCCGTCAGTGTGTAGGCTCATTACCCCTGCTGTTCTCCTTCCTATCTCAGTTGGTCAATTAGTAACTTTAGTTTTCAGTCTTTTAGTGTTGATTTCTGGCCTTTATTGTGGCTTCTTCTTCTTCTTCTTCTTCTTCTTCTTCATCATCATCATCATCATCATCATCATCATCATCATCATCATCATCTTCTTCTTCTTCTTCTTCTTCTTCTTCTTCTTCTTCTTCTTCTTCTCCTCCTCCTCCTCTGTTGTTGTTGTTGTTTTGTTATTATTGTTATTGTTGTTGTTTTTGTTATTATTGTTGTTGTTGTTGTTTTTGTTATTATTGTTGTTGTTGTTTTTGTTATTATTGTTGTTGTTGCTGTTATTATTATTGTTGTTCATCTTTTTTGTCACAACTCTATTTTTTCTTTGCCTGAAGCTCCTCATTAAACTGTTTTAGTACACACTGCTGTTGCTGTAAAGAGTTAAACTGTTCTACACATAAGCTGGTCTACACACGCATCTGTTGCTTACTGTTGCTTACTGTTGTCGTATTTCGTACTTTTTATTATGATTTTTACTGTTGTTAGCATTCAGGTTTATGGTACCAGTGTTATTTCACCTCTTTATTACTGTATTTTTAACCTTATTGCTGTTTCTGTGTCAGTCAACGTGGGTTATAATTTGTCGTGTGCTGGTGTTGCTTCATCTATATAGAGAGTCGAGTTTTTTGGTGATGTTAGAACTGTACTGACTGCAGGAAGTAGTGAGTCAGGAGATAGTGTTGTTGTGTTAGGTTTATGGGGGAAGTTATTGAATAGAAGGGGAGGTTAGAATTGATCTTGTTTGTGAGATTTGGTTAGAATTTTTGTCTGCGGTAATAAGTGTAACGATGTATTGATGTGAGCTATAAAAACACTATTTCTGTATAATGTGGTTATGTTATATTAGTTTCGGTTTGGTTAGGTTAGGTTAGTATGCAAGAAAAAGAGTAGAAGCAAGAACTGGGCCTTGAGGAACTCCCTGTCCACAGCTGCATGGATGTGATTGACTGAGAGAAAGGACACAATTTGAAAGAATTAGAAAGACCCCAAATATGGAAGTCTTATCATGGAGTTTCAGGTGTTTTTTAAGTTTTTAGAAATATCAAGGATAATAATATTAGAGCCACTGAAGTTATCAAGACCTAACCTAACCTAACCTAACCTAAAAAAGTTTATGAGTTATGACAGTAGAAAAGTCTGCAAGGGGAACAGCTGGAACGGAACGGTAATCACATTGGGTCTCATTTGGTACTGATGTTATTAAATATATGACGTTGCTTCTCTGTCCAAAGAATAATAGTTTCCTTTACTGTACACTTCCTTTCTGCCCCCCACCCTCCCTATCCCTTCCTACCCCTCCTTGGGTCCTCTCTGCCCCCCCCTGTCCCCATTTCCCTGTCCCTCCCCTACCCCACCCCCTACCTATCCCCTGTATAGGTTTATATTATATGTTGTTACTCTTACCCGCGTGTTGTTCCTGTGTACAGCTGCTGTTGGAACTATCCTCTCCTCTCCTCTCCTCTCCTCCTCCCCTCCTCTCCTCTCCTCCTCTCCTCCTCTCCTCTCCTCCTCTCCTCTCCGTCTATATTTATCACCCTCTATACATCACCCTCCTTACGCATGCTCATAAAAAATCATAATTACCGCCATTCGTTATTCTCTCGCTGATATTAATAAAACCCCAGACATTATCCTCATTATCCTAGTGACGTCATGTTCCCTATAACGAATACATCGAATTTTATGTCGTTTAATACGTTATGTCGCAGCTTAACCAGCCTCTATAACGTGTGTTTCTCGTAAGTGTCAAAATAGGGAACGTAATAGGAAGGGACAGACCGTTCTAATTGCCTTCGCTTTAGGGACCCTTAAATAGGGATTCCCTTTACGGCATCTGAGTAATTACGGTAATCCATGGACCAATCATAACCAAGTTTGACGCTGCCTTATCCAATGAGGCTTCGTGGAGAGTTGCTGAGAGGAAGGGGGCGGCGAGGAGGCTGTGTGTGTGTGAGATGACTTAGTGTAGGAGATACGAGGAGTTGACATGACAGAACTTATCAATAAACGTCGATTTACGTCACATATCACTTGAATAACGACCAAAAAAATATCATATTAAAATTCCGAGAAAACAAGGACTCTTAGACGGACCAGCACTAACAAGCTGTACCATTAAAGATCCATAACACACACTGTCTTAAGGGTGACACTCCTCCCATGTCCACTTGTTACTTGGACCATTATGATTTGGGTTGGTGTGGTCACTCTTGATCTCACCACCCTGGTATGTGATGTCTGATAAGCCAGAGATACAAGAACAGTTGGTCTCTATCTCACCCTCCCTACCCCCTCACCCCCTCCCACCCCCTCACCCCCCTCCCACCCCCTCAACCACCTCAACCACCTCAACCACCTCAACCCCCTCCCACCCCTTCACCCCCTCACCCCCTCCCACCCTTCACCCCTCCCCACCCTTCACCCCCCCAAGATGCCCTAATACTGACCCTAATCTTTGGGAGGTAGAAGGGTGTGAGTCAGCCCCCCCCCCCCCTCAGAGTGTCATCATTAGACCTGGTAATAACAGTGTGTCATGTGGAGGACCTTATAGCCCCGGGTACACTTCCTGCCACACTCAACCATGGTAGACAGGCAGACAGACAGGCAGACAGACAGACAGGCAGACAGGCAGACAGACAGACAGACAGTTAGATAGATAGATAGGCAGGTAGATAGTACACACCGTCCAGCACACGAAACAGGGCACTGACCCGAGTCTTTATACGTCGTCTGCTTCACCATGACTGTTGCCTCCGTCACCTGGACCTCCGGCAAGTTGCTCCTCTGCTCCGCCTTATAGAGATCAGATGCTGGGTACCGCGCTAGAACACACACACACACACACACACACACACACACACACACACACACACACACACACACACACACATTTAATGACATCTTAGTGAGTCGTAGTAATGTGGTAAATTTGTTTGTTGTTACGTGGGACCTTTTTTACTTCTTTTTCTTTTCTTGTTTCTGTGTGTGTGTGTGTGTGTGTGTGTGTGTGTGTGTGTGTCTCCCTCAGGCACCACCTGCTTTGATCAGACAGAATTTGTGCAAGTCCTCTCCAACTTTTAATTCAGTTTACTTTGTGGAATTGTCGATGAAGTTTTACGAGTTGTTGCTGAATGTTTGGTGGTTCACAGTAATGACTTTTGACTGTGTGTTTATCGAGTCACTTTTTAATTCATTATTTTGTGTTGATATGCAAATGTGAGGCCAGAGGGAGGGGTTTTTTGTGTCTTGATCTCTTAGTATATGAGTTTAAGTGTTGCCTTGTGAGTGGGCGAGGAAATGGTGTTAATATTATTTCACTTTTTAGTTGACTTAATAATATATATATAATAGTTACTGTGTGTGTGTGTGTGTGTATGTGTGTGTGTGTGTGTGTGTGTGTGTGTGTGTGTGTGTGTGTGTGTGTTTTCCGTTAGTTCCCTAAAATATCAAGTTCTTCCACAGTTATTTTATAATGTTTGGAGTAACTGTGTCTATCTACTTTACATTTTGAGTTATTGACATCTACATAATGGACATACTGCTACAGGTACTTATATTATAACCTTAGTCTAGCAGTGACACATTATACTGGGATACTGGACTCGTTACGTGTTATATTATATACATGTTTGACTAAATACAATACCTTCCATTCTGCAATCACATTTAAATCTCCAATCACTGAATCACATCAAAATCTTCCACTCAGTTATTCATATTTCCCCAAAACCTCTCCGTTTCCCCGGCCGGTGTGTGTCGAGTCTCACGGTCATCTATATTTCATAACGCACTTAAACCTGATCCATAACACGCTGGGTCTGACCACTCCCAGCTTTGGTAATCCACCTAACAAAGTCTACCCATGTCATCTCTCTCTCTCTCTCTCTCTCTCTCTCTCTCTCTCTCTCTCTCTCTCTCTCTCTCTCTCTCTCTCTCTCTCTCTCTCTTTCTCTCTCTCTCTCAATGTCATTAATAATACACAGTTAAATCCTTCCCAGTGTATTATCATTACCTTCCAACTTCACCACCAACGTCACCACCATTACCATCACCACCATTACCATCATCACCATTATCACCATCACCACCACCACCACCAGAGCAGTGATAGAGAGAGTCTTTGTTATATCCGTCTTCTTAATGGCGGGGCTGTGAGGAGTGATCACACACACACACACACACACACACACACACACACACACACCACCTTAGCCCATTGATTCACTTGTTACCGGAGAGCCTCAGGTGATGTCACGGTGTTATTGTTTACATTTCCTTAAGCTCTTCAACAGGTAAAGGCGTCTATATATTCTTATTACATATTTAATTAAAATATATACGTTATAAGTGTAGAGTAAGTGCAGGGTAATGTAGTAATGCTTGTTGAGTTATAAGAATGGTGTGTGTGTGTGTGTGTGTGTGTGTGTGTGTGTGTGTGTGTGTGTGTGTGTGTGTGTGTGTGTGTGTGTGTGTGTGTCACCGCCATAATCTTTAGAGTATTTCCTAACACCTCATCACTGTACCACATTTCTCATATAATTTCCAAACAAGTAAAATAATTCTTTAAAGGAAACTTGTGTATTCAGGTGTTGGTTCAGATCTCCCAGCAGCACGGCCTGGCCTCAGGAAACACCCGCCCTGGGAGAAAAAAGTCTCTAAGAAATTACTAAATCACAAGTAGAGTCACGTCATCAATTCATGAATAATGTACTAAACTTCCCCGGAAAAGCTAAAATGGTCGACGGTGTATTTCCTGATAGTCTGTGTTGAATTTAAATGTTTCCTTACATTTGAGATCTCTACCTCGGGCGTCTGGTGGATAAACTAATACTGTATCCTGCTAAGACCTATACCCGGGTCTATGGTGTGGGAGATAAGAACACACATTATCTACCCAGTGACCATAAGGACCAACAGACCTTAGAACTAATTCCTTCACTACAGGGACGCCATTTTTTGATATTTTACTTGGTTGACGTCAGATGATTTTATTCAGCTCAGAGGACACACTAAAGCATCATAGTATTAAACACTTCCCCCACCTGCTCACATACTGTGCTGAGGCGATACAACTAAAGACATTATCTGAGTCTATTCCATACTCCCTCTCTCACGATTTATCTTTTCATAAACCCCAAGGAACATTTTTACCAATGCAACAATATTAAAGAACAAACACAAAAACCTCCACACTTAATAGTTCCCGTAAAAAAAAAAAAGATGTCACTTGGAAGACGTCAAAAAGATGATGTCTCACCTATGACACTTCTTCACCCATGAGGTCATAGAGTCAGTGTGCTATTAACCAAGATGTCAGTTTAAGATTAAGTCATATTTCCCCTCCCCAAGTAGGGCCGGATATTGTGTGGAGGGGCGAACACACCTTCAGGAGCCCCCCCCCACCCATCTACCCCTCCCCTCCCTCCCCTCCCCTCCCCTTCCCTCCCCTTCCCCTCCCCTCCCCTCCCCTCCCCTTCCCTCCCCGCCCCTCCCCTTCCCTCCCCGCCCCTCCCCTTCCCTAACCTAATGGTGAGCCTTGGAAGTACAGTAATGAAAGAGGAGATACAGCAGTTAAGGGGAAGCGTCGAAGGTAAAGTAAAGGGAAAGAAATGAAAAGGAAGGATAAAAGGATAACTGGGAAGAGACAGTTGAGGAATAAAAGAGAAAGAAAGAGAGAGAGTAAAGGAAAGTAAGAGAGTAAGATCTATCAGGGATTTCTGGTGAATGTTAGAGAAGCGTAAAGTGAGGGAGGGAGTCTGACAAGAGGGGAAAGTCTTGGCAGGTGAGGTGAAGTGAAGTGAGGTGAGGTGAGGTGAGGTGAGGTATGGTGAAGTAAGGTGAGGTGAGGTGAAGTAAGGTGAGGTGAGGTGAAGTGAGCTGAGGTGAAGTGAGGTGAGGTGAAGTGAGGTAAGGTCAGGTGAGGTGAAGTGAGCTGAGGTGAAGTGAGCTGAGGTGAAGTGAGGTGAAGTAAGGTGAGGTGAGGTGAAGTGAGCTGAGGTGAAGTGAGGTGAGGTGAAGTGAAGTGAGGTAAGGTGAGGTGAAGTAAGGTGAGGTGAAGTGAAGTGAGGTAAGGTCAGGTGAGGTGAAGTGAGCTGAGGTGAAGTAAGGTGAGGTGAAGTGAAGTGAGGTGAAGTGAGCTGAGGTGAACTGAGGTGAGGTGAAGTGAAGTGAGGTAAGGTGAAGTGAGGTGAGGTGAGGTGAAGTGAGCTGAGGTGAGGTGAGCTGAGGTGAGGTGAAGTGAGGTAAGGTGAGGTAAGGTGAGGTGAAGTGAAGTGAAGTGAGGTAAGGTGAGGTGAGGTGAAGTGAAGTGAGGTGAGGTGAGGTGAAGTGAGCTGAGGTGAACTGAGGTGAGGTGAAGTGAAGTGAGGTAAGGTGAAGTGAGGTGAGGTGAATTGACTTTAATTTTTTTCAGGTGACTACAGGAAGAGTAAGGTACTGGCTTGGCCTGTCGTGTGGTCCTCCAGGCAACAGACAGACAGACAGACAGTGTGGGAAGACAGAGGGGTTGAGTAAAGCTAACTGTCAACTCCCAAACCACGAAAGTCTTACACGTTAACTATTCCTGTATAAGAAATCCGTATCCTGTATCCGTATCCTGTATCCGAGTCTTTGTAAATACAGTAAACCCTCCCAATACCGGACTAATACCCAACCTAACCTAACCTACACTGGAGACACAGGTGGGGTAGTTGGACATACAGGCGCTGAATGGACATGCAAGTGAGTCATTTGAGAAGGAACAACACTGGACAATTGGAGTGAACAGCGACCATTGTAGTAACGACCCAACACTCGGAGTTATGAGACCGCTCCTCACTGGCCCAGAGATTAAAGACTGGGAGAGAGAGAGGGAAGAGAGTTGTGGGTAAGAGAGGGGAGAGAGTTGTAGGTAAGATAGAGTGGGAGAGAGAGAGGGAAGCTGAGTGGGGAATGAGAGGGGAGAGAGTTGTAGGTAAGATAGAGTGGGAGAGAGAGAGGGGGAAGCTGAGAGGGGAGAGAGTTGTAGGTAAGACAGAGTGGGAGAGGAGAGAGGGAAGCTGAGTGGGGAGTGAGAGGGGAGAGAGTTGTAGGTAAGATAGAGTGGGAGAGAGAGAGGGAAGCTGAGTGGGGAATGAGAGGGGAGAGAGTTGTAGGTAAGATAGAGTGGGAGAGGAGAGGGAGGGAGGGAGTAGGAAGACGTAGGGTAAGGCTGAGTGGGAAAGAAGGATGTAGAGTGAGAGAGAAGAGGAGGAAGAGATAAAGGAAGGGAGAACAGAAGAGCGAAGCATTAAGAACAAACAAAAGAGACCAATAAAGAGAACAGGAGAAAGGAGAGATAGAAAGTAAAGGTGAGGGAAAGAGACGCCAAGGGAAAGTTATGGAAAAGTGTGATAAGAGGAAAAGTTGGGGAAAGTGTAGGACAGGAAATGCATGCTGGGAAGGGTGTGAGGGGGGGGGGGCAGGAAGGAATATACTAGGACAAAGCAGAGTGAAGGGAAAGTGGGAGGAGATAGTGAGAGTAGGAAGAAAAGAATGGGAGGGGAAGGTAAGGTGGAAAGAAGTAGGAGTCATGGAAGAATGAATGTGGAAGGGGAGAATGATGGGACACACCAGAAAAAAATGGAAAGGGGAGAGTGAGGGGAGAAAGCAGAGAAACGGAAGAATGATAGAAGAAGGGAGAGGGGGAAGGGAGATTTAGGAGATAAGAGAGAGGAAGGGGAGAGGAGACGAAAGTAAGAGAGAAGGGAGAGTGAGGAGGGAAAGCGAAGGAAAAGTGGTGAAAAAATTGAATGTGAGAATAAAAGAGAGAGGGAAGAGGGGGAAAGGAAGGAGAAAGTGAGAGAAAGAAGAGAAGAAAGTGAGAGAGAAAGGAGAGGAATTTTAGTATGTTGTTATTGTGTTATGGTTAGGTTAGGTTAGGTTATGTTATTATTGTTATTAAGTAAATACTGTCATGTGTAAAATATAAATAGATTATAAATTCTATGAAACTTTTATAATAAGACAGAACGACGTAACAACATTAAGTTTGAATAGCCATTACTACAACGCCCACCCGTACTACACGTCCCTACGGCGAGTACGACACACAACGCGTCGTCCAAAAATTGATTAGAAAAAGTTGAAATGGAACATAAAAAGAATTGATATTACAGCGTAAATTAAAGACACAGCCCAAAAAATCAGATCATTAACAGAGGAAATTTTGTAAACACGGAACGAGACTCAAAGTTTTCTACCAAACGTCAATTTTTTTTTAACACTTTTCGACTATTTTTTTTTTTATAGGCATTCCCGCCATGGCTGCAGCAGGTTCCCGGCGCACATCAGCAAATTGTGACTTTTTTCTCGTGTTTGCAGACCATTTCAACACTTCCTAGACTTTAGTAAACAGTTTGGAACGTGTTTGTGAGTTTGCTGTTGCTTTACGGTGTTTGTCATGTTTGTTTTTCTTTTATTGTTTCTTCTGCTCATCACCAGGTGTTTGCGTGTACCTGGTCGACTGTCTCCTCGTGTTTCTTTTCTTTTATTCTGTTTGTTTTTTGTTTGTTTTTTACGACGGAGAGAATTTATTGATGAGGATGATACTATTACTTTCCATACCTTTTTCCACTATAATGCGGGTGGCTGGATTCACACACACACACACACACACACACACACACACACACACACGATAACGAAGATGCCGTAAAGCGAAACGAAGGAATATTATAAAGTTCATTATTGTAGTTCATGGTTTAAGGTGCCTGCCATCATGTCCCGTCACTGCCAGGTAAAGTGCCAGTTTATCTTCCTTAGGACCAGGTATTGGGAGAGCTGTTTATTACAGGTAGCTTAACAGTAAGTTTTTCTGTGTTTCAAGACTCTATTAAGGATTTTTTTTAAATTTTATTATTATTATTATTATTATTATTATTATTATTATTATTATTATTTAACTACAAATAATAATAATAATAATTAGTTATATTTTCATCACTATTATCCTTATTGACTTGGGAACTAAGCCACTGAAACTCATTTTCTATGGTAAAATCCCACCGTCTTAAGCTCTTTTTCGCCGACGTAATGAAAGCCTTATCTTGAAGTGATCTTGTGTGGAAAGAGAAGATTCAACTCCCTAAGGTAAATTGGACAATTGTGGGAAACTAAATTATGTTATGAAAAAATCCATCTCATCTGACTTGGTAATGATCTGGGTCGACTGAAATGCAGTTTAACTTTTGGGCATTTTTGTCAGATTATCACGTCCAAGTTTTACATTAATTTTTTGAGTATTATTGTTTATTCTCCAAGTGAGGGAATTGAATGGAATATTGTGTATGTGTTTTCCTGGTTAATTTTGTTTACATCTGTCTATAAAACAACTATTTTTTTTTTATTTACTGGATGGTTTTGTTGATATGACCTTCAAAATCGTCAATGTTTAATTTATTTATTCTTTTTACCTCTCTATCATTCTCTTTGTTTGTCTAGTATTTTTCCTCACTGCATCATCCTTTCCTTGTTAACTCTCCCTTTATTTAGTCCCTAATTCTTCATCTCAATAATCTCTAATCGTCTTAATCTCTCTGTCTTTCTTCCTTCTCTCAATTTCCTTCTATCCATTTACCATAAATCTTCTCTTGCTCCTTCTCTCTCCTCTCTCACACGTTTATCATCAATCACCTTTTCTCTCCTTCTCTCCCTTCACTCCTCACACTCCCTCTCCCTCCACGTCGCGCCCTACACACCGCTGGTCATCCCTAGGAGAGAGAGGCGCCACTAAGGACCCTCCCAACAGTCGGCCACAACTCCCTCGGGAAAGGAAGGGCAAACAGAGATAGAATTTTAGGGACCTGGGAGGAAATGTGATCATGAGGGCGTGAGGAAGTGAGGGGATGTAGAGGAGGGGGTGAGGGAATGTAGAGGAGGGGGTGAGGGGATGTAGAGGAGGGGGTGAGGGATGTAGATGAGGGGGTGAGGGGATGTAGAGGAGGGGGTGAGGGGATGTAGAGGAGGGGTGAGGGGATGTAGAGGAGGGGGTGAGGATGTGAGGAGGGGGTGAGGGGATGTAGTGAGGGGTGAGGGGATGTAGAGGAGGGGTGAGGGGATGTAGAGGAGGGGGGTGAGGGATGTAGAGGAGGGGGTGAGGGGATGTAGAGGAGGGGGTGAGGGGATGTAGAGGAGGGGGTGAGGGGATGTAGAGGAGGGGGTGAGGGGATGTAGAGGAGGGGGTGAGGGAATGTAGAGGAGGGGGTGAGGGGATGTAGATGAGGGGGTGAGGGGATGTAGAGGAGGGGGTGAGGGGATGTAGAGGAGGGGTGAGGGGATGTAGAGGAGGGGTGAGGGGTGTAGAGGGGGGTGAGGGGATGTAGAGGAGGGGGTGAGGGAATGTAGAGGAGGGGGTGAGGGGATGTAGAGGAGGGGGTGAGGGGATGTAGAGGAGGGGGTGAGGGGATGTAGATGAGGGGGTGAGGGGATGTAGAGGAGGGGGTGAGGGGATGTAGAGGAGGGGGTGAGGTGATGTAGAGGAGGGGGTGGGGGGATGTAGAGGTGGGGGTGAGGGATGTAGAGGAGGGGGTGAGGGGGTGTAGAGGAGGGGGTGAGGGGATGTAGAGGAGGGGGTGAGGGGATGTAGAGGAGGGGGTGAGGGGTGTAGGAGGGGTGAGGGGAGTAGGGAGGGGGTGGGAATGTAGAGGAGGGGGTGAGGGGATGTAGAGGAGGGGGTGAGGGTGTAGAGGAGGGGTGAGGGGATGTAGAGGAGGGGGTGAGGGATGTAGAGGAGGGGTGAGGGGTGTGAGGAGGGGGTGAGGGGATGTAGAGGAGGGGGTGAGGGGATGTAGAGGAGGGGGTGAGGGGTGTAGAGGAGGGGGTGAGGGGATGTAGAGGAGGGGGTGAGGGAATGTAGAGGAGGGGTGAGGGGATGTAGAGGAGGGGTGAGGGAATGTAGAGGAGGGGTGAGGGGATGTAGAGGAGGGGGTGAGGGGATGTAGAGGAGGGGTGAGGGGTGTAGAGGAGGGGGTGAGGGGATGTAGAGGAGGGGGTGAGGGGATGTAGAGGAGGGGGTGAGGGGATGTAGAGGAGGGGGTGAGGGGATGTAGAGGAGGGGGTGAGGGGATGTAGAGGAGGGGGTGAGGGGATGTAGAGGAGGGGGTGAGGGGATGTAGAGGAGGGGGTGAGGGGATGTAGAGGAGGGGGTGAGGGATGTAGAGGAGGGGGTGAGGGGTGTAGAGGAGGGGTGAGGGGATGTAGAGGAGGGGGTGAGGGATGTAGAGGAGGGGGTGAGGGGGTGTAGAGGAGGGGGTGAGGGGATGGAGGAGGGGGTGAGGGATGTAGAGGAGGGGGTGAGGGGTGTAGAGGAGGGGTGAGGGATGTAGAGGAGGGGGTGAGGGATGTAGAGGAGGGGGTGAGGGGATGTAGAGGAGGGGTGAGGGGATGTAGATGAGGGGGTGAGGGGATGTAGAGGAGGGGGTGAGGGGATGTAGAGGAGGGGGTGAGGGGATGTAGATGAGGGGGTGAGGGGATGTAGAGGAGGGGGTGAGGGGATGTAGAGGAGGGGGTGAGGGAATGTAGAGGAGGGGGTGAGGGGATGTAGAGGAGGGGGTGAAGGGATGTAGAGTAGGGGGTGAGGAAGTGAGGGAATGTGGAGGTGGGGGTGAGGAAGTGAGGGAATGTGGAGGAGGGAGAGAAGTGGGGGAATGTGAAGGGGATCAATTCACCTTACAAGAGGGAGGTGTAGCCCCCACTAGCTGCTGAGAGCCAAGAATCAAAACCCTGACACCTGCCCGTCCACCCTACATCACGGCTGGTAAAGGTGTGCATGTGTGTGGAAATTAATCTGTATATAATAATAAACTCACGGGAACAAATAGCCACACATCATACAGCAGTATAGTCCAGTGCACTTGATGGTGTCATAATTTCCAGGGGTTAACTAATTAACAGTCGCATAAAATATAAAAATGACATAAAATTCATTTATATTAAAAGCATTATTATTTTTTGGGGGGCCGAGGTCACATTGCAACGAAAAGATATGACTCTCCCACGTGACCTGTTGGTGGTGGGGGGGGCTGTAGTTCACGATTCATTTTACAATACATAATACGTTCTAGATATTTATACATCCAGCATATTAACTCTTCCACATGTATACAGTTAATATAGAAACGCATTGATTTTACTGTCACATGTTGTTCTCGGGGACATTGTCGACCTGATGGCAGTGTCACCAAGGTCCTGTTACAGACTTAGTTAAACACTGTGTAAGATTTCTGGAAGGATGGATAATTTTTTGATCATTTGTACATCATATAAACCCATTAATTAGTTCCTTTATCAACTCTCAAGATAAATAAACTGTTAGTCACATTCATTATTAAATTCACTGATTGATATTTTTTTTTCCTTTAGGGTCGGTTCATTTTTCTTAAGAGTGTGTGCGTGTTTATCAAGGTCTCGGGTAGTCCACAGTCCTCACAGACCCAATGTTTTCCCAGTGAACAAAAATAATGTAATTAATATCAACACGTGTCTTAAAATGTGAGTGTGAGTCTGTGTGTGTGTTTGTATTCTGTCTTTTACCTGTGTTTTAGTCTGTTGAATTTAATAGTATTGTAGTTTTGGCAACACTCCCCAGGTCACTACACTCCTCCCCAGGTCACAACATTCCTCCCCAGGTCACTACACTCCTCTCCAGGTCACAACATTCCTCCCCAGGTCACAACATTCCTCCCCAGGTCATTACACTCCTCCCCAGGTCACAACATTCCTCCCCAGGTCACAACACTCCTCCCCAGGTCACAACACTCCCCAGGTCACAACACTCCCCAGGTCACAACACTCCCCTGGTCACTACACTCCTCCCCAGGTCACAACATTTCTCCCCAGGTCACAACACTCCCCAGGTCACAACAATCCCTAGGTCACAACACTCCCCAGGTCACAACACTCCCCGAATCGTGTTGTGATGATGGCGGGTCCTAAATTTTAAAGGTATTAAATGACTAACATGTTTGTATATAGGGAAAATACCTACCCTAACCTAACCTAACCTAACCTAACACTCGTCCTCTATACATGTACAGTAAACGTGTTCTCAGAGTTGATTTTGAAACTTTATTTGCTCTGTCTCTCTTCACCTTTAAAAATGAAACTTTTTTAATATAACTCTAAACATATCAGTATCAACTATCTGTATTTTTAAGCACTGTTATCTTATCTTAATATAACCATTACTTTAAAAAAAATTGGCTATCATCACGAACTATTAAAAGTATAGAATTCTTAGTAAAACGATTCGAGGGAAAAAAGCAGATATTTAGCAACTTTATATTTCAGTAACCTGGTCATAGCGAAGCACTGGATAGGGAGTGCAGCACAGTGCCTCCCTCCACCACCCATAGCAGCACAGTGCCTCCCTCCACTACCCTGCTGCACTAGACGAGGCCCGCGCCACTATAAAGTCTCCCTAAACACGACTAAACACGATTAAGAGCAGAGGGGAGTGACTTGTTCCCGTCATTACCACACACACACACACACACACACACACACACACACACACACACACAGGATATTTGTGACTCGGAACTGGTAAACTTTTGTCTTCCTCATCTTCGTAAACATTGTATCTTTGGTGATCAGTCAGGAGGGAAATTTTATCCTTATTGTGGAGTGGTGTAGTGTGTGTCAGTACGTGGTCTTTGGTCTGTCAGTACGTGGTCTTTGGTCTGTCAGTACGTGTATTTGGTCTGTCAGTACGAGGTCTTGGTCTGTCAGTACGTGGACTTAGTCTGTCAGTACGTGGTCTTGGTCTGTCAGTACGTGGTCTTGGTCTGTCAGTATATGGTCTTGATCTGTCAGCACACAATGAAATTCTTTAACTGTGAAATACGCCGAGAAACATATCTCCCTGACACCACATGACCCAGTGTTATAGCTTCTGTTTCTCTCTCCCTCTCCTTCCCTCCCTCCTTCCCTCTCTCCTTTCCCTTCTTCTCTCCCTCCTTCCATCACACTCCCAGCACCTACTCAAAGCTAAGTTCTTCTACACAAGGCATCTCAGGGCTCCTCATCTTGCTCATGGTGGCGGCCAGAACGGGAGATTGTACCTTGAGTGAAATTCATAATACGACCTGGAAATATAATAACGATGATGGTAAACACGTCAATAGTTATGAGTTTCGTTATAGCAATAGTTATAATGTTGGAGGAACAGTTACAGGGAAGGATTAAAGTAGTACTGTATGCCTCAGAAGATGATCCACGCCACGTTGAAATATTTAATCGACGTTGAGGCAAAATTTACATCTCTGTAATTTCGACAAAGTTATGAAGCTCACTGTAGAAACTTGTCTATATAAACGAGAACCTTTGTAGTAATATGACGTCAACAGCCTTCTCGTCCAATCAGTGTGCAGGAGACGTCACACACCTTTTACAGACAGGATTCAGGATGAGATCAATGCTGAGTGATGAGAGTGCAGGCAGGCTGGAGGTAATATCCACTTCCTTTACATAAATATTCATATTATCGGTTAGTGGGGCCCGCCTCCCTAGATTGGCAACAGTGTGTGGAGCCGTCAGCAAGATCTATGATAGTTTGAGCTGATATGTTTTTATATTAAGCTTCCCCGTGTATCCAGCCATCACAGTGAGGAGGGATTATACTAATGCTTGTCTTTATAGTATTAGTTTACAATGATGGTTAGTTGAGTAGTTTATTGTACACCTGTGAAAGGTTGATGACCATAAACATTGATTTTGCTTCGTATTCTTCGACTTTTGTTTGGTTAGTTAAGTGATATAGATTCTATACATATTAAATTAAAGAAAATCTTGCAGTGGGATAGGGGGGGGGGAGATGCCAGGTTGGTGGGGGCAACAGTGGGGGGAGGGGAAGGGGGATGACAGGTTGGTGGGGGGAGGGTGGGGGAGAGGGGGGAAAGGACAGGTTGATGAGGTGCAACAGGTGGCAGGTGAGGTAGTGCATCGTTAACCACTGGTTCACCTGGAGTGTATCAGGTGGTGGTGGTGGTGGTGCTCAGCTCTCGTCACTGGATGAGACATAAACACTGACCTGGGAGTTGATTCTCTTCAGTCTGACATTATTTATTTATTCGTCTGTTTTTGTGATCATTTGTTTCTTATCAACACTCTGGGGTGACCATTGATTACATTGTTATTGTATTAAGGAATTTTTTTTACCAGTTTAAACACGATATTTTCCATTGACTATCACAAAATAAATACATTATTAAATTCATAGGATTAAAAAAATTTATAATATTATAATCCCTTAAACATTCATACATCAGTATAGTTTTATTATACACAAACAAGTAAATAAAAATAACACAAAAACTTAAAATAACAAATATAATACAAGATATAAATCAACTTTCGTCAGCGGCACACAGAGGCGGTAGTGCTGTAGTGGCTGGCCAGAGATCCATTAATGCATGACTCGTGGCTGTTCAACACGTGGGCACCGATACAGTCCCCACTACACTGTAACTTGTTGTTGTCCAGGTGTTTTTGTTGTTCAGGTGTTGTCGTTGTCCAGGTGTTGTTGTTGTCCAGGTGTTGTTGTTGTCCAGGTGTTGTTGTTGTCCAGGTGTTGTCGTTGTCCAGGTGTTGTTGTTGTCCAGGTGTTGTTGTTGTCCAGGTGTTGTTGTTGTCCAGGTGTTGTTGTTGTCCAGGTGTTGTTGTTGTCCAGGTGTTGTTGTTGTCCAGGTGTTGTTGATGTTGTCCAGGTGTTGTTGTTGTCCAGGTGTTGTTGTTGTCCAGGTGTTGTTATTGTTCAGGTGTTGTTGTTGTCCAGGTGTTGCCGTTGTCCAGGTGTTGTCGTTGTCCAGGTGTTGTCGTTGTCCAGGTGTTGTTGTGGTTCAGGTGTGACGTAACAGCTGACAGACACACCACTAACAACACACTAACTCATTCATTAACCTCATAATAGTTTACACTACAATGTTCTTCACTCAACTTACTTAACTCATTTATAAGTTATTTAACATTTATAAGTTATTTGACATTTTTAAGTAATATTTAAGTACTATCATCATGAAATGCTAAAGTTCTCTTATGTACAGCGCCATTAATTTTTTACCTGCCCTAAATATGTTACGGAAAAGATGAAAAATGAACAAATTTGGTTGTAAGGTTTGACATTAAGGAACATCTTGTGGAAACTTATACCAAAATGTGGTTAGAAATTTATGATCACTTGGTAGACGTCTGGGAAAAGCATCACACACACACACACACACACACACACACACACACACACACACACACACACACACACTCAGGCCAACTCAGTGTTCTATCTCGAGTCTTTAAATGAGTTATAGTAAAAAAAAATCCATAAACTGTCATCGATAAAGATAGACAGACAGACAGACAGACAGACAGACAGACAATGTAAATAAAATAAGTCAGTTTTTGCCGCCACTATCAGACTTCACAACTCAACCTCATGCCACACACACAGTCTTCAGATGAACCATAAAGAGTGTCCAGGGAAGATTAGAATTATGAACCACTGTAAATATTCGACCAAGCATTTCAACTATGGTTATCACGGCGACAAAGACCAGACACAGGCAAGGTATCTGACCACTACACCTACACCCCACTACACCTCCCCCTCACTACACCTCCCCCTCATTACACCTCCCCCTCACTACACCTCCCCCTCACTACACCTCCCCCTCACTACACCTACACCCCACTACACCTCCCCCTCACTACACCTCCCCCTCACTACACCTCCCCCTCACTACACCTACACCCCACTACACCTCCCCCTCACTACACCTCCCCCTCACTACACCTCCCCCTCATTACACCTCCCCCTCACTACACCTCCCCCTCACTACACCTCCCCCTCACTACACCTACACCCCACTACACCTCCCCCTCACTACACCCCCTCACTACACCCCCCCCTTATACACCTCCCCTCACACCTCCCCCTCACTACACCTACACCCCACTACACCTCCCCCTCACTACACCTCCCCCTCATTACACCTCCCCCTCACTACATCTCCCCCTCACTACACCTCCCCCTCACTACACCTCCCCCTCATTACACCTCCCCCTCACTACACCTCCCCCTCATTACACCTCCCCCTCATTACACCTCCCCCTCACTACACCTCCCCCTCACGCCCCCTCACCGCCTCCACTATACTCTAAGCGCCCTTACACCACCATGTCTAATACTCACTAACAAGATTAAATCCTAAATCACGTTGCCTAATATTCCTTAACGAGATTAAATCCCAAATAAACTGAAATCGCTGCCATAACCGACTACCATTAACTCCGGGTAACGTTCACCGCTCTTATTATGGATGGGTTGTGGTGGTGGTGGTGGTGGGTGGTATGTTGTTGTGGTGGGTGGTGATGTTAGCCAGGTGATGGGTGGTGCTATCTAGGTGAGATGGTTAAGGTAGGTTGAATTAATACTTGTCATATCCACCAAACTATCCCCAAGACAAAAACTGCCTCTTTCCTAACTTAATTACACGATGCAGTAAACATTCATCATAGAGTTGAAATAAACTTACAATTTAGGAACTTTATTTTACTTATTTTAGCTCTTATATTAATTATGACGCTGTCTCTATACGTGATAATAGACACAGATAAGGAGAATAACTAGAGGGAATAATAATAAGAACAATAAAGAGATAATATCCTATTTATAATCAATTTGTGGAAATATTACTGATGAATAAAATATGGTGTAATTTGAATCAGTGGCGGAGCTGGCTGGTGCATATTACTCTCATTATTAAAATGCTCAAATCTGAATACTATTATACCTTGTGGCTGTTATTATTTTATATTGAATACTTTAATATGAACACAACTGCACACTCGTACAAACGTTCACACATAAATAATTCAACTATATTCAATACGTATCTTTAGGGCATAGGATAATTGGGTGAAATAAACGAGTTATATTTATCAACACCAAAACATAACTATCATGTTATAATGTTATTAACCATGAATGTAAGTCACTGTGTAATAGCGTTAATCTCAGTAAGGTTCATTATACTTCACCTTTATCCATTATATTGTTAACAGAATACTATCATTATATGCATTATACTTTTGATATAATTAATGATCAGTTTTTACTTTGTATCGGGAAGTAATTTTTGGTAAAAGTGGAGTTAGTGTCTCGTGGATAATGTGTCTGATCCAGCCATGTAAACAACTAGCTGAATAACCTAACGGAACGAACACAACAGGACCAGCATCTATAGCCATGACCGCAGCATAACACACAGGTCCCTAATACCATAACATTGGAAAATTTACATAACATTTATAGACGGTGTAATACTGAACAACTTTTACATTATTTGACAGCAAACAACATAAGCTGGGGCATCACCTCGCTCGGTACGTGACGCAACAAACACACACAAAAAAAAGTTCTCCACAACGTACAACAATTAATTCAACATTCAACATGAGCAGAGGCAACATTCACCCACGACACAGCCAACAAATAAGAGACAAAACACAACAGTAACCATGGGCTAAGTGCCAATACCCTCCACACCCGCCCGCTATAAAAGAGAAAAATACATCTATATTTTTAGCCCTTTAAAAAGAACAATGTTTCGCTTTAACAGTTATAGTGGAAGGCGAGCGGTCACAGTCAGACGCCAATGTGCTCTCGACAGTTTGGTAATGTGGTGTTTGGCAGACCTGGCGAGCGATCTCCCGTTAGTCATCTGCACGCTATACAAACTGGGGCGTTCGTGTGTCTGTGTGAGGATATGTGTGTTTTAAATACAAACACGAATATGGAGAGAATATAAACGAGATGATTTATATCAAACATTAAACTCATCAAAATTCATATAAATACACTGAGATATTTTCTATATAGTCACAGTAAGACAAAGTCACTCTTACCCTCTGAAAACCGAGGTTGTCTCCACCAGCACACGTCACCCTCTCCCTCCTCACATAAAGCAACGCTCCCCTTCCCTCATTATACAGAAAATGTCACTCTACCTTCCTCTTGTCTTCCTCCTCTCTTACTGCAAATAAATACCTTACTCGTTTCTTTCTCACTTTTCACACTGCAGGACCTTCTCTCCTTCTCTCCCTCCCTTCCTCCTTCAATCCTTTCCTCTCCCTCACTCCTTCCCACTCTCTCCGTCCCTCCAACAGTCCCCATAATAAAAAACTTTCAAAAGTTCCCTCAACAGGCGACACCCCCCCCCCCCCCGTCCCCGGCCTTGCAACACTCTCTTCTTTGACTCTGGGACACAAAACCTCCACAAGATTCACGAGAGAGAAAAAACTAACCGATATTAAAGCTTTTAGTAAAGAGCTAGAGTGTGTGTAGCCCCGGTAGTAGAGTGTGTGTAGCCCCGGTAGTAGAGTGTGTGTAGCCCCGGTAGTAGAGTGTGTGTAGCCTCGGTAGTAGAGTGTGTGTGTAGCCCCGGTAGTAGAGAGTGTGTGTGTAGCTTCGACAGTACAAAAAAAACATTGTGAAAAAGTTTATTGTGTACCAAGGTGTAGTATTTTATAACCAGGCGGACCCACAATACCTTAACTCAGCTATACGTTACATAGCTTTCCCTTAAGTTACACAGCTACAGTCAGGCTATAGCTGTTGTTTGGAGTATATTTCAACAATTATATTCTTCAATCATTATACCAGCTCCAAAATATAACATAGTTTATTATTAACACTTGGTAAGAATTAACAATTGTAATGAGGCGAGTGTAATGACCATTGTTAGGGAGAGTTACTGTAGTTAATGTGTTGTTATGCTTTTAGTGTAGTGTTCAGGTGGTAATTAATAGAACCAGGTGAGAGAGACTGTTAAAGGGAATAAACTTGAGATGATTTATCGTAATGGCTGGTCAGGTGTTGCGATCATCTTGCTGCCTGTACTGTAAACAATATGTGACGTCATTGTTATATAAAGACGGTACTCTCTCTCTCTCTCTCTCTCTCTCTCTCTCTCTCTCTCTCTCTCTCTCTCTCTCTCTCTCTCTCTCTCTCTCTCTCAGGTCTTTTTCGGGTAATTAGCTCCTCCACCTGTAATTGATTGTTTGTGGGAGACGATGGAAGACTCGGAGAAAAGTTAGTTATGCTGCCACCCTGGAAACTTTGTAGTGGTCTCTCTCTCTCTCTCTCTCTCTCTCTCTCTCTCTCTCTCTCTCTCTCTCTCTCTCAAATAACACGAAATATCTGATGTCTTGTTCTTTATGTAAAAATTAATTACGAAAAATAGATGAAAAAAGCCAAAATTCTATTTACTACACCACGTTATAGGCAAATTCGTATCTCTGGCAATGGTTTATGTTATGAATTCGGAATATTAACGTCCTCTTGGTTAAAGGTATAAGTTAGGTATCCTCCACGTGGTTAATATTCCGATATCTTAATTTTATCCCGTCATGAGATAGTTAAGGTTAAGTTAAGGTTATAGCCAAAGGGTAGAAAATAGCAATACCTAAATAATAGACCTTTGCCTCTAGTTCCAAATGGTTAAAGTTTCAGTATCGTAACGTTATCCCTTGTCTGGTTAATACGATAGTTGGAACAAAGGCCAGACAGTGCTCAGGGAATACGCGTTTAGATACGAATAATATGGCTGAGACTCTGACCAAATGAATCTTATCTCTTGCATACTTGATTCATTGTAAAACAGACACTTGGGTAATACTGACAGGGGGTTTAGGTCAGGTTAGGTTAGGTTAGGTTAGGTTAGGTTAGGTTAGGTTACGTCAGGTTAGGTCATGACGTTACAGTTTTTCTTTCAAGTTTTATTTATTTTACTCATCTTTCACTAAACGTATTTGATAAATTTAGTAACGCAAAGATTGAGTTAAAAGATAAATGACTATGTATTTACCACCAGGTGTGAAATAAAGTGTTATTAATTATCTCTATAATAAGTGATAGTGTTAATTAATCTCTTAAGTATGATTAAAGGAACCATTATCCCAGTAATTATTTACAAGTTTTACTCTTCTTAAAACAGTCATTAGCCAAATACAGGTCCATTGTTGACTGCCAGACTGTACCACTGTTGACAGTCAGACGGTGCCACTGTTGACAGCCAGACTGTGCCACTGTTGACAGCCGGACTGTGCCACTGTTGACAGGCAGACTGTAGACATTGTTGACGGCCAAACTGTGCCACTGTTGACAGCCAGACTGTATATTAGACATTGTTGACGGCCGGATTGTGACGCAGAAGCATTATGACGCATGAATGGATTAAGGTTTTATACCGCCATAAACCCCGGTTACAGTTGACAATAGACCATTCCAACAGGGACACCGACTTTCCCAGGGCTCAGATTAATGACCAAACCAACATATAACTTGTTTGTGAGTTGTGTGTGTGTTAGTCTCAGAGACGACAGGTGTGAGTTTCGTTGATTAGTGAAGGTGTTATTAACATCTCGTGTACCTATAAACGCCGGGTTAGTGTTTATCAGAGGCAGGTGTATTAACGTACAGTAAAACCTCTATTTAACGAACTATATAGAGAGGAAAATCCGTTATATCGAGGGTCCATTAGATGTGAAACCTCCATCTAGCGAATAATATAGTTATGAAAGTGTTATATCGAACTTCTGTGTAAAATGTTTTCTCATCCCAATTATTTTCCCCTTCTTTATCAACCTCTTCATTTAACACCACATATTGTCTAGACCAATACTGTGTGACTGCAGCTTCTCGTCTCGTGTCTGTAAGCTGTGGCAACAAAGCCTTTCTTCTATTATACCTCATATAATTATCTCTATTTGTCTATATTTCCTTGTGTTTATTCTCCTGCTTCTATCTCTCTCTACATCTCCCATATCACTATCTTTGATCAGTTCCCCTCCACGATACACTGTCCGTAATTACCAACTTGCTTAATTACTTTGCAAATTGCCCTTATTTGTAAATCTAAATCCATTCTCCCTCACCCACATCATCATCAATTCTCTCTCTCTCTCCTCTCCTTGATTAATTTTCACTCTTACTTTATTTTTTAAGGTATTGCATCACTGCATTAATGTTCTCTGTAGTTCTTCTCTCCCCCGTCACTGTATGTAAGAATGTCTACCTTACCTTCCTGTTGATTAATAACGTAAAGGAGAGAGAGAGAGAGAGAGAGAGAGAGGTGTTGAATGTCTTAATATCCTCTACATTGTTTCTCTCAGTTGTCTATTTCTTCTCCCCTCCCTCCTTTCCACCCTGTTTCTCCCCCACATTCCCTCCCCTCGCCACTACCAACACGGTGTCCACCTTCCTGATGGCTTCTTCCACTTTAGACATTTTCTCCTCCTCTTGTGGTGTTCCTACCTGTGGTTCACACCTCACAGCATGAACACAATGTGACCTGTGATTGAAGTCTATACTGTAAGTCTCTCTTCCCTTCCCTTCCCTTCCCTCCTCCTCCTCCATCTCCACATTCAAAACTCCTCCCGACCTCCTCTCAGGCGGCTCTTCACGTCACCTCAATGATAATAATGACATTTATTATAAGAACATATACATACTTAAACGAGAAAGGCAGTGGATGAAAGGATAAATTTTAATCTTACGGTGAAGTTGACGATGAAAATGATAAGCTAGTATGCTGACCGAAGCAAGTTTATTGTTATCAGTTTTCTTCTTTCTGTAGAGTTGAGGTTCATGTAGGAGATAAGGTTTATTTTGTACGTGGAAGAGATAGAGAGATAGATAGAGAGAGAGAGAGAGAGAGAGAGAGAGAGAGAGAGAGAGAGAGAGAGAGAGAGAGAGAGAGAGCTATAATGGACCATTCATAAAGCTCCGGCCTCAGGTCCTTAAAGCAGCAGGGGTCTGGATAAATTGCCAGGGTCCTCAGTGGTTCATGCCATTTACTGTGTTATTAATCTCTGCTCATCGGCCCTCCAGTGGTGCTGTGTCTGCCTTCTACCGCAGATTTCGCTTGTGTCCCTCAAAGATTTCGCCTGAACGTTCCAAAGATTTCTCATCTGCCTTCCCCCAGATTTCACGTTTGCTTTCCACAGATTTCGTGTCACCAACAGTATAAAATAATAACTCGCTATCTCAACGGAACGATCGTCCTGAATACATATACTGCAGAAGGAGTAAACGACTACGTGTATCCGGGGTAGGTGCTGCATATTGAAGGCTGTCATTCCCAAGGTCCCGCTATTCTGGCTACACCTGCCCACCGGTCGTGTTCTCATCTATGTATTAAAACCTTTACAGTATTGATGGTCACGATGCATCTTATATCTTAGCCAGACTTCAAGGTCACATGTATGAGTTTATTCACCAACATTGTGTCAGAATAAATTTAGTTTTAGTTTTTTTTGTTTTTTTTCATAGTAACGAAATAAATTTGACGATATATATGAGAAAAGGAAATTGAGATGAGTTTAGTATAGCATCAACTTGTTTTCTCAGTCTGTATGCAGGATAGATCAAGTGTGTTAAGTCTTCAGTGTTGTATCATGTTTGTCTCCTTGTTGTATCATGTTTGTCTCCTCAGAATAGACTCTAAGAAGACTTTTTTTTTTCGCCAAAATTGATAAACTTGTGGAAAAATCAATGAGCTGGTTGGCCAACTAATGGAAATCAGGACAAACAAAATATTAAACTCTTTTTATATTTTTTCGTGTGTAGATTTACCGTCAAGAGGATAGACAAACTTTTATAATTTTAACCTTAACGGCCAATTCAACACTAACTATCTATAGATCATTTCAACGATATTAGTTACATTTTTTTCCAGTAACTACACAACAAGTTAGAGGTCTGTTGGTAATAATGTAATTGTTTTTATTTAAAGAATATTTTTTGTGTATTTGTTTTAATGTGGGAATAACTGTCCCATATATTCCTTATCGTAATCCCCGCTCTTAGTAAACTCTGAGTTGTATGGCGTAGGTTAATTTATCTTCACACTAAATGTTTATGAATAGTTTCAATTATTGCTGTGTGGTCCGGGAGGAGCGGGGAGGGGGAGGTGGGGAGAAGTAAGGAGGGGCGGGGAGCGATGACATAGGGCGGGTAGAGGTGGGGAGAAAGGAGAGGAAGGAGGAGGTGGGGAGGGGAGGAAATAAGGGGGTGAGGTGGAAAGAGATGGGGAGGAACGGGGATGTGGGGAGGGGCGGGGAGCAGCTGCAGACTACCCCCACTAGCACAGTCAACATACAAGCTGTGCATTTACCTTATCCATTAGTTACCACCCCTGGACCTAATAAATCTCGATGGCTTAAACTAATATTAATAAATTTCATTCCACCCAATTAAACTTTTTTTCCTGTTTCCCATAAAAGGATAAATTATTGTTGCCGACGCTGCTGTAGGCTGGACGGTACCTTCATTTAAGCTAATTAGACGTATGTAGATATTATCATGGTATATAAACTTCATAGTTATACAGAATATTCCATTTGTAATATATTAAAATAGACAAAAATCACAGAAATGCGGTGGATATGACGGTTGTTTATTTACGATATTTATTCCATGTTATGATAGTTTCCTTCGCTTTGTACTATGATTTTTTTGCTAATTTTCCTAAATATTTTATATAAATGTTGGACCGTCAAGACCATTATTTTTTATAGACACAAATTAGTGAAAAAAAACAACTTTAGGAAATTTATTACATTATTTCTAGTTGAATAGAGGAGACCCCCCACATGACCTATAGTATTATACACATAAAAGTAACAAAAAATATATATAATGTGTGTGTGTGTGTGTGTGTGTGTATAAAAATTACGATCCTTATTGATAAATTAATTTGACGGATTTTTTTTTTTTTGGGGAGGGGGGGGGGAGGAGGTTCAGGGGGATGACTAGGTTTCAACGCCTTTAAATATACATCATATCCCCTTTGTGAGTGTGAGACGTAATGAATCACTTTTATATAGAAACATCAAACACTGACACACTTCCAGCTTAAACATTATCTTAAACATTAATTATGATCTTGTATATTTATTCCTCTCTCATCACCTATGTTAGATCGACTTCACTTTGGTCCTGAGTCACTCTTTATTTC
>CAUDMG010003450.1:1802500-2140000 GCA_958450375.1 Homarus gammarus
GGGAGTTAGCTCAAAAAGTAGTGATTTGTGGTAGAAATGAAGGTCAGAATCCTTCAAAACGCATAAAAAAACCATTGGAAAAACATAATTTCAACTTCCAAACAGGTGGATGACCAAAACGATAATTTTACCATCTTCTGTTTCAATTGTATAGGCTTCACTTTCCTCGTTTCTTGTTTATGGCCTGTGCAAATCTTTTTCATGCATGTGGTTTTGAACCTATTCTTTGTATAAAGGGTGAAAGTCATGTACTGTACTGTACTAGTTGGATTCAAATCCCATAATATGGGTTTGGATACATTTCCAAATTCTTTTGAGTATCATCGGATTCTAAGTGAACTGTATGTTCATATACTGTAGCTACTTATCCTTCTTCCTCAAGGAGAAGCTAACCATCATATTTTTCAACTGTGTAGTTATGTTCAGTATTATATCGTTAGTTATCTGTGCTTGTGGAGGATGAAGACCGTTTGCAAGAGCTCCTTTGTCAATGTGGACTAGTTGGCAGAACATACAAGTGTTCAAAATGCGGCAGAGAACTGACAGTGAAGAAGAACTACAGCAGGGGTTCTCAACCAGGGGGGAATTCCCCCCAGGGGGGGATTTCAGGTTTTCAAGGGGGGGGGGGGGAATTGGGACCACAGATTAGCAAACTCAAATTGTTAGAATGTTGATCTTTTTATTGCCTTTGAGCTCCCCAGGGCGGCACAAAATTCAGTATGCATCGGTTACCTGCTGCAAGCAGCCTATCAAACCGTTCACCACAAGCTCCTGAACCGTAAGGATCAAAATAGATTACCCATAGACAGGGCTGCCACAAAGGAAAGATATAGGCGCCACCGAGTGGTCCGTCTGCAAGTTCCCTTACGAAAGCTTACGCTTTGCTTAGAGTCCTAGACCTAGCCTCCTGTCACGAGTACCCCCACCCCCTACACCCTGTAGTGGACGTCTACCCTACAAACTGCGTAGCTGCATCCCACCTGCGACGCTTTCCTTAGCAACCAAACGAGCGGTGTCACCAGATGCGCCGCCGTATCCTAGCAACCGAGCCAAAGACCGGTTACTTCTCCGGTTTTCCCAACGTGACTCATAGGTGACTCACGGCTGCTGGGTATATAAGCTCTGTCTCTCCATTGAGATTGATTCCGGCCTCACTTCTACAACAAGCAACACCTCCTCCTCCGCTGCTGCCTGGCGGCCCCTCGCTTCTCCTCGCCTGCCTGGCGGTCCTCGCTCCCGCCAGCAAGCATGGCGACCCACCAGCTGTCCTTCTCTGAGCTTTCTCACCAACCAGCTCTCATTCTGCCCATCTTCCTGAACAAGCAACACCTCCTCCAGCAAGCTCCACGCTGTGAGCATTCATTCAACCAGGAGGCCAGCAACAGGCAACATCTTCTCTAACGAAGCTCCTGCACATCTACCTCCTACAACACGCTACTCACTGAACGTCTCTACTGAGCAGCCCCTCACCACACGGCACCTCCAGCACCAGACTGTCTATCATATAACTTATATATACAAGAAAACCACCTTAGAGTTCCATCCATCCTGAGTTGTAGACAACATTATATCTCGATACCCCTACAACCCCCTTACCCCTCGGTGAAGTGACGCCGCTGCACCCCTGCCGGGCCCCCCCACTCTCGCAGATGACGTGTGACTCATACTGCAATGCTTGCAGTCCTGAGCAGTCTTCAATGATCCGCGCTACTGAGAGGTCACGCCGGGTTTTCTCTCCACTAGCTCCTGTGTTTTTTGCCACTTTTTGTGAGTATTTTGTTGGTTTCGCACTCACATTGGTGACTGTGCTTCTCTAGTTTTTGTGGACCATAATCTCCCATATTTGTGCATTTTACACATATTCTTTTTGTGCGTCACTGGCATTATTTACTTCTTAATGCCAGCCATGTTGCTGATTAAATAAAAAATAAAGATAAATATTTCACTTTTTTATCTGTGAAAATATCCATTTATAGTTTTGACTTTTTCTTGTTTTTATTTACAGAATTTGAAGCCCATCATGAGTGTCAAAAAAAGAGGGTACGATCATTCATATATTGAATATGGATTCACATCCATCATCATCAATGGAGAAGAAAGGCCTCATTGTGTTATTTGTAGTAAAGCTTTGACAAATGATTCTATGAAACCAACAAAGTTGAAGCGACATTTGCAGAATGTTCATCCTCAACTCAGGGACAAGGACCAAAACTTTTTTGAATGTCATGGGAATGCTCTCAAAAAGATGAAGCTGGATTCAACAGGGGCATTCAAAGAAACAAACCAAAAGGTTACTGAAGCTTCTTATGTCGTAGCACTGGAGATAGCAAAGCAGAAAAACCACATACAATTGGGGAAAATTTGATCAAACCTTGCTCTCTCAAGATGGTGGAAATTGTGTTGGGAAATGGATTGGAGAAAAAACTTGCAGCGGTTCCACTATCAAACAGTACTGTTCAAAGGAGGATCAGCGATATGGCCATTGACATCAAGGATCAAGTTGTGCAGGAGATCAAGTCTTCAGCATTTGGCATATTTTCAATTCAACTTGATGAACCGACTGATGTGGCATCGTGTTCCCAGTTGATGGTGTTAGCAAGGTATGTTCACTCAGGTTCATTTAAAGAGGAGTTTCTCTTTTGTTCTCCTCTTGAAACAACTACCAAGGCCTCGGATATTTTGGAAAAGGTTTCATCTTTCTTTGAATCAGAAAATCTTTTGTGGGATAATATCTGTGGGTGCTGTACAGATGGAGCACCAGCTATGTTGGGGACAAAATCAGGATTTCAAGTTTGTGTGAAAAAGCGAGCTCCAGAAGTGAAAGGCATTCATTGTATGATCCATCGTCAGGCACTGGCCTCAAAAACACTTCCAGCTCCGCTAGGGAAGGTTTTGGATCAAACACTTCAAATTGTGAATTTTGTCAAAGGAGGAGCTCTCAACTCACGACTTTTCAAGCAGTTATGTACCGACATGGATGCAGCCCATTATTTGCTTCTTTTCCACACAAATGTTCGATGGCTGTCAAGAGGAAATGTAACTGAGCGAATATTTGAGCTTAGAGATGAGCTCAAATTATTTTTTGAAGTTCAGGGTAAAATGGAGTTTTTTGCCTGGCTGGATGATGAGGAATGGATCATGCGCCTTGCCTATTTGGTTGATATTTTTGAGCAGCTGGATAAACTGAATCTTCAGATGCAAGGAAGGAATACAAACATCATAAAATTCATGGATGCCTTGAAAGCTTTCATGAGCAAGCTGAAAAATTGGAAGAGAAAGGTCAATATAAAAAATGTTGCAATGTTTGAGAAAATGTCATCCGTTCTTGTTGTTGGTGGTGAAGACAAGGTGCTTCCACAATTTGCAAAAAATGAAATTTTGCAGCATTTGACAACACTGGAAAATGAATTCAGCCGATATTTTCCTGAACTCAGTGATGTTGAGTTGGATTTAGTGCGAAATCCATTCAAATTGTCAGTTGAAAAAGTTCCTGATGATTGTCAAGATGAATTTCTGGAGCTGAAAACTGATTCGGGAGCAAGAGATATGTTCGATGAGAAATCAATCACAGAATTTTGGCCCTTGATGTGCGATTCCTACCCAAAAGTGGCAGAAAGAGCTATCCGTGCATTGCTTCCGTTTGTGTCGACATATCTTTGTGAGTCAGGCTTTTCAACTCTGTTGCAAATTAAAACGAAGCAACGTAGTAGATTAGAGGTAGAAAATGACCTGCGTTGTGCCCTTTCAAGCACTCCTCAGCGTATCCCAGAATTGGCGAAGAAAAAACAATCACAGGTTTCTCATTGACTGTAATCTTCATCTGAATAAAATTAATTACAAATTTACAATATCCTGGTATTCTATTGAACTTTTTGTTTATTGCATTATGCTTCAGTTTGGTCTGTTAAGTAATTCATTATAAATATAAAAAACTATTTTACTTTTATTCAAGTTTTATAAATCCATCAACATTTTCAATTGGTATTTAATTTCTAAAACTCCACTATAAAAATAATCCATGTAAAATTGTAAATGTATTTGTACTAATATGGAAAAAAATAAAGGATTTTCAGTATTATATGCATATTATTTGGAATGCACTTTTTGAGGCAGACAATCTTGGAAAGGAGGGGGGGGAATGACATTCTGACATGTGGTGAAAGGGGTGTATGGGGGCAAACAAGGTTGAGAACCACTGAACTACAGTATTTGTTTCATTGCAACAACTGATCGTACTTTTACATCTACAAAGACATAAATTTATACAATACTGTTTTAAGAATAGTGCTTTCATTGGTACCTGATATCAAAGTAAGTTCTTTCTGCTTAATATTCCAGGGGGGTCTAGGGGGGCAGAGCCTCACCAGTTATGAAGTTAGGTAGGTTTAGTTGAGTAAGGTTTTGTTAGGTTCTTTGCATTGTCTTGTCGGTTTTTGTTACTGTCCTCCAAACAACACCCGTGGAATAAATGAATGAAATTGAACTACCACCACAGCTGTCTCTTCCAACGTCACTGAAATGTGGAAATAATTAATAAAGCAATACACAGAGTAAAGAAGATAGTGATGGTATACTACAAAGTAATCGTTCAGAAAAGGGTAAAGATTCCGATATTTTGTCATATCGACATTGTGTCTGAGACTTGTCCCAGGAATACACCCTCTAATTTACTGTACGCAATTGAGAATCACCCTCTACAATTTTGTGTTGTCCACAAAGAATTTACAGTTACATATGTCAGTTAGACTTAATTCTGTTCAGTGACACACGCACATTCACATGCACGCACGCACAATATTAACTGCAAACTATAATAATTTGTATGTTCAGTTTATGTTCCTTCACCTTTTAGTAATACAAGCTTTTGTTAAATGACCCACCTACCCTATGTCTTTGTATGTAATATGTAATTTTTGTTTAACGTATATTTTCAGCCTTCGGCTGCTGAACTTTTTCAATGAACCATTATTATTATTATTATTAATAATATTATAATTATTATTATTATTATTATTATTATTATTATTATTATTTTTATTTTTATTATTATTAGTACAGTAGTAGTACCCTGTACTATTATTATTATTATTATTATTATTATTATTATTATTATTATTATTATACACCATACTATATCCTGTCTGTGAGAAAGGCTTCAATCCATTGAAGGATATGACCTCAAACATCACTCGTATTTAATTTATGCAGCAACCCGTTTTTGGGTACACCCTTAAAAGGTTTGTTGCTGTCATACATTGAATTCCAGTCTTCCAAAGTTTAAAATTGGTAACACAGGATCTGCTGGGGACAAAGCTGTGGTGGTACTGTAGTCTGTTAAGGTTCCATTAATTTTGACTAAATGTCAAGTGTACAGTCGGCAGCAGAAGTTTGTTCCAACTCGCATGCATGATATTAGGCAGGTGATCTGGTAACACTCTATGGGGAAGAGTTAACAGATACTGTCTTCTTTGAATGGCTAGTTAGTATTTAAGATTTTTGATGAGAGATTGCCTAAGAATACATCTCTTGTACTGTAGTATATAAATTAATTAGTATCATTGTGTAAAATGTGGGAAAATAATGTTATTGAAAAATATGACATTGATGCAGGATGATTAATAACTGGGGAACAAGACGTATTCGTCCTGCTGAAGCGAACGAATATTTTTAATATAAAGTAATGTCATAATGTACATATATCCCATTAACATTATTTTTCCACGTTTTATACACCTCACACCTGCAGGGAGGTGGCACCTGTGATCACCTACCCTAACTACCACTCGCCCCTTATAATCTGGTGTCGGTGGCAGTAACACTTGTCATGTGAGGTCATAACTCATGTCAGTTCACATCTACAGCCTCCCAGCTTGGTGGTGCCTTTGATATGTTGACAACTTGACACCCATCACAGGTCACTAAATCTGGTACTGTACTCTGATAAGCTGCCTGTTGATGGACCTGCCAGGTTAAACATGTACAGTCGCTATGGTGAGGTGGGGTCATGCAGCACCTGACAAATTTGCATCATATGTTTTCCTCTCAAAATTTTAGCTTGTCCACCAGGCAAGTGCTGGGCATATGGACATGAAAAATCACTTGTCTAGCACCCACTCTGGACATGTTCAGGGCCAAGCTGCTGGGTACTGCTAGACTGCATATCTGCCTCATAGCTATGCATTACAGTCCTCATTGTTTTTGTTATTGTTCTGGTACTGTATTATCATTATTACACTACTGTATTATAATCATTATTATTATTTATATATTTATTTGTTTTTATTTTATTTATTTTTTCATATTGTACAGTACAGTACTTATAACTTTCATTGAAAATATTAATTCTTCAGATGCATTTATTTTGTTTTTAAGTTAGGTAGACATTTTTATGCTCAGGGGAAGGGGTTAATATATGTGTCATGACACCTGTCATTACAGTAAATGTATAATAATGGTTCCCCTCGTATAACGAGGGTTTAAGGTGTAGAAGCTGTCGCCAACACAACAACCACACCCTAAGTTAACGAGCTTTGTGATCCAGTGTTAAGGAATAGTCCGAGAAGACAAGACAACTCGCCAAATGTACTGTCTAACTACAGTAGTACCCCGATTTACGCGGTCAATTGAACCCACAGGGTACCGCGGAAAGTGAAATCCGCGTAAATGGAACAACAGAACATATGGGATTAATTCCAATAGAGACTGGCCCGACCCCCAAACTCCACTTTTTCCGACACAATACCTATGTTGTAGTAAAAATAACATCTAAATTTTATGATGGTATGCTCACACAATTAATATTTAAGAGAAATAGAGAAATACAGTCGCCAGGTTAATGTCCATTCAAATAATAGACTCAAATCCCCCCCCCCCCCCCCTCTTCCCACACTCGCTGGCTCCTCCCTCTCTGAGAAATGTTTGGGTGAAAACACTAGATTTTAACGATTAGTAATAAATAATACCTCAGACTAAAGTTAGGATAATATAATTGACAATTCTGGATTCCTTGCAGGTCAGGGAATATTTTGAATGTAAACTTCATATATTTTGCACAAAAGATAAAATACTTGCTTTGTGTAAACCAAATTATTACATTAGATGTAAAATTTGTATGTCTAATGCAAAATCCATGATGTTTATATTCAAAATGATCATCATTTTGTAAGAATTCCAGCAATGTAAATTATATTCTGGTCCAGTAATTTGTATGAATTTTATGAGCTAAAACAAATATCTTCAGTTAATAAAAAAAAAATATTCTTCCCGACACTATCTGTCAATCAAAGTACCCCAACTTGCCTCCCCCCCTCTTCCAACCGCGCCAGATGGTCTGTCGGTCCCAACCCTCCCCCCCCCACCCCCCACCTTCCCTCCCTACCAGAGAAATGTTGGGTGAAAAACTAATTTTAACTTTTAGTAACAAATAACACCTCAGACTAAAGTTAGGATAATATAATTGACATTGCTGGATTCCTTGTAAGACCAGGAACATTTTGAATATAAATGTCATATATTTTGCACAAAAGATAACATATTTACTCAGAGTAAACATTACATCTAAAATTTGTACATTATGTCTAATGCAAAATCTATGATGTTTATATTCAAAATGATCATCAAATTGTAAGAATTCCAGCAATGTAAATTATATTCTGGCCGGGTAATTTGTATGAATTTTATGAGCTAAATAAAAAAAAAAATTATACTTCACGCGTATATGGGTAGATGAACCGCGAAAAGTGAAAGTTCGGTTCTGGCGAGGCACCGAGAATATGAGAAATCGCGTGTAAAGTGAAACTGCGTAAAGCGGGGTAATACTGTATTACCCTGGAATATTATCCGCAAATTGATTAACATCCAGGTCCCCCAATTATACTGCTGGGTAGACAGAGGCAAATGGCGTAAAGAAACTTGCCCATAGTTTCACCCTGCCCGAGGATCGAACCCGGGTCTTCTCACTTGTGGAGCGAGCATGTTGACCATTACACCACAGGTCGCCATAGTAAATGTAGTATTCAGTATTAAAGAGAAGCCTTTGTAGATTCAGAAAATGTTTCTAAGTGGAGATACCGGTACTTGCTTCTACATTTATTTAACTCATATGCAAGCTTTGTTTATCTTGAAACCATTTACAGTATACAGGTGCTCCTCTACTTAAGAACGTTCAACTTACAAACTTTCAGAGATACAAACATCATCACTAAGGGGGGTTACCTGCCAGAGCAATGTGGATGAGACTGGATTATTTTGAAGAAAATTCCAGGAGAAGAGTGAGCCAGGTTTTAAGGCTGTATTAAAGGGTATAGCTGTACTAAATATCCATAATCTTTTAATTTTTTACAATATGTTTGGTATCTGCAAGAGTAAAGTTGGACTTACAAACAAGCCTCAGGAATGTAACTCATTCGTAAGTAAAGGAGCACTTGTAGTACTGTCACAGTTGCGGAAATGTGTTCCTACACCCCCCCATGGTAACCTGTGTCTTCAAACGGCAACGTGACAGTAGAAATATCACGATTTATGAATGAATGGGTATAGGTTGTGTAACGACGGACATGATTAATGGATAGATTTGTTATTGGTCATATAGGTTGGCTGTTTGGAGACACATTATCATAGTGGGTGTTGGAACACATTTCCGCAACTGTACCTGGATTATAAAATTGTACATTATCGGTACTGATTACTTTAGCTACAGTATAGTGCCTTGTTGCCCATCATACACTATTCAGTAAGCACTTTGAGTTTTATTTCCTGGTATTTGTGTTTCAGGTGATTGGAGAAATGTTTCGTCATCGATTAAGGGGTGGCCACAAAGTAGGAGCTCCAAATAATGTGACACGATCTCTTCCTGACCAAACTAACCTTTCTCAGCAAACGGTGAGTTTATATAATACAGTACTGAAATCTGTTAGTAAGTCGCTTACATAATTAAAATCGTTTTTTTTTTTATTGAAATTAAAATGAGAATACTTAGCATTTTATATAGTGAAATTGGGAATGCATCATTATAATCAGGTCTGCCTTATTTGAGGATACTGAATAAATGGATAGCTACATCATTGTGGTCCACATTCAGTGTATGAGAATACTGGCTATGATACATGAATGCATTGGTCTTTCATCTTTTCTGATTCCTTTGCTCTACTGCTAAACAAACCAGTGATATTATCAAAGTTGGGATGAAAGGCTTCCTGCTTTATTAAATATTAGAAAAACATCTCAACTCCTATAAATGGTTCAGTCATACCAGTGCTATTGTTGTAGCTATCCTGACAAAGTCTTTACAAATACAGTCCATCAGTACAGACACTCATTATATAAAACCGAGGCACACATGTGTTTTATGGAATTACAGTAATGGGTATGTACGCATCTGTGTCGTCACATAATAGCAGAAGCATCAGCAGCAGAACCATGAACTACAAAAATGCATTGCAAAATAAAGAAAAACTTTAATTATTTGAGAGAACAAAAACATGTACCTCTTATAATTTGAATAAAACTGAATAGAGTACAGTACAGAGTATACCAAATTCACTGAGGTTGCCGGCAATCATTTGCTTTAGACTAACAGAATGTTTGCAGATAATGAGTTGTCAGAATCACTGGTGGAAGCCAGATCAGTTGCATTGTTCTGTGGCTCCTCATCACTGAGCTCATCATTAACATCTTCAATGCCACCCTGTGTCTGTTGCTTTGAATGATGAAACCATTTGTTGGGCCTTATTCTTTGCATAGTCCGGTCTCTTGCCATAAATACCTGATTGCCTCCAGAGCTGTACTGCCTTTTGGGAGGTTGAATGATACACATCAGATCATTGATAGCTGTGTTAGCAAGGGAGGACCTCCAATCAATCTTGATAAGTTTCAGGGTGTTAAACTTATCTTGCACTCAGCAATGGAGGCTGGGAGACTTTACACTAACTACAGGTATGGGACCATTTATTCAGTATCCTGGTATCTGGAACGCTTAAAAAATGGGCTACATTTGGGAATTAATTATTTAAAATGAATGCTAATTAATTCCTGGGCCGAGCAAGGAAATTTCCAACCATTCTCCATCTGTGAGCTTTACTGTATGTTGTGTTATGGTTATTTTTTTCCGATTCACTTTTGGGTTGATACAGTCTTCCTTTAATTTTCGGAAATATGCTGTATGGAAGTTCACTATAATAGTGGATATGGTCAATTTAATACTAAAAATCAATAAACAGAAAGGAGAACTCACTGCAACGAAACTTTGGTTAACTAAAAGTTTGAATACAGGTATATTTTAGAACTCTAAAATTATACTCAGTTAAAATTTTCCTCCTTCCTCCCTTCCAAAAAAAAGAAAAAAATATAATAAACCATAAAAATGATACATTGCTCATCATAAAGTACAATACTGTAGCACAGACAGTAATTTATGTAAAAAAAAGTGGAGAGTGAGCCACACTGTTCAGCCAGCCAGTTGGCTCAGATGTGTGTGGCTGCCACTGTGTGTATGCCATGATGTCATATCAGGCCCCAGGGGAGGCATCTGCAGCCCACTGCCTCCACACATTTCACTTCCCTCACATAGACACCCATGTTCTTGTTTGTATTTCATAGTTTTTAGTATACAGTGACCCCTCTGTTAACGAACTCAATCCGTTCCAGAATGTCGTTCGTTAACCGAAAAGTTCGTTAACCAAAACCATTGTTTCAATGGGTTTTTGGGTAATTGGTTCCAGCTCACCGAAAATTTCCTAAATTCAACAAAAATGGTAGAAAAGTTCACTTACTTTGAGGTGTGTATGTAGAAGGCTCCTGGATGATGATGATGATGGGATTTAGAATGGGGGTGGAGGAGAAGGAAGAAGAGAAGGCATTGGGGTGGAAGAGAAGTCACCCCATGGCGCCATTTTAGCTCTCTTGGTGTAATTCAAGATTATTTTCTTTAAATCAACACTGCACTGCATTATATATTGTCAATATGTAAAATATATTTCAAAATGACCAATAATTTGCTTGGAAACACAGAAAAAAAGCATTTAGTTGAAGAGAGTCTCAAGCAAGATGTTACCTCCACTGAAAACAGAGAGAGACTAACTCCTGTTTGCTGTGTTAAGAGGCTGGATGCCGCGCATTAAACTAGTCACTTTACCTTCAATTATGTTCAATAATTGTTAAAATGACTAAAAAATTGAATATTAAACTTTTAAAATTATTGAATAGTACTGTATAAACTTCTTGATATTTACTAAAATAGTAAGGAATTTAAGCCCTAGAACCGATTAATGTATTGGTGGACTGATACTAAAGCTGGTTGCCCGGTCAGTGCAAGCGAAAACATGTTGAGGTCGGTTCATAAGAACTTCGTTAACCGAATTTTTTTTCGTTAACCGAATTGAAGATCCTTATGGAAGGCAGTTCGTTAATCGAAATTACGTTAACCGAGGTGTTCGTTAAACGAGGGGTCACTGTATTTTCATTATTTCTGGGTAACATTAAAATACAGTGTACTACTGTACTGAAGTGATTTTTCCCAAAACTTTGTAAATTCATTGCATGAAACATTTGCAAAATGTACCCTATATCCATCTCACAGGTGACTGGTGTCAGTATTTATAGTACAGTATTACTGTACAGGTATTACTTTCTTCCTCTGGTTTCATTGTTGCATTTTATGTTTGTTTATGGTCTTAATAGTTTTTATAATGTTTGTTATTGTGTTATAATGTGTGGTTGTTACATGGCAGAGTCAAGATTTTACTGTGTAGGAATCTATTTCCATTTACTGTATATAATGGGAGTACTGTACAGTAGTATATGGAAAAATTGGGTTCAATACCTTGAATATGGAATTTCTATAAACAGTATGGCAAGATTTTATGGAACCTATTTCTTCTGAAATTTGGGGATGTCTGTACAGTATAGTACATGTATTTTTTTTTTATTCAGTTATGTGCACACACAATCCTACATACAGAAAGTGCCTTAAAAATTGAATGAATAATTATCATAAGGTATAAAATTCTAAGTAAGTGCAATATACCTATGGGCAGGTTCGACAATGAAGCTGTGTAGCCAGTGTGTGTAGGTCTGAGGGTATGTGGCACAGAGCACGTGCACATTAAGTTATATTATTTGGCTAACAAGACATTTTTAATACTTCCTACATTTCTTTTATTGCAAGACTTCCTACATTTCTTATATTGCAAGCCTTTGCAGCTATCCTTACTCACCAATAACTCAAAACAACAACATTGTTTTTCTCCAAGATTTTGAATACCAATGGTTGCCACAGCATCGTGCGAGGGATCTGTACTATGAGATTCAATATCAGGGCCTCATTTATGCTACACCATGAATGTACAGTACAGTGTTACTGTTGCCTGTCACCTTTCTGACTATGGGTTCATTTTTTTTATTTATTTTTTTATTTTTTTTTTGTGATGGCACAATAAATGCAGAGGAGCTGAATTATCTCAATTTTATTTTATGTAACCTCACATACCTCACATTAAAAGTAAGTCAATATAACCTACGTTTTGGCACATTTTCACTTGTTAATTTTTTGGTTAACATTTATATTTAGTTCATTTTAGGTGCTTAACCCTTTACTATGGGAGACATTGCTTTTAATATTTTATTTGGCAATTGCCAGATGATTTTATTCGGTTCAGAGGGGAATTCGTACACAAGTGGCTAAGCCTTGTTTTATGTGTGCAAATTGGAGTATTCGTGTCCTAAGGACACAGTTATCAAAATTTTGTTTTGTATAATTTAGTGCCACATATTTCAAAACTTGAAGGTGAATTAATTTTTCTTTTCAGGGTAATTTGGCCGGACCACAGTCACAGTATGGTGCCTCTATGCAGCCACCCCCTCAGTCTGGGCCAACTATGGATGCAAGGCAGGTTGGGCATCAACAGCAACAGCAGACAGGAAACAACAATTGGGCTTGGGGAGGTGGTAGTTCAGATGGTGCATGGAACTGGGGAGATAGTGCAGCTTGGTCCTTGAAAAACACAAATCAAACCACTAATCAGCACCATCAGCTGATTCAACAGCAGCAGCAGCCTGTGCTGAGTCAGCAACTCCACCAACAGCCACCTCAGCAGTATAATCAGCATCATGCTTATTCTCATTTGCAACATACTTCACAACAGCAGTTCCCTGAAGCAGTTCAAGATGTCACATATAGTAATCTGCATGCAACTAGTACTACTAGTACAACATTTCATCAGGGCCATGTTCCTACTAATATTCCACTGCAGCCTCAGTTCCAGCAGTATGTAAATGGTGACAGTCAAAATGGCCAGGGGACTGATGAGTGGGGTGCAGATAATTGGGGTGATGACTGGGGCAATACAGAATCCTACAACAATAATAATAATATACCAGCTAATTATGTAAAAGAAGAAAATCGGCAACAACAACACCAGGACTACCACAGTTACCCTCACCAAGAAGAAGAAGAAAAGGAACAGCAACAGGTGCATCATGGTTATCAACAACAACAAGAACACCAACACCAAGAGTACCATCATCAACAACAATATTTTCAACCTCATCAACAAGAGCATGAGCATCAGCAACAATCACCACCAGATGCTTGCCAACAGCAAATAGAAATTCGGTATGAGCACCATCCGCAGCAGGAGCTCCAACAACAACATAATACTCAGCATCACCAACACATGCATCCTCAGGAATACAACCAATCACTGCAGCAGTCTTCTGAGAAAACCCAGCAGTCTACTGAGGATGATTGGGGTTGGGGTAATGATGATTGGCAAGTAAATGGACAGACATCTGAATGGCATCAGGAAAACATTCATCAGTTAACCTCTCAGAAACCTGCTGACTCTCAACAGAACCTTCAGCTTACACACAGTAGTGATGAACTGGCTCTTCCTGGAGAAGCAGAATCAGGTAACCATTCGCAGAAAAGTGTATTGCCTCAGCGGACGGTGAGTAGAGATTCCCCTGGTGATGGATGGCCGGACTGGGAAGCAGAGCAACTTCAGGTACCAGAAGTGGTTTCAAAATTAGTGCAACAAAACCAAGTATCAGAAGAAAAGACAACAGATGATTCAGCTGAAAAAAATTCAACTTCATTACAAATTGATGAGAAACAAGGGGCTCAGTCCCAGCAGCTGCAGCAATGGGATGATGGCTTAGGACACAATGAATTCAGTAAATGTGTGGAAGATGTGTGTGCTCCAGTGTCAGATGGTTATACAGCATTACAAGATAGTGGTACACTTTCTGCCAGTGTATCAAGGAGTAATTCTCTATCACCAAATAATACTGGATTGCACAATATTAATAATGACTCATGGGGACAGAAATCTAATGGGACAAGTATTGTACAGGATATTACAGGTAATTATGTTGGAAATGAGGAACACCAATTGCATTTTTCTGAAAAACAGAATGTCCTCATGCAACAAACTCAGGTGCCAAGTAATAATACCACTGTTAGCAATGCCCCATTTTCTCCCTCAGAAAGTTGTAAAAGTCAATCAGATGTGATGGAAACTGCTGTATTAGATGAACCTCCAACACCTGTCATGCTAAATAACTTGGATGATAGATGGGGTGATGGATGGGGGGAGAGAGAGACACCTCAAAACCCAGAAGCAGTTGATAAAGTTGATGAGCAAAATGTACAGAAATCTGAAGATTATCCTGATTCTGAGCAAGTGCAGTTACATAAAGGAACTCTGCAGTTTGCTGAATTTCAGTTGTCAGACAATAAGATTGACACATCTGTTACTCCTGTACTTTGCAATTCTGAGCTGTATCCTCAGGATATTAACAAACACCAACCACGTGAATTTCAAGCTGGTGAAAATAAACCCACTGAACAGCAAGAATTTATTGATGATGAATATAGTAGTAGAGATATGACTAAATCAGAAGGATGGGATGGTGAATGGGATCAAGAATTTGTAATTACTAAATCAATGGAAAGTACACAACAAGCAACTGTGACAGAATCTTATATTCACGAAATCCCAAAATACAATGTAGAAATTGCATCAAAAACTCTTGATACTTTAACTCTCTTAGACAATCCAGAGGATGTAAAGGAATTCCATGGATATCCTGAGGAGTCTTTTGCACTTAAATATCCTGCACAGATGTCTCAACATCACCACTTATCCCATCAAGCACAAGAGTCCCAACTTTGTTCCACGTCGGAAGAAATTTCCATACTTGATTCAAAATCTCAGTTTCAACCAAGAGCTGAGGCATCATCTCAGAATTATCAACTGGGTCATGAATCATTTGGTGATTTGCAAACAGCTCAAGAATCTTGTAACCAGATTGAGTCAGCAACCCAGCAAGGAACACAGTTTCATTATAACTCTCATCAAAGATCAGAAGAGCTTGTACATCAGTATGAGCCACAAAATTGCCAATTAAAGCAAATTTATGAACCTCAAACAACCTGTACTTCAGAACCTGAAACAAGACCTTTACTCCTAAGTGAACCTAAAGAGTCATACCAAGATAGCCAGTTTCAACCATCAACCACAGATCAATCTCTCAACCAGTGTGAAGCCCATTTGCCTACTGAGAGCAGCCGTAGTTATCAACAGTATCAAGAGGTGAACCGAGAGATTATGCCAGCACCTCCAGTGCCTGATCCTATTTTCTCAAGAATTCCTGATGGAGCATCATCCATTCCTGAAGCACCCACTGGTATTGCAGGTGAGCTTTTGTTGATCTTCATGCCTGTCCAGTTGTTGATTTTAACTTATGACCTTCAGGTGATCAATAAGATCCATACCACCTTAGAACCCCCTGTTATAGGTCTTTATACAATTAACAGTAGGTGAACATTGTCCTGTAGTCCCTTACATAGTTGACTCCTTCATTCAAACCTCTGGTTACCGGTACCTTGAAGAATGATGCTGCAGGTCTTGGATTGACACTACAAACAAAGGTGGGCACGTGCAACTTTTTTTTGCGCTGCAACCGCAACTCGCAACTTCAAAAAAATAAATAAACAAATACTAAAATAAAAAAAAGCCTATTTACAAGTAAAACAAAATATAATTGATAAAAAAGTTAATATCAATATTTTATTCCAAAATTACAAAAAATGCCTCACTGCCACTGGCTTCAGTCTTAAGTGGACTGGCTGTCTACAGTTTCAGTCACTTCAACTTCCGTGTCCATGTCCTGGTCGGCAGGATCACTGCTGCCGGCCGCAGACTCCTTCTCCTTCCTCCTCGTCACAAAACGATCCATAATATTAGTAATAACAAGAAACTGACGCCTTAACTGCAGTGCTACTGACTGCCTGACTGGTTATGATATGAATCATTCCTCCCTCCCCTTCTCTCGCTGTAGTTGCCAGATTTCATCTTTCACATTAACTCTAGTTTCTAGAGTTAATGTGAAAGATAAAGTCTGGCAACTACAACGAGGGAAGGGGAGTGAGGGAGCTACGGAGGGGGGGGGGGGGGTGGGGGTCTCATCTGGTTTACAGTTCAGAAATATGCTGCCCGACCTGTATCATGTATATGCTGAATCATTGTCAGAAACAGAAATTTTCATAATGCGCGGCTCTAGGGTTGCCCATTTGTTTATGCAGTCGTATTCCAATTTTCAATTATTGCCGAAAAATTTTGCACATTGCGCTTGCGCTTGAAAATGCTTGAGAAGTTGTGCCGCAACCAGTTCCGCAACTCTCTGGAAAAATGTGCGGTGCACCTACTCGCACAACCAAAAAAGTTGTGGCTCAACTGCCCACCTTTGACTACAAATAGGCATGTTTCAAATCACTGCTGGCTAGCAATAAAAAATGGATTTATACAGCTATTGCTTGCTTAACATGTGTTTGCACACCAAGATTTTGTTTTTACACGATTCAGCATTTATTGAATACAGGCATTCCCTGCTTTACAGAAGGGTTGCGTCCCTGGAAAATTTACTGTATCACGAAATTCTGTGACACGAAACCTGTTTTCCCATTGACTTCCATTACAAAACTGGAGATGCATTCCTAAGGAATTTTTTTCCGGCCCCAAAAAAGTAATTCAAGCAGTTTTATGAATGAAAATAAACATTTATAAACGCATACAATACAGTGGTCCCTTGGTTAACGAGCACAATTCGTTCTAGAAGATTGCTCGTAAACCGAAAAATTCGTTAACTGAAACCATTGTTTCAATGGGTTTTTGGGTAGTTGGTTCCAGCTCACCGAAAATTGCCTAAAGTCAACAAAAAAGGTGTGTATGTAGAAGGCTCCTGGATGATGATGATGGGAATTAGAATGGGGGTGGAGAAGGGAGAAGAGAAGGCATTGGGGTGGAAGAGAAGTCACCCCATGGCACCATTTCACCCATAAAATTTTAGTTCACTTGGTGTAATTCAAGATTATTTTCTTTAAATCAACACTGCACTGCATTATATATTCTCAATATGTAAAATAAATTTCAAAATGACCAATAATTTGACTGGAAACACAGAGAAAAAGCATTTATGTTGAAGAGAGTCTGAAGCAAGATGTTACCTCCACTGAAAAGACACAGAGACTGACATCTGTATGGTGTGTTGACAGGCTGTTTGGCGCGCTAAAAACTAGTTTCCTTGTACCTGTACTTAAATTATGTTAAGTAATTGTTAAAATGACTAAAAATTTTAATACAAGACTTTTAAAATTATTGAGTAGTACAAACTTCTTGATATTGACTAAAATAGTAAGGAATTTAAGCCCTAGAACCAATTACTGTATTGGCGGACTAATATGACAGCTGGTGTGCAAGCGAAAACATGTTGAGGGGCGCTTGTAAGGAATTCGTTAATCGAGGGAATGCTCATTAACCGAAGTTAAGAATCTTATGGAAGGTAATTCGTTAACCGAGAGATCATTGTCCAGTACATTAAATCATTTATGATATACTCGTACATGTAATATGAAGAGAAATACAGTTGGAATAAATAAAAATATTGTACTGTACTCACCTTTGCTGCTTCTTTTTGCACAACTGCTGTCACTTCCACTTGATGGCCTCTTTCCAGTCATCTTGAATAAGGGTAATGTACTGTACTGTACTTACTGTATGTTTGTAAAGGTTAAATCCAACTGCTGGGGCAAGAAACATGCGCGCACACTGGATGTAAACAATGGAGTGACTCCGCATGGTGGCGGTAGCAAACACCAAGAAATCCACACCAAACAAGTTATAATTTTTAACCCAAAATTTTAATTTTATATTGTGATTTTTTTTTAAATTGTTAAAATTTACCCCAATTTCCTTAAGGGCGGATTTACGGGCCGTATCGTGGAATTATTGGTCATAATTTACAAATTCCGTAAGAGTGAAATTCCGCATCCTGGGATTCCGTAACGCAGGGGGATGCCTGTACAGTACTGCACATGTACTGTACTTTTCACAAAATATGCCATTTCCAGTTTAAGAAGATTAATGGATGAACCTGTTCTGGACATATCTTGCACAAAGTGTCTTTGTAATCCCAGACTCCCCATTACAGTACCAGTACATAAACAGTTCTGCCCAGATCACCATTCACCTCATGTGCACATTGCATTGACTCACTAAACTTTCTTCTTCTTTCAAGATTTACCAGTAGTGTACCCCCTTACAAGTATACAGGGTATGTGAAAAGCTAATAGGCAGGGTATCTTTAAGATGTGGAGTATTGTGGGTGGCTAGGAGCATTATCCAGCACTAACAAAATTTTAAGTTTTAGGTTTTTCTCCTCACAGTACAACTGCACAAGACAAAAATTTGAATTGATGCAACACCCTCATCACCTAGACCTTCTTCTTTGCTTGCCACATGAGAGGCAAAAGCTCTTTTGGCTATACTATAAATCATCTAGAGTTTTGTGTGATTTTATTAATCAATTATTGTACAATATTATTTATTAACCTGGTACCAAATAACCTAAATAATATGGGGATTATGGTGAAATTGCATATTATTTTATAAAGAGGTCACAGGGTGATGTGCTCTGAGAGCAGAGGGAGGGAGAGGGTGGGGATTTTCCAGTCAGTCCAGCGAGCCACCCACCCTACCTCCCACACACAATTCACTTTCCACATAGGGTAATTTTTCTTATTTTATTGTTTTATATTTTCTTTATTTCTAAGTCAGATTAGAGTATTGAACAAATATATCCACAACTTTTATGGTCCCTTATGTAAATAATCACTGGCAGGTTCTGCTTACCTACCAATTATGAATATTTGACTGAAAAAAAAAAGAGATAGTAATAGAGGTACCCTTGACTTTAAGAACGTGAATTTGTATTTTGGGAATTATCATGACTCCACTGTACATAAGTACTCATTGCTAGTCCATTCTATGAAAAAAATTTTCTTTTCAGGTGTAGCAGAGGATGGAAGCAATCAGGTATTAGAGGATGTTCATCAGCCTTTAGTAAGGAATACTAGCCAGGAGGTATCTGAACGACCATCCTCCTCTCATTCTGTTAGCTCTCCCTCTCATCCTGTCCGTCCTTCATCTTCACACACTTTACCAGATCGTCCGGCCTCCAACCAGTCTGCTCACTCAGTGCATTCCACTCATTCTGCTTGGTCATCTCAGTCAGCACACTCGACACATTCAGTTTTAAGTCAAAACCAAGAAGTTCCTTTAGATGAAAACTCTAAAGTGCATGTACATCAATCACCTATTAACCTAGCCACTCAAGGGAAAGAGAGTGCTATTGAAGTGCCTACAAATACAGCCTCATCTGTGGATGCTGATACAGACCCAACAGTCCTTCCTGCTAATAATCCTGAAGGTCCACCACCAGTGTCTGGACCTCTTGGTGTAGTGCCAAGTTTAAGAGCCAGGAAGGGTAGTCCTTTCCAACCACCCACAACTAAGCTTTCTTCACCTGGCTCTTTCTCGGTGCAGACATATCAACCAGAGGTTTTTTCTCCACCCCAGACTGCTACTAGTAATATATCCTCTGTGCCTCTTCCAGTCTGTCCTGATGTGGGTGCTAATCTTGAAACCCCTCCCGATAATAATGAGCAACCTTCTGCTCCACAAAAATCTGGAGTACCTCTGTGGTCCAGCTCAGAAAATGTTTCAGTGGGTGTTAAGCTAGTTGTTGCTGCCCCTATGGTAGACACTGTAGCTCCAGTCCAACCTCCTCTCTCATCTAACGCCATTCCTTTAGTAGTTCCCACCATGATTAAGGAGGAAAAGACTGAAACGGACTCGTGTATAAACAATCAGCAAGCTACTGTTGTTAATCCAGAACCTCCTGCTGCTCACAGTGCTAATTCACAAGCTTTAGTAGTAAAGCCAAAAATTCAGTCCCTTTCTAGCATGCCTGTTAATCCTACTTCTCCAGCTGTTTTAGACCTGTCGAGGTCATCCAGATCCAAAGTTGAATCCAGAGGTGATGGATCACAAGATATAACTAACACACCAAACTTCAGTCGTATGGTTCCAGGGGAATCCAGCAAAGGTGAATCCACTTCTGTATCTACTTACCAAGCTCCCTCTGTTGTTCCATCAATGCCATCAGAAAGGGTAGTAACAGGGAATGATAATCCACAACCAGTGCTTCCAGTACGAATTAAACAGGAACCATCAGAAATCAGGTCCCCACCTGATGGCCCATATACCAGTGACTTATCCAGTCAGGGGGCTTCTGTAGTGCCACCTGTTCGAAGTGAGACTATTGGTTCAGAGGAACCCACTTCACGTAACTTTGCATCGGCAAATTCAGGGAGCCGTTCTGACTTGGCCAGTGATCACAGAGTTGAAAGAAGTGGACGTTGGGAAAGAGACCACTCACGTGATGGGGAGAGTAGGAGCAGCGATCGGTATCATGACAGGAGCCGTGAGCACAGCCGAGACTATTATAGAGATAGAGATGATTCTCCACACAGCAGGCATTCTTATGATCGTGATTATGACAGGAAGTATGTTGACGACAGGAGACGCTGGAGAAGAGAGAGTGATGATGAAGAAGATGGTGATAGACGATACTATGAATCTCGAGATAGGCGCGAACGAGCATATAGGGATGAATTAGATCGTTATAGTGACCGACCTATAAAAGAAGATAAAGATAGATTGCATTCAAGAGACAAACGTCGAAACTACGGTGACAGATCAAAAGAGTATTATCGGAGCTATGATGAAGACCCTTACTATGGCAGAGGAGACAGGTTGGTGTTTTCTATTTATTATTTAGTTATGGGATCCCTTTTTGCTTAAAATGTTGATATACTTTACCAAATTACAGTTGAGTTTTTATCTTGTAATGTTTAAGACCAAACATTTATGGTAGAGTGTTGCCCCATCCCTTACAAGTAATTCTTTACACTTGTTTGTAAATGAATATTGATGAAAAATTAATGGTAGTATAATTCTGTAATATTGTATTGACCAGTTAGATTTCAAGTTAAACTTACTATAACTGTTGTGATAAATGTATTAGATGGGAATATTGGTTTGGCCTCAGCATGATAAATTTTTCAGGTGAACTGCAGAGTATTTTTCCCATATACAGTACACAGTGGCGTTTCTAGCCTTCGGAAAGTGGGGGGGGGCCACTTTGGGGCCAAGGTAAATGTTTGGGGGGCAAAACCAAACCTGTGTACAACTTGCAAGATGCATTTTTCAGCATTATTACACCAATTTGATTGACAAATGTGAAGTGACGTCTCTCATGATGCCAGCCTAAAATAATCAGCATATGGTGGTATAATGGCAACGCTCTTATTTCACTAATCATGATTCATTGGAGTATTGACACACTTGAACATATCTCTAAAACTGTATTATTGCTCACATAGTCACATAAAGGGCGGGTGTACCACAAAACAAACATTGAAAAATATAGCAGTGTCTTTTCAATGTATGTACATACATCAGCGAAAAAATGAATGATCTCACGCTTCACACATAATGGAGATTATGGAGACAACGTTTACGTTTTCAGACATGGGCGCCGCATGCAACTGTTACATTATACCCAATGGCAAATGGCAATGGTGCGGTTTCAGTTCACAATGTACTGAGACGGTAGCAGTATATTCAGTGCAGCTTAATCCTACGATTATTATGTCGGCTGCCAAACTCGTCGACAAAACAATCTAAATCAATTCCCTCAGCGCGTGCACTTTCAATCGATAGTAGCGTGATGTTCCTAAGTCTGTCACTGGACATGGAATTTCTTAGGAATGTTTTCACTAATTTAATTTTCGAAAGGCTTTTCTTGCATGAAGCACTGGTAACAGGGAGAGTTACAGCTATCAACAATAATTGATTGACTGAGTATGTAACTGCAAATGCCTTCAAATCTTCTTCAGACAAGAATGTCTGTCCTTCTGGACAAAGAGTTGAAATCCCACAGAAAATTGCACAGGAATCATTGGAGAAACGCCTGTCTAATTCACTAATCAAACAGTGTAGTTGAGCTGAGCTGTATAGTATAAGGTAAATCAGTACAGTCCATCAGTTATATTATTACAAAATGTAGGGTTTTTGGGTAATTGGTTCCAGCTCAACGAAAATTGCCTAAAATCAACAAAAAAAAGTAATAAAGTACACTTACTTTGAGGTGTGTATGTAGAAGGCTCCTGGATGATGATGATGGGAATTAGAATGGGGGTGGAGGAGAAGAGAAGGCATTGGGGTGGAAGAGAAGTCACGCCATGGTGTCATTTCACCCATAAAATTTTAGTTCTCTTGGTGCAATTCAAGATTATTTTCTTTAAATCAACACTGCAATGCATTATATATTGTCAATATGTAAAATAAATTTCAAATTGACTAATGATTTGCTTGGAAACAGAAAAAAAGCATTTAGTTGAAGAGAGTCTCAAGCAAGATGTTACCTCCTCTGAAAAGACACAGAGACTGACGCCTGTATGGTGTGTTGACAGGCTGTTTGGCGCGCAAAAAACTAGCCTCCTATACTTCAATTATGTTCAATAATTGTTAAAATGACTAAAAAATTTAATATTAAACTTTTAAAATTATTGAATACGTCGTAAAAACTTCTTGATATTGACTAAATTAGTAAGGAATTTAAGCCCTAGAACCGATTACTGTATTGGCGGACTAATACTACAGCTAGTGGGCCGCCAAATGCAAGCGAAAACGTGGAGGGGCCCTCGTTAAAAACTCGTTAATCGAGGGATTGCTCGTTAACCGAAGTTAAGAATCTTATGGAAGGTAATTCGTTAAATCAAATACACTGTACAGTTCGTCCCCGAATTACGTACATCCGAATTACGTACAAATGGCCGATATGTACATCGTTTCTGAAGTCTTTAATTGCAAAAATATTGTCTTAAAAGGGCGAGCAATTTTTAAATTTGGCGGGCGAGCCAGCCGCACCGTGCCGCCACTATCACTGACCATGCAGACGACACGCTAGACGCACCAAAACAACACATGTGGTCATTGTGCATACTTCTCCTGTGAATTTCTGCCCTATTTTGTACACTTTACTCTGTGTGCAATGACTGGTGTAAAGCGTAAGAGTGGTGAAGCCAGTGGGAGTGCTACGAAACGTCAAGCAATCTCACTAGAGGTAAAAATGGACATAATAAAACTGCTTGAAAGTGGTGAAAAGTTGACCAATGTTGCCCGCAAATTTAACCTGAGTCGGTCAACTGTTAATACAATTGATAAGGGCAAAGAAAAGATCAAGGAACATGTGAAATCTGCAGTGCCAATGCAATCTACGATTATAACTAAAAGAAGAGGGAAGGTTCTGGAAGAAATGGAAAAATATCTTGCGCTGTGGATTGAGGACTGCACACAAAAACGTAAGCCTCTGTGTCTCAGTATGATTCAGGAGAAAGCCCTAAGTCTTTTCAACGACCTAAAGAAAGATCACCCTGATGATACTGTGACATTCAATGCTAGCAATGGGTGGTTTAACCGATTCAAGGTGCGAAATAAGCTGCATAATGTTCGAGTGACTGGTGAGGCGGCGAGTGCTGATTGGAAAACAGCACAGGATTTTCCAAAGAAACTCGCGGAAATTATCGAGTTACGTACATTTCGAGTTAAGTACAACCTTTTGGTCCCCATTATGTACGTAACTTGGGGACTTACTGTATTATGAAGCGTAGAATACTGAGACCCCACTATTTTCAATATTGTACTGTACAGGTATACTTGGTATATGTCATTTTGCTTATACAATACTGTACACTTTTGATGACTTAGAGAAAAAAAATTGCCACATGCAATAGTGGTTGACTATGTTGGTGCCGAGGAGCTGTGATGATGAAGCTTATGACCCCAGATTTGGGATCTCCTGATCTAGAGGATAACTCATGTTCTAAAGTATTTTATTCTGGCAAATGAGTTGTTGACATTCTTAGAGTGTTTAACCTCTACAGTACTTGCCATGTTGACGAGAACAATTTGTGAGAAAGCAGACAAAGAATGAGCTTAAAGCAGAAGTGGAGTTAAGAAGATGAAGAGGCAATAATTCCACCATTATCTACCCCAGTCAGCCTCTAAATGTTTTCCTCATCCATCTCGGGTAACTGTTATCTTATCGACATAGTAAATAGTATCTTGTATCTAAATATTTATTTTAACTTTTGATAACATAATTAAGGTACCGGTATTTACCTAGTATTTAATATTTTGGTTAGAAAATTTTGACCAGAAATGTCCCACAGGAAGATAACCCCTCTTTATATCATTATGTGCAGGTAAGCCAGTGCTAACCATACATTGTTACACTGAATGTTACACTTTCCAAGAAGGCCTGTCCAACATATTGTGAGATATACCTGTACTGTACAGTACTTTGCTAATAATGTAGATACTGTACTTACATAAATCTTTTTATTTTTTGCTCAAATAGAATTTTGTATGTACCTGAAATATAATTTATGTAACTCCTCTCAGAGTACAGTACTGTTCAGTAAACTTTTAAGATCCAGCATTTAACAAATGGGATATACCTCAAGGGAGTGAAATTTTCAAAGAACTCCAACACAAATTTGTTTTTAAGAAACTGTATATTATCCATGTTGATTGTTTTTTCTATGCCGAGGAAGCTGTGTGATGGTTGTTTACTCTTGTGATAAAGATCTTACTGTACTGTGTATCACTGGTGTGTGAGTACTGGATCAGTTATTTTTGTCACCATCTATTTTACAATTGGCCTTTAATTTATATTTCTCTTATTTACATTGATTTGCTGGAATATTCTTGACAAATTACGAAACGTAATTGATTCATTATATTGTTGTTTTGAAAATAGGAAAATAAAAAATCTAAAGAAAACAATACATGTAAACTATTTTGGTCAGTGCACAGCAACAATGCCAGCTGTGTCTTACACATTCATTGTGAATTTTCACTTGTTAAACCTTAGTTAAACCCTGCAAACATATATTGTGCTGTACCAGCAAGAGATGTTGTTGCCTCAGCATCTAAGAAGGCTGGGAAGAAGACGATTAGATTAGAAGTAAAAATGGATGTCTTAAAGTAATTGCATGACAAAGAATGAGCAATGAACACTGGCAAGGTGCTTGGCCTATCAGTTACAATGGTGATAAAAGTACTGTATGGGTTAACTTTGATAAAATAAAATAATGTGCTCAAAGTGTGAGACCACTTTGTGCTGCAGGAAAACAAAAGTCAGAAATAAGGTAATGGAAATACAGGATGGATCAATTGTTAAAGGTTTTAATCAAGGTCAAGGGAACTTCTTAAATTATACTGTACAGGGAAAAGAACTAAAACACTTAAAATACTTTAAAAGCAATCTACTCTACCATATCTATTGAGTATTACCTTGTTTTATTTATTGAAGGCTGTCATATTATATTTTTTGGTGCTTACTGTATTAATTAGTTTTGTGTGCAAATTTTCACCAAATATTGTGCCATAGTGTATTCTATGTGATGGTCATTAAGTCAAATAGGGTTCAATATACTATATGTTGTGTTGCCTAATGTCGTGCAAGTTGATAGTAGGTTCTTCTAAGGTAGTACAGGGTACAGTTCTGTACTACACCTTAAAAGTTGTGATAGCACTTGTCCAACTATTTCAGTACACTACAGTACATCACTTCTGTGGCACTTATGTTAACCACTTTGTCTAATGCTGAAGGTAGCACTTGAAATAACTTCCAGGATATTTAGACTTGTTTTATTTTTGTTTGTTATTTGTATTTACTATGCCTCTATATATGGTCCAGGTCCCAACCAGTATCACGGTCTAGTAGTATCAACAACCTAGACAATGACGGTGAACGGTCCGTTCACTCCCATCGATCTCGTCACGACTGTTACGACCGACACGACCGTCGGGACTCCCACTCAAGGGACTCAGATCCTAGGGACAGGGATGTCCCTTATACCAGAGATGGTAGAGAAAGAGACTTCCTTCAACGGGGATGGGAACCTAGAGAATCCCGAGATCGGCGAGATCCTCGCTACTATAATCAGAGGGGTGAGTACTAAATGACCATTATGTTGATCCAACATCCCCTCCACTAGAACACTTATTCTACATGTTATTGTTATACTCTCAGATGGGACAGTCCTTCCAGATGTCCATAAAGTGTAATGAGTTCAACTGGAAAACTAGGAAACTGATCCCCTCCAAACTCTGTATGCTTTATTATCAGCAAGTGATGATGCATGTGGTTAAGAAGTTGTACAGTACTTTTAAGTATTAATCCCAAAATTATGGTGTCTTCTTAATGGTCTGGGTTACCAGTTGTCTGCCACGGGACCACAGCTGACAGTGAAGCAGTACAGTAATGTAGACTAGAAAAGCTGTGTTGATGGGTGTTTGTAGTGTGTTGGTGAGTGTTTGTGGTGTGTTGGTGAGTGTTTGTAGTGTGTTGGTGAGTGTTTGTGGTGTGTTGGTGAGTGTTTGTAGTGTGTTGGTGGGTGTTTGTAGTGTGTTGGTGAGTGTTTGTAGTGTGTTGGTGAGTGTTTGTGGTGTGTTGGTGAGTGTTTGTAGTGTGTTGGTGGGTGTTTGTAGTGTGTTGGTGGGTGTTTGTAGTGTGTTGGTGGGTGTTTGTAGTGTGTTGGTGAGTGTTTGTGGTGTGTTGGTGAGTGTTTGTAGTGTGTTGGTGAGTGTTTGTGGTGTGTTGGTGAGTGTTTGTAGTGTGTTGGTGAGTGTTTGTGGTGTGTTGGTGAGTGTTTGTGGTGTGTTGGTGAGTGTTTGTAGTGTGTTGGTGAGTGTTTGTAGTGTGTTGGTGAGTGTTTGTGGTGTGTTGGTGAGTGTTTGTGGTGTGTTGGTGAGTGTTTGTGGTGTGGTGGTGAGTTTGTAGTGTGTTGGTGGGTGTTTGTGGTGTGGTGGTGAGTGTTTGTAGTGTGTTGGTGAGTGTTTGTAGTGTGTTGGTGAGTGTTTGTAGTGTGTTGGTGGGTGTTTGTAGTGTGTTGGTGGGTGTTTGTGGTGTGTTGGTGAGTGTTTGTAGTGTGTTGGTGAGTGTTTGTGGTGTGTTGGTGAGTGTTTGTAGTGTGTTGGTGAGTGTTTGTAGTGTGGTGGTGAGTGTTTGTAGTGTGGTGGTGGGTGTTTGTGGTGTGGTGGTGAGTGTTTGTGGTGTGTTGGTGAGTGTTTGTGGTGTGTTGGTGAGTGTTTGTAGTGTGTTGGTGAGTGTTTGTGGTGTGTTGGTGAGTGTTTGTGGTGTGTTGGTGAGTGTTTGTGGTGTGGTGGTGAGTGTTTGTGGTGTGTTGGTGAGTGTTTGTGGTGTGTTGGTGAGTGTTTGTGGTGTGGTGGTGAGTGTTTGTAGTGTGTTGGTGGGTGTTTGTGGTGTGTTGGTGGGTGTTTGTAGTGTGTTGGTGTGTTGGTGAGTGTTTGTAGTGTGTTGGTGAGTGTTTGTGGTGTGTTGGTGGGTGTTTGTAGTGTGTTGGTGGGTGTTTGTGGTGTGTTGGTGAGTGTTTGTAGTGTGTTGGTGGGTGTTTGTGGTGTGTTGGTGAGTGTTTGTAGTGTGTTGGTGAGTGTTTGTAGTGTGTTGGTGAGTGTTTGTGGTGTGTTGGTGAGTGTTTGTAGTGTGTTGGTGAGTGTTTGTAGTGTGTTGGTGGGTGTTTGTAGTGTGTTGGTGGGTGTTTGTGGTGTGTTGGTGAGTGTTTGTAGTGTGTTGGTGAGTGTTTGTAGTGTGTTGGTGGGTGTTTGTGGTGTGTTGGTGAGTGTTTGTAGTGTGTTGGTGAATGTTGGTGGGTGTTTGTGGTGTGGTGGTGGGTGTTTGTAGTGTGTTGGTGAGTGTTTGTGGTGTGTTGGTGAGTGTTTGTAGTGTGTTGGTGAGTGTTTGTGGTGTGGTGGTGGGTGTTTGTGGTGTGTTGGTGGGTGTTTGTGGTGTGTTGGTGAGTGTTTGTAGTGTGTTGTTGAGTGTTTGTAGTGTGTTGGTGGGTGTTTGTGGTGTGGTGGTGGGTGTTTGTAGTGTGTTGGTGAGTGTTTGTAGTGTGTTGGTGAGTGTTTGTAGTGTGTTGGTGGGTGTTTGTAGTGTGTTGGTGAGTGTTTGTGGTGTGTTGGTGAGTGTTTGTAGTGTGTTGGTGAGTGTTTGTAGTGTGTTGGTGAGTGTTTGTAGTGTGTTGGTGAATGTCGTGTTTGTGGTGTGTTGGTGAGTGTTTGTGGTGTGTTGGTGAGTGTTTGTAGTGTGTTGGTGAGTCTGGTGTTTGTAGTGTGTTGGTGAGTTTGGTGTGTTGGTGAGTCTAGTGTTTGTAGTGTGTTGGTGAATGTCGTGCTTGTAATGTGTTGGTGAGTGTAGTGTTTGTGGTGTGTTGGTGATTGTTTGTGGTGTGTTGGTGAGTGTTTGTAGTGTGTTGGTGAGTGTGGTGTGTTGGTGAGTGTGGTGTGTTGGTGAGTGTCGTGTTAGTGTTTGTGGTGTGTTGGTGAGTGTTTGTGGCGTGTTGGTGGGTGTTTGTAGTGTGTTGGTGGGTGTTTGTGGTGTGTTGGTGAGTGTCGTGTTTGTGGTGTGTTGGTGATTGTGGTGTGTTGGTGAGAGTTTGTGGTGTGTTGGTGAGTGTTTGTGGCGTGTTGGTGGGTGTTTGTAGTGTGTTGGTGGGTGTCGTGTTAGTGATTGTGGTGTGTTGGTGATTGTGGTGTGTTGGTGAGAGTTTGTGGTGTGTTGGTGAGTGTCGTGTTAGTGATTGTGGTGTGTTGGTGAGAGTTTGTGGTGTGTTGGTGAGTGTAGTGTTAATGTTTGTGGTGTGTTGGTGATTGTGGTGTGTTGGTGAGTCTAGTGTCAGTGTTTGTAGTGTGTTGGTGTTTGTGGTGTGTTAGTGTTTGTGGTGTGTTGGTGAGTCTAGTGTCAGTGTTTGTAGGGTGTTGGTGAGTCTAGTGTTTGTAGGGTGTTGGTGAGTGTAGTGTCAGTGTTTGTAGTGTGTTGGTGAGTGTAGTGTCAGCGTTTGTAGTGTGTTGGTGAGTGTTTGTGGTGTGTTGGTGAGTGTAGTGTCAGTGTTTGTAGTGTGTTGGTGTTTGTGGTGTGTTGGTGAGTGTAGTGTTAGTGTTTGTGGTGTGTTGGTGAGTGTTTGTAGTGTGTTGGTGAGTGTAGTGTTTGTAGGGTGTTGGTGAGTGTTTGTAGGGTGTTGGTGAGTGTAGTGTTAGTGGTGTGTTGGTGAGTGTAGTGTGTTGGTGAGTGTTTGTGGTGTGTTGGTGAGTGTTTGTAGTGTGTTGGTGAGTCTAGTGTCAGTGTTTGTAGGGTGTTGGTGAGTCTAGTGTTTGTAGGGTGTTGGTGAGTGTAGTGTCAGTGTTTGTAGTGTGTTGGTGAGTGTTTGTGGTGTGTTGGTGAGTTTAGCGTCAGTGTTTGTGGTGTGTTGGTGAGTTTAGTGTCAGTGTTTGTAGTGTGTTGGTGAGTGTGGTGTGTTAGTGAGTGTCGTGGTAGTGTTTGTGGTGCGTTGCTGAGTGTAGTGTCAGTGTTTATGGTGTGTTGGTGAGTGTAGTGTTAGTGTTTATGGTGTGTTGGTGAGTGTTTGTGGTGTGTTGGTGAGTGTTTGTAGTGTTTGAGTTTGCAGTGTGATTTTGAGTGTTTTTTGTGTGTTCTTGGATGTTTGTGATGTGTTGAGTGTTTTGTTATTGTGTTTGTGTTATGTTATTGAGTGATTTTGGTATTTTGAGTGTTTGTTTTTATGTTGTTTGTATTGTTGAGTGTTTGTTTTATGGTTTGAGTGTTTGCTGTCTATTGAGTGTATGTCATATATTGAATATCTGTGTTATGTTATTAAATGTTTGTTCATGCTGTTGAGTGTTTGTGGTTCATGTTTAAATTTCCAGCAGAAAAAATCAAGCCTATAAAACTCTACTTTTTACTCATTGTATGGCTGGATTCTTACTTAGGCTTGTTAAGACTGGACACTACGTTTCCAGTATCTAACAATTTGAACGCACCATTCGACAGGGACTGCAGGCGTAGGAAACACGAATACAGTGGTCCCTCGGTTAACGAGCACAATCCGTTCTAGAAGGTTGCTTGTTAACCGAAAAACTCGTTAACCGAAACCATTGTTTCAATGGGTTTTTGGGTAATTGGTTCCAGCTCACCGAAAATTGCCTAAGTTCAACAAAAAAGGTAGTAAAGTACACTTACTTTGAGGTGTGTATGTAGAAGGCTCCTGGATGATGATGATGGGAATTAGAATGGGGGTGGAGGAGAAGGGAGAAGAGAAGGCATTGGGGTGGAAGAGAAGTCACCCCATGGTGCCATTTCAACCCATAAAATTTTAGTTCTCTTGGTGCAACTCAAGATTATTTTCTTTAAATCAACACTGCACTGCATTATATATTGTCAATATGTAAAATAAATTTCAAAATGACCAATAATTTGCTTGCAAAAACAGAAAAAAAGCATTTAGTTGAAGAGTCTCAAGCAAGATGTTACCTCCACTGAAAAGATACAAAGACTGACGCCTGTATGGTGTGTTGAGAGGCTGGATGGCACTCATAAAACTAGTTTCATTACCTTCAATTATATTCAATAATTGTTAAAATAAGTAAAAAATTTAATATTAAACTTTTAAAATTATTGAATAGTATAAACTTCTTGATATTTGCTAAAATGATTAGGAATTTAAGCCCTAGAACCGATTACTGTATTGGCGGACTAATACTACAGCTGGTGGACCGCCAAATGCAAGCGAAATCATGTTCAGGTTGGCTCGTAAGAAACTCGTTAATCGAGGGATTGCTCGTTAACCAAAGTTAAGAATCTTATGGAAGGTAAGTCGTTAACCAAAATCTCGTTAACCGAGGCGCTCGTTAACCTAGGGACCACTGTACTGTACTGTGCTCATAAACGAGGTTGTGCTAAGGCTTCTTCGCATCTTTCAAAACAAGCGCCGCTGGACAAGAGCGCTCTCCTCTCACGCCGGCTGTTGCCATATGATGATGACCCATAAACAATCAGTCACTCACACAGCTGATCAGCGCCACCCACATTGTGATTCATTCATCTCATTTTAACTTTGTTTTTGCCGTTTCTTAGATACGTTATGAATGTTATAATGTCAAGGTATACTTTGTAAGTGTGTTAAATTCAGGGGGAGGGTAGTGGAAGCAAGTGTGCTGATACAGGGTGAGGGGGCAGCAGTGCACCTTCCACCAGCTCTACCCCCCCACACAGGAGGTGGCACCAGCTCCGCCTACCAGTCGGGAGGCGGCGAGCGCCGTGTAAACAGTGACTTTTCTAACCACACCCTGCAAAATAAAGTGTACTTAAAAAATGCTGCAGCTTCTGAGAATGGTGGGGGGGGGGGGGAGGAGTTACTACTAAGAGCAGAGACTTGACCGAGAACAAAATCTGGCTTGAATGTCATGTTCACTAATACTGACACGTTCCTTGATAAGAGAGAAGAATTAGAATCACTACTGAAGGTACACCAACCAGATATTGTAGAAGTTGTAGAACTGTTGTACAAGAACAGGAGAATCAACCCAGAGGAATGTGAGTTCAGTATTGCTAGATACGACTCATTTAGGAACCTTTCTCAAAAAAATTGCAAGAGGGGTGTGGTTATCTATGCTAGGCAAGACCTTAGAGCCAGCCAGGTGAGGGTACAGGGAGAGGATGTTTTTATGAGTCCAAGTGGTGTAAAATTAAATTAAAGGGAGGAGACTTACTTGTTGTCGGGTGTATCTACAGATCCCCAAACTGTGGCCCACTAAATCAAAGGAACTTACGAGCCTTAATAGACAATGCAGCGATGCTCAACCCCAGCCACCTCCTTATCATGGGGGACTTTAACTATGGCGACATTGACTGGAGAAACAAGTTCACCCCAAATGACTTGAATAACCCTGCTACTCTTTTTGTAGAAACTCTTGAGAGATAATTTTCTGTTCCAACATGTTAGAGTCCCGACACATTACAGAGGGGAGCAAACACCCAAGCCACTAGACCTCATCATAACAAACGAGGAGGGTATGGTGGCCAAACTGGAACACCTTACTCCAGTTTGCATCAGTCACCATATAGTGCTGTCATTCAGATTTAACTGTTACCTAGTTCAGGATAAGGCCAGGCTAAGGTGCAACTATTACAAGGGAAATTACAGCTGGATGAGGGAAGAGATGAGGGGTATCAACTGGCCTGACTCATTAAGGCACAAGAACGCAGACACTACGCTGAATATCATAACTAGTAAAGTGACCCATTTGATCGATAAATATATACCCAAGACCAAACCCGGTGCCTCTAGGAATACGAGGGGATCCCTACACATGAACCATGCGGCGGTTGACAAAGTTAAGAAGAAAACCCAGACTTTCAAGACGTGGGTTGGATCAAACGATGAGCAGGACAGGTGGATGTATGCAAGAGCCAGAAACCAAGCAAAGGTAGAGTGTCGAAGGGTTGAAAAGGAGTTCCAGAGGCTGGTTGCAAGCGAGGTCAAGTCAAACCCAAAGGCATTTTACCGCTATGCAAAGTCAGAATTAAAAATGCCAGTAGGAGTATCAGACCTGAGGCTTGAAGATGGTAGTTATGCAGATTCTAACCAGTATAAAGCTGAGGCATTGAACAGCTTCTTTTCCTCGGTGTTCACAAGAGAGGATGCGATTAACCTTCCTGCGTTTGAGGACAGACGGTTCGACACAGCACTGACCCACATTGTGTTTGCAGAAGAGTGTATTAGAAATAAATTGTCAAAGCGAAAGGTCCATAAGAATTCCGACCCGGACATGGTGCATCCCAGAGTGCGAAGAGAGTTGTGCAACGAGCTTGCCGAGCCCATGAAGATACTGTTTTGTAAATGCCTGGATTAACAAAAAGTCCCCAGTGATTGGAAAGTGGCCTATGTGAGTCCTATCTTCAAGAAGGGCGATCGTCACTCCACGAACAACTATAGACCGGTGAACCTGACCAGCATAATATGTAATGTACTTGAGAGTATTATCAGGGATGCCACGATGGAACATCTACTAAACAACCTTGTAAAATATTGCTACACAAAGCTTCCGTGACACCTGCTGGACCACCACTTCACGACCCCCTCACGGAGACACGATGATCCTCCCCATTCTGGCCAGACAATATGTAAATAACATTGATTATGTGTTAAAGGAATATCCTTCCTTCCTTAGGCTTTAGTAATCCCCTTTATAATATTTATACTGTATATACTTGTCACACTTGCCAGATGCTTCTGGTGTTATTGTACAGGGGTACCTAGTGACAGCACTAGGATCCTGCTTCCTCTATCAAGGAATAAACAATTGAAATTGAAATTGAATTGAAGGATTGCCAACACTGTTTTATGCTGAGGCGCTCCTGCTTAACACAATTGCTCAAGGTATTGAATATTTGGACCCATATTCTGGAACTGGGTGGTAATATCAAGGGTACCTAGATTTTGCCAGGGCTTTCGACAGTGTACCCCATGAAAGGCTGAAAATCAAACTGGAAGGGTTCGGAATTCGGGGAAATGCTCAAGTGTGGTACAAGACTTTCTACATGACCGCAAGCAGTGTGTGGTGATTAATGGCATGAAATCATTATCTGTACCTGTCACAAGTGGGGTATCACAGGGCAGTGTATTGGGCCCTCTGTTGTTTGTTTGTTTCATAAATGACATGCCTTACGTTGTACACTCCTCCATACAAATGTTTGCCGATGACGCAAAGTTATTTCGGGAAATCAAGACCCATGCGGACTGTGTAGAACTGCAGAAGGATCTCTGTGAGCTCCAAGAATGGTCGAAGAAATGGCTGCTGAGATTCAATGTCACAAAGTGTAAGAGGATGCACCTGGGGCGTACAAACGGTAAGGAGGCGTATCATATGTCCCAACGGGATGAAGAAACTGCACTATTTGAGACAATGTGAGAAGGACGTAGGTGTGTTTGTTGACAATGAGCTGAAGTTCTCGGGCCATTACGAGAAGAAGGTAAATCAGGCACATAAATTATTGGGTCTTACAAAAATGTCGTTAAGATATCTAGACGGTCTGTCCCTCGTAACGATCTTCAAGAATGAAGTGCTTCCCCATCTGGAGTACTGTCACCCCGTCTGGTCCCCGAGATATGCTAGGGTCTGTCAGTTGGTCGAAAATGTTCAAAGGAGGGACACCAGACTGGTGCCTGCACTTGAGCACCTCAACTACCCTGAGAGATTGGAGCGCCTGAACTTGCCTATCTTATCCTACAGATGGGCAAGGGGTGACCTAATTGAGGTGTATAAGCATCTCAAGGGGCACTACTCAGTCGAGTGTCCTTACTTGGAGCTGGCGGACGCTCGCCCTACAATGGGTCACAGCTCAAGATTGAAGAAGCCGCAGTTCTAGAAAACTGTGAGGGCAAGCTTTTTGGGAGTGAGAGTTGTGAACTCTTGGAGCAATCTACCAGGAAGTGCTGTGACGGCACCGAGTGTGAGCTCTTTCAAGATCAGACTTGACCAACACTGGAGCAGGTTCAGGAATATTTAGGAGCCGGTGCATGCCCAGTACTTGCCAACAGTGCGTAACAGAGACGTGATCGATCGCCCAAGCGACTAATAAGCCAATCAGTGGTAAAGAGGATAAATGTAAAAGTTATATATTATGATGCCTAAATATAGATATAGGATAAAATATTTTTTTCCTGACGTTTGTTTGAAAGTTGGCAATGCTGGCTGCATAGCTTACCCAACTTTTAAAGCTAGACTGATTTTTTTTCACTATATTATCTTCCCATATTATTACTGTAGTATGTCGTAGTACAATGTTATAAGTTTAGTAATTGTACTGTTTTTGCTTTACCTTTGATCAAAAGACGTGACACAAATTCTTTGATAATTTGATAGAATATTACTTAAAAGATGTGTAAAAGAAATTAATTTTTTTTATTAATACAAAGCACTCATTCAAATACAAGATTGATACATTGTAATAATTGTTGGCAGTATAATAAACATTTGATATAGTTTTTGTTAATTTTAAGAGCAGATAATGTGGGCTAGATGTTACTAACACGGTCAGTTTATGGAGGGTAAGGTTACGTCTGCCGAAAGCCATTTTTTTTCGCAAAACCGGAGACCAGGAAACCTGTGATGTTTATTAGGGTCAATGGATAATTCCCATCTCACACGTACAGCAGTATATCAGGGCCGAGGCTCAAACCCTTGACATTATGGCGAGTTACTCGTTACCGTTATGTCATGAAAAAAAATCGTGACAGTATTGAGTGTAGCTCATCAGGAAACTCGATGAAAGATCTGTAGAGTAGAATGTGATAGGAATTTGACTAAAATTCATAGTTTTGTATGTGTGGAAGAAACGGTGTTGTCTGTCACAAATAATTGTCATGATGATATCGTCGTTGTGTGTTTGACCTTTGACAGCTTTAAGTCCTTAGTGCATTTAAGTTGGATAAGTTTAGGTTTAGGAGGGAGATAGGAAGGAGCATGTTCAAAAATAGGGTGGTAGACGAGTGGAAAACAAGCTAGTGCTAGAACGCTGGAAAGTTTGAAAAGGAGGCTAGATAGATTCTCGGATGATTGAGAGTGGTAGTAACTCGACAGGAGCTGTCATGCATAGGCCAACCGGCCTATTACAGACTCCTTATTTTCTCATGTTCTTATAAGTGACTCCAGCAGACCGGTGACTGAGGCTGACCAGTCCAAGGGAGGTAGATGCCTACCTTGGACCAGTTAGCCTGCCGGAGGGAGGTTGTGTTGCCACGTACCACAACGCTTTACATTCTCGTAACTGGCCTGCTGTTACATATGACTTCTGTAGTTCTTTGTACCCCAACTGTTACGCTGTTGAGTGTTTCTATGAAGTTAATTGTTAATTTCTGTATGGTTAACAACCCAACCAGTGGCGAAGAGGATAAAGTATAAAATATTTTGTCTGGAAAAGATATCATATGCATTCTAGCCAATACCATTTATGGGTAAACGTAGTGTGTATTTACGCTATAATTTTATATTTAACACCGTTAAATATAGAAAAATCCTTATTTTTTAAACAGTAATAGAATTAAATATCGTAACAGCTAGAACGCAGGCGCAATGTTTTTGTTGTTGCTGTTCAGCTAACTGTGACGTCACTGCCACGTGTCCTGTCAGTGTTGTCTTGACGGTGGAGTGGAGTAGACGCGCTCATTTGCGTTCCAGATACAATCGTTTTGCGTTGACAGAATTGGAATCATATACTGTACAGTATTGTTTGAATTCATATTTTGTGGAATTTAGTTTTTTAATATCAATGTTTATTTATTCTTAGTAGAATGTGTAGATATTGTATTGAATTTCCCTCAAAACATATCTGTAACCGATTTCGTGTTGACATACCATTTACTGATTTTGCGAAGATATAAGCTAAATGAGATTGACAATATGGTTCAGTTATCAGAAAACGGGGAAATGCAAGGGACCATTCAGCCCCTCCACCCCCCACCCGTGTCGATGACGCAATCCGTCCAGCTGACTGGAGACACAATCACCACAACACTGCCTCACCGTCGTGCAGTCGACACACAAGACCACCAGCTGGCCACCAATAGTAGCCACAGAAAGCATGAGGGACTTGACAACATGGAATCCTGGAATGGATATTCTGATGATAGGGCCCCACAGTCGCTTGGTATACCAAATACTGATGTGTTAAGGGTTAGAGCAGAGACAGACCCCAACAGAATCCCAAGCTCTTCCTACCATGGGCACGACTACCACCAACAACATTTAAAGAAAAGAACTTGTGGTACTTCCCCACTGGATCAAAATCCACCTGTTCCTTGTGACCGCTGGAGTAGCTATGGCGATTCTAGAAATAGATCTGATAGAATATTTCATAGATCCCCTCCTGACCGGCAGGAACCCAGGATTGATAGACGAGAACCAAGAGATGATCGATGGAATGTCAGGGGTGACTGGAAGGAGAGGTCAAGTGATGGTGATCTCGGCAGAGAGCGGCAACGAGAACAAGAGAGGTATCGCCATGATGACAGGGACCAAGATATAGATACTAGTAGAGATAGAGGAAAATTTCAGAGCCATGGTGATAAGGGACGTTATAGTTTAAGGGAAGATAGTGCTGTTGTGGGAAGGCAGCGAGATGTTTACCGTGAACATTACCATAGACGTGATAGGGGCCAGGAACATGTTAGAGACGGAGACCAGGAAAGTGAAGTTAGACAGGACAGAGACGCTGAACGAAAATTTGCACACGCGCAGTTTATGAAGAAAGAGAGAGACCGAGACCTGGGACGAGGTTACAATCGCGAGCCCCGTCGCCGCGAGCCCGTCGGAGAGGAGACGGGCTATGATTCTGACCACTCTCGGATCTCGAGGTCCACGACTGTGAGTCACTCCACGAAGTCATTGCCCAGGAGGCCACGAGCAGATTCTGCAGCCTCTCATACCTCAGTGGCTTCTAGTAGGCTGCTTCCAACCTCCAAAGGCAGGACCACTAGGGGCACTGGCAGTAAGTTGTACATCACTGTACAGTATTATACTTGTCATCATGTCACAACACAATGGACTTTGCAGTATACATTACTGTATTGTTCAAATTGGTGAATTTGAGTAGATAATACTGTACTTTTAACAGACTACAGTAATCAGGGAATATTCATAAACTTCTTATTAGTTATTGTAAATAATTATATGGTGGGGAAATTATTATCCCACAAGATTGCAATTAAAATTATTGGGGTCTTTAGAAGAAAACTAGGCTAGGTACAGTACTAGTTAACAAGTGTGCATTACTATGGGCCATTTAATAAAACTGTAGAAGAAAACTTGTCTTGCCTTTCAAATCTCAATAAAAGTTTGGAGGAATTTCATCTTGCCTACTTTCGTTTTTCCGACATTTTTGTGATGGAGACAGGCCTTGATGGATCTTCTGTCATTATGGGTTGTTTATGAGAGTTAAAAGAATAACTCTTCTATTCCATACACATGAAAACTGGCAGCAACAACAATTCCCTCCACTTCATTTATCTTATTTGGTACTGTATAGTACAAGTATATTGTATGATTTCATTGTTTAATTAATGTTTTTCACCATTGTATGTGTATTAAAAGAAACCCTACTGAAATATGATATACTGTACAGTACAGTTGTGTTATGAGTATCTCAAACATAATGTACAAACTGGTTCAATATGCCCACTGTATATACTGTACCATAGTACAGGGGTGTCAAACTCATTTGCCAAGGCGGGCCAGATTTAATATGAGTACACAGTATGCGGGCCAAGTAACATAATTATGAGCACTTCGTAATCAACTCTAATCAAATCAAGTGTTTACTTACCTTGATCAATCTTATTGTTTGCTGCTTCCTGATAATTGGCACCTCTTGGTATGGACCAGTGCATCAAAGTTTGGCACTAACGACTGAGCTGTAGCAACCTTCAGTAATGAATTAAGGTGCCCATCAGTAAGTTGAGACCGAAGTCGAGACTTGTTCAAGTTCATCACAGAAAAGAGTTGTTCACAGACGTATGTACTGTACTTCCGAACATTGACATAATCTTTGAGGCAAAACATTTAATCCTGGGATAATTTGATCCAAAATATTGATAAAATGTGCCAACATCAACACTCGAAAACTTGTTCCTCAACACAGAATCACACTGGAGCTCAATTATTTTATTCAGCTGAGGGATACACTCACCATTTAGTTTTAGCTCCTCATGGTAAGGCTGGAGCAGCAAATGGGCCGCGGGCTGCATGCAAGAGTGTGTCGGGCCGCATGTTTGACACCCCTGCCATAGTATGTATTGTATATTGTAAGTGTATGTCATTATTTGATTAATGTTTTACACTAAATTGTATTGTATGTATATTTCAAGAAAAAATATTTTGAAATACAGTATGGGTGTGTTTTTGGGTGACTCAAGTATCTCAGACATACAACAATATGGACACTAATACTGTTTGTGGATTTTGGCACTTCTGGGGGGAGGACCTAACCCCTGTGAATACTGAGGATCTACTGTGCAGTACAGTACCTGAAGACACAAGTTGATTAAATTTTTTTTAAGAGATTTTAAATTTTCAGGGTTGTCTAAAAAAATACAAAAATAAGTTATTTTATCATAAAATTTCAGTTGCAGGTCATTTGGTGTCCATTATAGGCAGCATCAATGTCTTGAACACATTTAAGAACCACCTCCCAGATTGTGTCATGTTCCTGCTATGGTCATAATACAACTGAACTGTACAAGGTCACTGGGTTCTCTTATTATCAACTTAGTTTTTTTTTTCTGCTTCACACACTGATTGTTAATATCCGTGTACTCTTTGAATATAGAGTTGGTATATACTATAGACTGTGCTTAAAAATTTAAAAATTTTGTTTCAGGCGGTTATGAAGAGGCATATGGTTCAAGAGAGATGTATGACCAATATCAATATTATTATCATTATTATCGAGATCATCCATACTATAAAGAGTATTATAGACAATGGATGAAGCAGTATGGCCAGGCTTACCCATCTGAGTCCTTTTATGATGACCGCACCAGCATCCACTCAGGTCGTTCCTCTGTAAATGATGAACTGAAGAAGTCAGTCAGCAGGTTAGTAAAGGAGTGTTCTGGTTGGGATTTTGCCAAGCTGTGTGCATTAGAAATTGGTAAGAGTGTGTATTGTTGTTGAGTGTGCATTTAATGTAACAACAAATCTAGCTTACCGGTATTGTTTTATTATTTATTTTTTTAAAGATGTACCTACATGATCATTTTATGGTCCTGGGGGGAGTGACCACTAAAATTCCAGTACCCTGATTGCCCCATTACATAGCTCACCAATTACAGTATTCAACAGCAGGATACATGGGGGTACAGTAGTTCAACGACAGGATACGTGGGGTACAGTAGTTCAATGACAGGATACATGGGGTACAGTAGTTCAGCGGCAGGATACATGGGGTACAGTAGTTCAATGACAGGATACATGGGGTACAGTAGTTTAACGGCAGGATACATGGGGTACAATAGTTCAATGACAGGATACATGGGGTACAGTAGTTCAGTGGCAGGATGCATGGGGTACAATAGTTCAATGACAGGATACATGGGGTACAGTAGTTCAATGGCAGGATGCATGGGGTACAGTAGTTCAATGGCAGGATACATGGGGTACAATAGTTCAATGGCAGGATACATGGGGTACAGTAGTTCAACGGCAGGATACATGGGGTACAGTAGTGCAACGGCAGGATACATGGGGTACAGTAGTGCAACGGCAGGATACATGGGGTACAGTAGTGCAACGGCAGGATACATGGGGTACAATAGTTCAATGGCAGGATACATGGGGTACAATAGTTCAATGGCAGGATACATGGGGTACAGTAGTTTAACGGCAGGATACATGGGGTACAGTAGTTCAGCGGCAGGATACATGGGGTACAGTAGTTCAGCGGCAGGATACATGGGGTACAGTAGTTCAATGGCAGGATACATGGGGTACAGTAGTTCAATGGCAGGATACATGGGGTACAGTAGTTCAATGGCAGGATACATGGGGTACAGTAGTTCAGTGGCAGGATACATGGGGTACAATAGTTCAGTGGCAGGATACATGGGGTACAGTAGTTCAATGGCAGGATGCATGGGGTACAGTAGTGCAACGGCAGGATGCATGGGGTACAGTAGTGCAACGGCAGGATACTTGGGGTACAGTAGTTCAACGGCAGGATACATGGGGTACAGTAGTTCAATGGCAGGATACATGGGGTACAATAGTTCAACGGCAGGATACTTGGGGTACAGTAGTTCAACGGCAGGATACATGGGGTACAGTAGTTCAATGGCAGGATACATGGGGTACAATAGTTCAGTGGCAGGATACATGGGGTACAATAGTTCAACGGCAGGATACATGGGGTACAGTAGTTCAACGGCAGGATACATGGGGTACAATAGTTCAACGGCAGGATACATGGGGTACAGTAGTTCAATGGCAGGATACATGGGGTACAGTAGTTCAATGGCAGGATTCATGGGGTACAGTAGTGCAACGGCAGGATACATGGGGTACAGTAGTTCAACGGCAGGATACATGGGGTACGGTAGTTCAATGGCAGGATACATGGGGTACAGTAGTTCAACGGTAGGATACATGGGGTACAATAGTTCAGTGGCAGGATACATGGGGTACAGTAGTTCAACGGCAGGATACATGGGGTACAATAGTTCAGTGGCAGGATACATGGGGTACAGTAGTTCAGTGGCAGGGTACATGGGGTACAATAGTTCAGTGGCAGGATACATGGGGTACAGTACTGTAGTTCACCAGCAAAATACATTTTTAATGTTAAAAACATTTTATAACTTATCCAATGGATTAGGCACCTCACTTACAGCATTTGTCCCAATAAATTTATGGGTTAAATTCTAAGGTTATAGTCCAGATCGGACTATATATATAATATATAATATATAATATATATACAAGTAATATATATATATATATATATATATATATATATATATATATATATATATATATATATATATATATATATATCATGTAGATCCACGATGAAAACGTGGATAAGATAAATCTTGATATATATATATATATATATATATATATATATATATATATATATATATATATATATATATATATATATATATATATATCATGTAGATCCACGATGAAAACGTGGATAAGATAAATCTTGATATATATATATATATATATATATATATATATATACAGTGGGGTATGCTATAACGAATCTAATTGGTTCTAGAACCTTGTTCGTTATAGCATTCGTTCATTATAGGATTAATCCGTTCCAGGCTCCCAAATACAACCACTTAACACTGAAAAATATAATATAAAATTGTAAAAATTGTAAAAAAGTGCATAAATATGCTTCTAAACCCCTGAAATAAAGAATATCGTTAATACATGTAATAAAAAAAACAATAAATTAGTAAAAAAATAAATATATATATATATATTTTTTTAAATACAGCAGTACCCTGATTTACGCGGTCAATTGAACCCACAGGGTACCGCGGAAAGTGAAAACCGCGTAAAGTGAACAACAGAACATATGGGATTAATTCCAACAGAGACTGGCCCGACCCCCAAACTCCACTTTTTCAGACACAATCCCTACGTTGTAGTAAAAATTACATCTTAATTTTATGATGGTATGCACACACAATTAATAATTAAGAGAAATATCAATAATAATAGTTTTTTTAACACTTACATTAGTAGAAAAGATGGCTGGGCACACAGGGATGGGGGGTTGGTTCCGAGGCAGAGGCGCAGATTATTGGCCCTCACCTGTATCAATTGTATCACTATCCACCGCATAGGCTTGCAGGGCCTCTTTGTCAAACCCCTCAAAGTCCATATAAGTTCATATTCTCACTATTACTGACTTGGGCCAGCTGTGGTGGGTGGTGTTTTGATGACTGGGCGACCTTGTGCGCATCCTGCCCGCGCCGCTTCCCACGTATATGAGTAGATGCACCTCGTAAAGTGAAAGTCCGGTTCTGGCGAGGTACCGCGTAAATGCGAAATCGCGGAAAGTGAAACCGCGTAAAGCGGGGTAATACTGTGTATGGCCAATTTTAAATCTTTTTAACTCTGTAAATTCATTTTAAGTCTAATTACATTTAGATTTTATTTTCTTTAAGCCAGAAGATTTATGTATTTTTATTGGTACAGTGGTACCATGACTACTCTTGTACCTCTCCACCATCAGGAGTCATTAATAATTGGGATTTTGAATTGATGCCAGATTTTTCTCAATTATATAGCAATAGATATTTATAATTTGAGGTGATTATCAGATTTCAATGGAAATTTCTACTGAGGGATGCCAACATCTTTGTTTTCATGCTCACAGCTCAATCTCAGGCGTGTTGCCAAATTTCAAGTATTAATTACAGGCAGTGAAATCCAGTTTATTTGATGGTAGTGCTACTGCAATAGTAGTTACATTGACATATTTTGAGTGAAGCGGGTTAATGTTAACTTCTTATTGATATCAGTACTTGTCGTCATAGCTTTGATGCTTAAATGACTTTCTGAAAATATCTGGCATTTTTTGCCTCTGCTGATGACGTTAAGGTTCTGATGTCACCCAGACACCTAAATGACTGAAAATGGTACTTATGTTGCCATACTTTTTTATTATGTTCGTGTTCCCTTTATGTTACTTGTAAATTTCACATGCTATTTTTCGCTTCTCTCCAAGTACAAATATTATCACAACCCAACACAGAAAATGTATCATCACTTAAAATGTCCGAATATAAATACGATAGATTAATTACTGTAATAAAGAACTGTAGAGTGACTCTTCATGTGTCCATCCGCCGGCTACCGATTATAGTTTATTTATTGTCTTTAAAAAATTCCTAGTGATGGTATCTTTCAAATGTATATCTCCATTACTTACTTGGCTTGTGATGCCAGTGAAAGTGTATTTTTAATTAAATTTACCACAAATTAATTAAAAAAATTATATTGTACACAAAAATGCTTGAATACTGTACTATGTACTGTATATCCCTACCAACCACTACACTATACCTTCATAGGCTCTTGGTGTGACAGGGGGGTGAAGAGCTCCTTAACCACTAGTATTGTTCACATAAAAAGTGGATTCTGCAGCTGAATAGTTGTACAGTACTCTTCAACTGGTGTGCTTTGTCATGGGGTGTTCAGTGTGTTGGTTTCTCACAGGACACTTTCTTGGCTCTATGCTATTGAATGGGATTTCATACTTAAAAAGTTTTAAGATTTCATTCCGTAGTTACTAAGACTCATAAGAGAAATTACCAAATATTGTAAATGCAGTAATTAATTGATACTAATTTAATGAATAAAGACATAATTATTCCCACATAATTAATGTTTCGTACTGGTGTTCTATTTCGTGTCCTCACTGGTATGTACATTATTTGCAAACAGTCCACGTGCAGCCTATGATCCTTATGGATACTATTACGGCCACACGAGTCAGCCCCTGTATAACTCAAGGTAAACAATTTGTGTACTAGCATGTGGAAGTAACTGCTCCATTAACGTTATGTCGCATCATTATTTTTGTTGTAATTTTTATCCTTCTAGAATTCATGGTTATGGAGTAGTGTATTATTCATCCCTTATTTTCATTTTAACATTATCCTGTCTAGATCAAAAGTTCTAATTGTAGTTGACTTGGTAGTTTTGAAAGTACCACTTGCTTATGAGTTACATTAACCATGTTAAGGTTTTGTTTAGGACTTTTTCCTATGGTCTCTTTGATCACATGCCAGACCTAATTACTGTAGCTTCTTGATTGTTGAAAACTTCATTTGATTTTTTATTGTCTGCTTTTGAAAATCAATTGAAAATTGAAAGCAATAATTCTCTTTGAATTGATAGTTTTAATCACATGAATATCAACCATAAATTTCTTACAAAAAATGTGCATTCTTATTTATAAAAATTTGTCGTAATATAGAATTAGAATACAGGTAAAGTATACCAGTAGGCCCTTCAATCCTGGATGCTTGGGACCAAGACCAAACCAGTTTTGAGAATTTTCACATTTCTTGGTGTCAGTTTAAATTTCCTCCCTGGGGTCATCCATCTGTTACTCGAGGCTCAGCAGAAGGCTACATCAGGTTTGCAGCTACTCACACAAACTCAATTCTGTGTTTTACATCTTGAATAACAATATAAAGAAAGTATAGTATATGTTTTCGTTAGATAAAAAGAATAACATTAAATACAATAGACAGTTTTGAAAATGTCGAATTATGTAGCTACCTGTACTGTTTTACCATTTCAAAAAACATTTGTTACCACATAACTGTTCTTTTCAAGATCGTAGGTTAAACGAATATAACTATTCTTTTCAAGATAGTAGGTTAAACGAATGCCTGTGTTGCTGAAAGGTCATCATAATCGATTCCGAGTGACAGCAAAGTAATAGTAGTAGGGTGTAGTAGTTATTGAAAGGAAACCATCAAGCCTTAAAACTTGTGGCAGGACCATCAATCAGCACTGCACCATCGTATCAAAGGTTCCCATGTGATAAGCAGTATCTGGCAACCATTACCTCGCATCTTTGGTTTAATTTGACCAATATTATCTGATAAAGCTATGTCAACTATTTTATTAATACAAATACATAATTAAAGAAAATCAAGGTATTTATAATCTCTCTACTTCTTGCAAAGGCTCATGATTGGCCAGAAGCTGCTGGGAAGTAATCAAGTTTATTTAACTCATTTTTAGGGAACTCTTAACTTCTGAAAAGACTGAATTTAGTAATGTACTTTTTATTTGGGTTATTTCACGACATTTTATTTTGTATTGGAAGTAAAACCAACGTTCAACTAAGTTTATGTGCGTGTGTGGAAGCCAAATTGTAGGCCTTGGCCCTGGGATAACAGATGGATTGGACTTTCGTGGGGGGGGGGGGGGTGGTTACAGTATTGTATCTGGTTTCAAAAACCTAGATTTGAGGGTTTGTACCCGTATTAGTGTTTGAGGACTCAAGTACAGTAAAGCCCCGAATGACGACGGTAATGTGTCCTCCAATATTGTTGTGTAAGGTGAATCATCGTATCATGAATCATTAATTACCATTAAAATAAAGCAATAATAATGAGATGCGCCCCCTAGTGACCTCTTCATAACTTTTGTGTGGCTTTTTACCCCCTTTTCCCCCAAAACAATACAGTAAAGCTTCCGATAACAACGGTTCGACCAATAACTTTTCATATTTAAAACCCTAGTTAATTTAGGACCCAATTCAAATTACGTCCTTATTTCATTTGTATTTACGACCAAAATATAATAAAAAAAAATGAAATTACATTTTCATATAAATAATAACTAAATCCTGATATGTATTATAAAAAAAATTAAGAGCGCCTTGCGCAAAGAAGCTGCCTTGCTAATGAATGGTAAACAACAGTCGGAGTTTGGCGGGCCATTTGTTTTCACTCATCTGGAACAGGAACAGGAGAAAAACCTTCTCAGGTTTCTTACACCATTTTTGCATCCCAATTTAACATGAGCAAGTGATGGTAGTGTTGTTTTAAAGGCTAATGGAAAGTGTATAAGCTTAGCCAAGAAACTAGATGTGTTAAAATGATATGAAAAAGGTGAGAGGTCTGGATATTATATGGAGAAAGCAATGAACATATTTTCTGAAGTGGATCCATTAACATAACAAAGCATTAAAATTTAAATAAATGCAAATGACCTCTACATAAAGATGTATAATGAGAAAATAAAGCAGCTGTGCAAGGTTCTTTTGACAGCTTTATTATTCAAAGGCCTAAACCATCAAATTCAGCATCATAACAGTTTCAACATCAATTTCAGGTTCAGTAACAGTTTCAGCAACAGCTTTATGGAGAGCTACAGCTTCAGCCAGAGTTGAACCTGATGACTTTGTCATCTGAGTAAAAACTCGCACAATATTCATTGGCTGTCCTTATGTTTTAGACTATACCACCATTGGTGAGTAGAATTTTTGTTTTACATTCTTAAATATTATTTAAAACATATACCGGTATGAACAGTAAATAAGTGTTGCTTTCATATTCATATGTAGAGATATGATGATATGTTTTCACATGTACGCACTTATTGTTCATATGTTGGCGTTCCCAATCTTCTCGCTTTAGTTCTTTACCATTAGTGGTTAGCTACTTCTAGTGTTCCATTTATTAACATTAAATAACATTACTTAAAGCATACATACAGGTATTAAATTTTTTAAAATTAAGTTCACTACAGCTACAACCAGGGTCTTACTTTTTTCATTTTCTTATGTAGAACCATCGTCACTCACGAAAACAATGCCGTCTTGTCTCCTCGTGTGTGTTTTAATATTCTACGTATTATTAATGAATTGCATTGATCATTTCACATATGTAAACATTAGTTCAATCAAATACATATTCAGTAATAAACAATAATGAATCATTTATAAATATTCTTAAGATAAATGACCATGTTTCCTTGAGTGCACGTATACATTGGTGTTCCACTATCAGTCTCACTTTTTCTTTAATATCAGTGATTACTTCTACTGTACATTAAATAACATTAATTAAAACATACATATTTGTTACATTAATTTTACTACAACAACAACCAGGGTCTTATTTTCTTCAGTTTCAGGTGGATAACTGACATTATGGGTGTAAACACTGACAACAATGCCGTCTCTTATCCTCTTGTGTGTTTTAATATTTTACGTATTATTAATGAATTGTATTGTTCATTTCAATATTAAGATTAATTCAATCAATACTGTACATATTCAGTAATAAACAATAATGAATCTTTTGCACATATTCTTAAAAAGATAAATGACGCGGTATCCTTGAATGCGCACGTATAAGTTGGCGTTCCTAATCCATCTTTTTTTTTATTTGCCATTTTTGGTTAGCTACTTCTATTGTTCCATTTATTAACATTAAATAACATTACTTAAAACATATACAGTATATTAATTTTTTACATTAATTTTACTGCAGCTACAAACAGGGTCTTATTTTGTATATGTTGGCATTCATAATCCATCTCTTTTTTTTGTTTTTGCCATTAGTGGTTAGCTACTTCTATTGTTCCATTTATTAACATTAAATAACGTTACTTAAAACATATATGTACGGTATATTAATTTTACTACAGCTACAACCCGGGTCTTATTTTCTTCATTTTCTCGTGTAGAACTGTCGTCCCGGACTCCCAGTTGTAAACATAAACATGGCGTCCCATCTCCTCTTGTGTGACCATATTATTATTCATTTATATTGTATAAGGTGCATTCAGAAACGTTATTTAAAGAATATAGTTCGCAATTTTCATTAATTGTATTGTTTTTTGGGGAAAAGAGGGTAAAAAGCCACACAAAAGATATGAAAAGGTCACGCATGGGAACACATCTCATTATTATTGCTTTATTTTAGTGGTAATTAATGATTCGCGATACAATGATTCACCTTACACTGCAATATTGGAGGACACATTAACGTCGTTATTTGAGGCTTTACTATACAATTAATAAAAAATGCAAACTATATTCATTAAATAATGTTTATGAATGCACCTTATAGAATATAAATCAATAATAATGTCACACAAGATATGGGACGCCATTGTTGTTGTCGGTGTTTACACGCATAATGTCAGTTATCCATCTGAAACTGAAGAAAATCGTACCCTGGTTTTTGTTTAACGTACAGTAAAAGTAATCACTGATGTTAAAAAAAAAAGAGTGATGGTGGAAAGGCAATGTATACGTGAGCACTCAAGGAGACATACCATCATTTATCTTATTAAGAATACTGTATGTACAAAAGATTAATTTTTGTTTATTACTGAATATGTATTTGATTGAATTACTGTTTATATATTGTTTTTGCGAGTGTTTACACCAGTGACAATGGTTCTGTACATAAGAAACAGAAGAAAATAAGACCCTGGTTGTAGCTGTAGTAAAAATATTGTAAGAAAAATTAGCTAACCACTAATGGTAAAGAAAAAACGAAATCGATTGGGAACGCCAACGTATGTAAGTGCGTACGTGTGAAAACATCGTTATTTCTCCATATAAGAATATGAAAGCAACACTTATTACTGTTCACATATGTTTTAAATAATACTTAATTATGTAAAACAAAAATACTACTTACCAATGGTGGCAAAGTCTAAAACATAGGACAGGCAATGAATGTTGTGCAAGTTTTTACTCAGATGACAAAGTCATCAGGTTCAACTCTGGCTGAAGCTGAAACAATCCATAAAGATGTCACAGCTGTTGCTGAAACTGATACTGAACCTGAAGCTTTTGCTGAAGTTACTTATGATGCCAAATTTGATGGTGTCGCTGAAGTTGATGGTTTAGGTCTTTGTATAATAAAGCTGTCGAATGAACCTTTCACAGCCGCTTTCTTTTCTCATTTTACATCTTTAGGTAGTCATATGCATTTTTCACATCCCTGTTAATCTTAATGCTTTGTTCTGTTAATGGATTCGCTTCAGAAAATATGTTCATTGCTTGCCGTAAGAAACCTGAATGTTTTTCTCCTTTTCCTGTTCAGATGCGTGAAAACAAAATCCCTGCCAAGCTGTGACTGTTAAAACTAGTGATGCTGGCGTCACCACTCACAAGCCTGGCAGCCTCCGTGCGCAAGGCGTGTTTTTATTTAATACATATCGGGATTTAGTTATTATTTATATGAAAATTTAATTTTGCTTTATTTTTTATTCTATTTTCGTCGTAAATACAAAGAAAATAATGGTGCAAATTGAATTGGGCCCTAAATTAACCAGTGTCTTAAATGCGACTCGTCGTTAGTAGAACCGTCGTTATCGGAGGCTTTCCTGAAAAGGCGTTAGAACTCATTGTAATATACTTATAGTATTACTGTTGGTTTCATAGTACTGTACATACTGTACTTTCTACTTAAATTTTATTTATGTAATATACCATCAATATGCAAGGCTGCCCTATCTAATCTGGCACTCTGTGAACCTGCAACTTATATACAGTACAGTACGTAGTTTGCCATAATTTGTGATTGGCATTAATTCACGAGATTGCTTGGTGAGGGTGACATCCTTATTCCTTGCTCTCCTTCAAAGTTTATGTCGTCCTTATTGCATTCTTTGGGTAGCCACCTACACCTGAACAGGTTCGTGCAAGTTCATAATGCCTATTTACCAAAAGTATGGCTGCTGCCATGGTGAACGAGTACTGGATTAGGCAGTAGTCAAGCCCTCTGCTTTTGAGACCAATTCATAATAGAGGTTAGGAAAGGGTGACCATTTTCTCCAAAAGGATTGCCTCTCATTAAGGACATATACGATAAAACAATGATTTAAAAAATTATGTAGGTCTTCGAGCCTGATTTTTTAAAATCATGTGTTGAAAATATAGCCTTTTTGTCCATTTGGGGTACATTTGGCTCATATACAGTAAAAGTATATCATACGTAAATTGGGCTCAAAGTATGCTATTTTTTGCATTAGCAGTCAGTTTGTGGTAAAATGGATTTTGTAAGCAAACTCCAAAAAAAACCGGACTTACTCTGCAAAATTACAATTGCTATATTTAAATTTATAGGCCAAAAAGTGAAAATCTGTCAGGCTTTTTATGAAGATACAGTGACCCCTCGTTTAACGAACACCTCGGTTAACGTAATTTCGATTCACGAACTGCCTTCCATAAGGATCTTCAATTCGGTTAACGAAAAAAAATTCGGTTAACGAAGTTCTTACGAACCGACCTCAACATGTTTTCGCTTGCACTGACCGGGCAACCAGCTTTAGTATCAGTCCGCCAATACATTAATCGGTTCTAGGGCTTAAATTCCTTACTATTTTAGTAAATATCAAGAAGTTTATACTATTCAGTAATTTTAAAAGTTTAATATTCAATTTTTTAGTCATTTTAGCAATTATTGAACATAATTGAAGGTAAAGTGACTAGTTTAATGCGCGGCATCCAGCCTCTTAACACAGCAAACAGGCGTTAGTCTCTCTCTGTTTTCACTGGAGGTAACATCTTGCTTGAGACTCTCTTCAACTAAACTCTTTTTTTCTGTGTTTCCAAGCAAATTATTGGTCATTTTGAAATATATTTTATATATTGACAATATATAATGCAGTGCAGTGTTGATTTAAAGAAAATAATCTTGAATTACACCAGAGAGCTAAAATTTTATGGGTGAAATGGCACCATGGGGTGACTTCTCTTCCACCCCAATGCCTTCTCTTCTTCCTTCTCCTCCACCCCCATTCTAAATCCCATCATCATCATCATCATCCAGGAGCCTTCTACATACACACCTCAAAGTAAGTGAACTTTTCTACCATTTTTGTTGAATTTAGGAAATTTTCAGTGAGCTGGAACCAATTACCCAAAAACCCATTGAAACAATGGTTTCGGTTAACGAACGACCTTCTGGAACGGATTGAGTTCGTTAACGGAGGGGTCACTGTATATGAAAATATTTACCCTTACTTTCATTAGCTGTACATTAAACCGATGATGGTAAAATACCGTAATGGCTCATACACCCATAACAACACTGTCAGTCTCTCCAGATGAAACAGTTTAGTATGAACATCAATATTACTGTATACAGAATATTAAAAGACTAATCAGCAGTTAAATCTACAAATTATAGTGACTTAAGTAGCAACTGTTTTCTCCTGGCAATGCGGGTGGAGTTGCGCACTGGCAGTTATCGAGATTGTGTTTAAATTACATAGTACAGTACTGTATTATGTGAGGTGCCTGGCTTCAGGCTTTGTCTGAAAATGGGATATTAGGATCAGTCTTCCTCATTTTTTATATGTAATTTATTGTTAAGCATGCTGAAGTATTAGCATTGTTTTGGGCCAGAAAGAGGCGAGTCAAATCTTGAAAGATGAGGCAGATATTTTGTAGTCTTTTGCAGGGAAGCTTAAGAGACCTCATCACTTTACAACAACTCCCATTGCTCAGAATTGTAAATAATCTCTGGTTGCAGAGTACAATATGCCCCAGTGATTTGGAATAAGTATTGTATTATGAACACTCACTGATGACCAATAATTGTACTGTAAAAATGTAAAAATACTGTGTGTTCAAGAGACCCACGAGCAAGATGTTTCCTCCACTGAACAGAGATACAAACTGAGGCCTTGGTGGGTGAGTGAAGTGGCTGATGGGTGCACCAAAAACTAGTTTTCTGTACTTGGTTTATATACTTTCATTCACAAGATCTGGGTCGTGACTTATTTTCAGGATGGTGCATGTAACTTTTTTCTACAGTTTGATGGTTTGTCTATTATCAGCTGACTATATTACAGTACAGAGCTTAAAATTTAGTGTTAAAATGACTAAAAATTTTAATTTAAAACTTGGAAAATTATTGAATAGTACAACCTTCTTGATATTTACTCCAATTTTAAAGAATGTAAGCCCTAGAACCGATTTCTGTATTGGCGGACTAATCTTCCAGCTGGTGAGCAAGCCAGAGCATGTCAAAACATTTTCGTGAGAATTTCGTTAACCGAATTTTTCTTCGTCAACCGAAATGAAGATTCTTATGGAAGGTAATTCGTTAACCGAGGGACCACCACATTTCATCTCCCCTCCTTGGCTTTAGAATGACATTTCTTGCTTTAGTCATCCATTTATATACAGTATATATTTATTAATTTATAGTAACCCCTGATTAGTTTAGTTAGAATATTGGATTAATGTACAATGTTCATAAAAATGGTCTTCCAGTAACATACAGAATAAGCCTTACTATCTGGCATGAACCAGACCTAGGTAGTACAGTACTGGATATGAAAATATGATGGTTATGGCATCATTTCCCTTAGTCATTTTGCTGGAAATTATTTTGTCACCATGTCAGTGTTGTAAAGTACTGTACTGCTTTTCTGTAATGACTGTAGTACTAAGTTTTGAAAGCTGTTATAAAACAAGAAGTGTGTGAAAACATCAGCAAAGTATATTGGATAAATATATACTCACCAATTAATGGCAATTACATAACTTTGTTCATTCTTTGTACGTATTGGGAAAGGTTTAAATTTCTGGATACTGTGCTAGAGCTGGATAATAAAATTTTAATGGCAAATCGGTTTATATATATATATATATATATATATATATATATATATATATATATATATATATATATATATATATATATATATATATATATATATATATATATATATATATACACACACACACAGTTGTACCCCACTTAACGCGGTCAATAGAACCCAGAGGGTCCCGCGTTAAGTGAACAACAGAACATATGGGATTAATTCCAATAGAAACCAGCCCGACCCCCAAACTCCACTTTTTGAAGACACATAACTATGTTGTAGTAAAAATAACATCTTAATTTTGTGATGGTACATGCACACAATTAATACTTAAGAGAAATAGAGAAATACAGTCGTCAAGTTAATGTCCATTCAAATAATGGACTCAACTCCCTCCCCCTCTTCTCACACTACACTGCTGGCTCTTCCCTCTGAGAAATTTTTTGGGGAAAACCACTAAATTTTAATAAATAATACCTCAAACTAAAGTTAGGATAATACAATTGACATTGCTGGATTCCTTGTAAGACCAGGAATATTTTGAATATAAATGTCATATATTTTGCACAAAAAATAACATATTTACTCAGAGAAAACATTTTATCTAAAATTTGTATGTCTAATGCAAAATATATGATGTTTATATTCAAAATGATCACCAAATTATAAGAATTCCAGCAATGTAAATTATATTCTGGCCGGGTAATTTGTATGAATTTTATGAGCTAAAACAAATATCTTCAGTTAATAAAAATAAAATATTCTTCACGACACTACCTGTCAATCAAAGTACCCCACCTTGCGTCCCCCCCCCCTCTTCCAACCGCACGGTCAGTCCCAACCCTCCCCCCCACCCCCCACCAATCCTCCCTTCAAGAGAAAGAGTGGGTGAAAAAAATAAATTTTAACATTTTGTATTAAATAATACCTCAGATTAAAGTTAGGATAATATAATTGACATTGCTGGATTCCTTGTAAGACCAGGAATATTTTGAATATAAATGTCATATATTTTGCACAAAAGATAACAGATTTACTCAGAGAAAACATTTTATCTAAAATTTGTATGTCTAATGCAAAATATATGATGTTTATATTCAAAATGATCATCAAATTATAAGAATTCCAGCAATATAAATTATATTCTGACCGGGTAATTTGTATGAATTTTATGAGCTAAAACAAATATCTTCAGTTAATAAAAAAAAAATATTCTTCACAGGGTAACAGATGGTCGGTTGGTCCCTCCCTCCCCCCACCCCCCACCAACCGTCCCAAGGAGATGTGTGGGAAAACCAGAATATTTAACTTTTTAGTAATAAATAATACCTCAAACTAAAGTTAGGATAATATAATTGACATTGCTGGATTCCTTGTAAGACCAGGAATATTTTGAATATAAATGTCATATATTTTGCACAAAAGATAACATATTTACTCAGAGAAAACATTTTATCTAAAATTTGTATGTCTAATGCAAAATATATGATGTTTGTATTCAAAATGATCACCAAATTATAAGAATTCCAGCAATGTAAATTATATTCTGGCCGGGTAATTTGTATGAATTTTCTGAGCTAAAACAGGCAGTCAGGCAGGGTGGCGGGTTGGGCAAATCTAAAAATAGCGTCTCGAGCCGGACACCCACAGCGTATATGTGGAAAAAATCCGTGTTAAGTGAAAGTTCAGCTCTGGCGAGGCACCGCGTATATGAAAAAACGCGTTAAGTGAAACCGCGTTAGGCGGGGTAATACTGTATATATATCTTGATAAAATCACACGGGAAAAGGGAAACAGCGGAGCACCTTAGCTTTCGTCTTTATTCAAGACATCTTCAGAGGCAACTGGATTACATGGACAGAGAGAGGCTTGAATATACAGGATGACCTTAAAAACATGAGGTCAGGTCATAATGATGTCATCCACTAATCCCCACACCACACGCACGAAGAGAGCTTAAGAGAAGGGGGGTGACGTGACTAGTCAGGTCAGGTCAAAAATAAGGGACCCACAGAATAACTATCATACATCTAGATCAAAGGTTTTCAAAGCATTTTTAACCTTGGGCCACTGACAAATAAATTTATGTAACATATTATCAGTTTTGAACTGACCATCACTAAGGTTTATTGATTTTAATTCCTTAATCAAACTAGCTTCAACCAGAAGTCTTTCTGTGACACAAGATGATTTAAATACTTCTAAGCTTTTTTCCCAAGCAATGGGGTGATTATTATTCCTAACATGAATGAACAAGGCACTGCTTTCAGATGCTGTTCTGATATTATACTTATGTTGTTTGATTCTGAGTTGCAGTGTTTTTCCTGTCTGTCCTACATAATTACAATTACATTTGTTACATGGAATACAATACACACTTCCATTTACTTTCAAACTTGGGCTATTTCTTATTAACATATTGGTAATGGTTGAGTCATACTTGAAAACAACATTAATATTTAGAAGCTTGAGGGACCGAACTAACGGGACAAATTCATTACGATAGGGCAGTCAAAATATTCTTAAGTGTAGGAATTTGTCTGGTTTGAGAGGAATGAAAGGATTTTTTAGCCCTTTTAAAACAATGATCAACAAACACAGAAGGGTACCCGAGTTTCTGTGCAATGGAACGAATGTGTTTCAATTCATCGTCAATAAATTCAGAGTCACAAATACGCAGACATCTTAAGAACATAGCAGAAAAAACTGACATTTTGGTAGACTCCAGGTGATTCGATAAAAAGTGAATAAAACTGTCTACCTGTGTGGGCTTTCTGTATACCTTAAATTTGTAGTTTTGAAGCTAGTTTGATTAAGGAATTAAAATCAATAAACCTTAGTGATGGTCAGTTCAAAACTGATAATATGTTACATAAATTTATTTGTCAGTGGCCCAAGGTTAAAAATGCTTTGAAAACCTTTGATCTAGATGTATGATAGTTATTCTGTGGGTCCCTTATTTTTGACCTGACCTGACTAGTCACGTCACCCCCTTCTCTTGAGCTCCTCTACGTGTATGTTGGTGTGGGGATTAGTGGATGACATCATTATGACCTGACCTCATGTTTTTAAGGTCACCCTGTATATTTAAGCCTCTCTCTGTCCATGTATGTATATGTATATATATATGTATATATATATACATATATATATATATATATATATATATATAGATATATATATATATATATATATATATATATATGCAAGTAAATCACTGGAGGTGCGCGTGATCTAGGTATATGCTGATAACCACCAGGAACTTCGTGTTTTCTTCTTTCCTGGTGGTTATCAGCATATATATATATATATTTATTTATTTATTTTCGCGGGGGTTAGGTTCTCAAAATGGCCACGAATCGCCAAATCCGCGAATAACATTGCTGACGGTGGGGGGGGGGGGGGGGGGGCATTTTTACTTGTGTACAAAGATATGTATATTCCCTTTGTGTTTGCCCTTAGGACAATTATTTATTTTACCTGTATTGTATATACAGTATGTGTGTGTGTGTGTGTGTAGACACACACACAAAACACATACAAATACAGGTGCTCCCCGACTTATGACTGGGTTAGAGACCCAAATCCAGGTCATAAGTCCGACATAGATAAACACAAAATTTAAAAAAAAATTTCAAATTACAGTATTTAAAAAAAAAATCTACAATGAAATACAGTACAGTGAAACCTCGCTTTACCCAGTCAATTGAACCCACGGAGGCCTGCTTAAAGTGAACAACATAACATATGGGATTAATTGAAATAGAGACTGGGCCGACCCCCAAACTCCACTTTTTCAGACACAATACCTACGTTGTAGTAAAAATAACTAATTAATTTTATGATGGTATGCACACACAATTAATAATTAGGAGAAATATCAATAATATTCGGGTTTTTTAACACTTGCATTAGTAGAAAAGATGGCTGGGCACATTTGGATGGGGGTTGGTTCAGATGCAGAGGGCAGATTATTGGCCCTCACCTGTATCACTTGTATCAATTGTATCACTATCCACCACAGAGGCTTGCAAGGCCTCTTTGTCAAACCCCTCAAAGTCCATATAAGTCCATATCCTCACTATCACTGACTTGGGCCGGCTGTGGTGGGTGGCAGGTGAAGAACTCGGTAATGTTTTGATGACTGGGCGACCTTGTGCGTGCCCGCGCCGCTCTCCGTGTAAAAGAGTACATGCACCGCGTAAAGTGAGCATTCCGGGTCTGGCAGGGTACCGCGTAAACGTGGAAACGTGTAAAAAAACCCACGTAAAGCGGGGTAATACTGTACAGTAAAAGTAATAAATAATGAGGAATGGATACAGTGTGACTGAGCACTTACCTTTAATGTAGTCAGCTGAATGCACATGGGGCCCCCATTTAATTTTCTAATTATACATGGAGACTACATTAATTGGAAACGTTTTGGTATAGAAAATGCGCGCGTCATTTGAAAAAAATTAAGAATTTTGATCACAACTGCGGCGGTCGTAAGTCCTGACGGTCGTAAGGTCAGAGCAGGTCGTAAGTACCGATGGACGTAAGTCCAAGCAGTCGTAAGTTGGGGACTACCTGTAAATAATAATGGAAAAATATTCTCACAAATAATCAGAAACAAATTTATTAACTCTCAAGTCCCAGCTTAGGGTGCTGCTGGCAGCCCCCCTCCCCCCATGCGGGGATAAATCGAGAAAAAATCAACTTTTCCAAAAGTAATAAAAAAGAAAGGAGGGAATAGGCGTACCTGGGGCTCGCTGGTCGGACGTTCTGGAACGTCACCCGGGGCCTTTGGGTTAAAAATGTGACGGTCTACCCTCAAGTTTGTGCTCTATTACAGTACTTTATTAATAGAGCAAGGACTTGAAGGAAGGCTGTCACATTTTTAATAAATTTGTTTCTGATTATTTGTGAGATGATATTCCAATTATTATTTATTTGTATGTGTTTTGTGTGTAATAATAATAATAATTAACTGTTTATTGAAAAAGTTCTGCAGCCCGAAGACTGTGTGTGTGTGTGTGTGTGTGTGTGTGTGTGTGTGCGTGCGCTCGCGCAATACTACAGATAAAATAAACAATTGTTCTAAGGGCAAACACATAAAGGGAATATACATTTCTTTGCATACAAGCAAAAATGTAACCCCGTCCGCAAATGTTATTCGCGGATTTGATGATTCGCGCCCATTTTGGGGGCCCCCCCCTGTATATATACTGTTTGGTGTAGTGTATGTTTTATTTAGATTTCAGTTGTGTTTTTTATAAGGTAAATTTTTTGTTGTATGTGTAACTTTGCATGGATATGCTTAGCCTGCATGTTATTTATGGCACTGTTTTTTTTTTTCCTTTGTGTGGATATATTTGTTGTGCAGCCAATTCACCCAAGATTTCCATGGAAGGTCTTCTGTGGGGGCTTATGAGCCCTCTTTCATATACCCTGAAGGGTCCTTCTCCCAGCTGAAGTCCTATGCCAGGTAGGTTTCTATCCCTGTCCTAAATCCATGCTGCATCATTTCCAAGTGGTTATGATAGTTTTAGAGTTATGGAAATGGCCTAATTTTTTTAGTTACTACGTAGTAATCTCCCCGTTAGCCGGAATAATTGGTGCAGAGTGGTTCCTGGTTTGAGAGGTAACCAGGTATGGAGTTGAATTTTCTCATCCCCAGAATTTTTCCAGGTGTGCAGGAAAGTTTTCCGAGAGTCTCTACTAGGCATCCCCAACGGACAAACAGGTGTATCTATTTATGCAAACACCGCTTTACACACAATATATTGTAAAGAAACAAAATACAGTAAAATACTACTTTACTGTATGTACTGTACTCGCCAGAATATACAGTGAACCCTCACTTTATGCAGTTAATTCAACCCACAGGGTACCGCGGAAAGTGAGAAACGCGTAAAGTGAACATAACATAACATATGGGATTGATTGAAATAGAGACCGGGCCGACCCCCAAACTCCACTTTTTCAGACACAATACCTACGTTGTAGTAAAAATAACTTCTTAATTTTATGATGGTATGCACACACAATTAATAATTAAGAGAAATATCAATAATATTAGGTTTTTTAACACTTACATTAGTAGAAAAGATGGTTGGGCACACGGGGATGGGGGGTTCGTTCCGAGGCAGAGGGCAGATTATTGGCCCTCACCTGTTTCACTTGTATCAATTGTATCACTATCCACCACAGAGGCTTGCAGGGCCTCTTTGTCAAACCCCTCAAAGTTCATATAAGTCCATATCCTCACTATAATTATCACTATCGCTGACTTGGGCCGGCTGTGGCGGGTGAAGAACTCGGTAATGTTTTGATGACTGGGCGACCTTGTGCGCACCCTGCTCGCGCCGCTTACACAACATGGCAGAGGGCGGGAGGTTTGGATCCCAAAATGGCGCGGCTCGCCATCCGCTCTCCGCGTAAAGGGGTACACGCATCGCGGAATGTGAGCATTCCGGTTTCGGCAGGGTTCCGCGGAAACGCGGAATGTGGGACCGCATAAAGCGAGGGTTGACTGTACTGTCGTCTTGAGCTTGTGATACAGGCAGGCCAAATGGTAATATGATGCAGGATGGCCTGCCTTTTTCCTGTACCATCTCCTGTAGCAAGTGTTGCTGTCACTCTCCTCTCCCTCAATGAAGGAGGGATTGTACACGCACTGTATACTGTATCTACACACTCAGTGGTGGGCACTGTTTCGCTAATCCGCTAATTAGCGAAGCTAACTTTCTTGTCAGTGGATTAGCATTTTCTCTAACTTTGGAAACCATTAGCGGACCAATTAGCTTCTGCTAAATTTAGTTCTGCTAACTTTAAGCCCGCTAACAAAATTTATCCATGTTTGTTTCAATCTTGTAAGCGTGTGACTCCGCGACGCGTGTCTCCAACAGCCAGTCAGGCACGCTTGGCTGACTGCGTGTTAGTACGTGTAAAGTTTAAAGTTTTCTGTTTATTTACATGACTAAGACCAACAACAAGTTATATAAACATGCACTGGTATAATGACTAAGACCAACAATAAGTTATATAAAAATGCACTGGTATAATGTGTATGTGGTTGGTATTGCATATTTACATGAATAATGAATAAGGCCGATAGGTTGTATGAAAATGCAAATTAATTATTTGTGAAATTGTGTACAGTGTACACCTTGATAAGTTGATCATCATCTGATCTTGGCATGATGCTATTTGCTACCTATGCTATACAGTACTATAGTTTTTGGATTCGTTTAATACTTTGTCTTTTCGTACAGTAAAGAAAGATTATAAAGTGTATGTTGAAACTTAAATGTAAACTTATGTTTAATTTCATTTGTTCATTTAATTATTTGTGTACACCTTGATCATCATCTGATCTTGGATGCTAAACCTTTTTGGAAAGCTCTGTGTCTAAGCTACAAGACAACATATGAAAATTTCAGCTCTCTAGGTCTGTTTTTAAGGGTTTTAGAGCCCCCCCAAAAACGAAGCTAAATTCATATACTGTAATAAAAGTTAGCGGTTAGCGTTAGCTTCCGCTAATTTTTTTAGCTGTCTAGCGTTAGCGAAGTTAACTTTTTAGATAGCAGATTAGCGGTTAGCGAAGCTAACTTTTCGTTTAGCTGTGCCCACCACTGTACACACTTGCATACACTGTCCACTATGTACTGTACAATACTGTACATAAGGTGCTTTCACACTTAATGAATGTTCAGTACAATTTACATAACTGTAATCTTTTTTTGTATCTTACCACTGCTTTAATAGTATTCTTGACTTATTTATACTGGTACAATAATGTACAGTACTGCATAACACAGGTCATATGCAAAAACAGCGGTGAGCGAGCATCTAAAATGGCTGCTGACAATGAACTAATAGTGTCATGAAGCAAGAGTTTGAGGAGATAGGCTGCAAGACACATGACAGTGTTAGCCAATCATAGCTCATGGGCACTCTGTCACTCTGAACCTACCTACCCAGGTGTCCTCGCATCCAAAACATGATGCAATCTCTTGAAAATTTGTTCCCATGCCCAGGACGGAGAGATTTTTTTGTCTGGAAATGGGCTTGATGCAATCCTTAGAAAGGAGAGATTTTTCCCAGAATGTTTTGTTTTGCTCAAAAAAAGAAGTGGCTGTTGGAGAGTTCCTAGGATCAAAGATTCCGGCTAACTGAGAGATAACTGTACAGTAGTCAATAATCATAAGAGGATGGAGCTGACTATCTTTAAACCTCATACAAATTCACTAACACCTTGCAGTCTGGACTAATTCAGCTTGAGGATTGTCCTGTTAATTAAAGACGTTTGGTTGGAGCCACACAAGTTTTTGCAACAAATGCAGAAATTACCTGTAGGTAGTTAAAAATAGCTAGAAATTATGTGTCGGGTAAAATACTCATCAGACAGTTGAGATATGAAGGTTAAGCTTTCTGTTATACTGTTTATTAAACTGAAAGGTACAGGTATGCAGTACTATGCCATAGATGTATTGGTGTTAGTTTGAGAGTGTCACAGTTAAGCAATTGTAGATTGTCCAAAAGCCTGTTAAAGTTTGGCCAAGGACTGTTATTGTTAGGTCAAGAACCTGTCATAGGTGGAGACTCTGTCATTGTTAGCACAAGAACCACTCATTTGTTTAGGGTGTCATGGCTAGCATAAGAACCTTTCATAGGTTTAGAGTGTCATGGTTAGGATGAGAACCTGTCATAAATAGATTTTGCTTTTTGCTTTCATCCCTCCTGTCCTAACTCCTTGCTTTCTTCCCTCCTGTCCTAACTCCTTGCTTTCTTCCCTCCTGTCCTAACTCCTTGCTTTCACCCCTCTGTCCTAACTCCTTGCTTTCACCCCTCTGTCCTAACTCCTTGCTTTCACCCCTCTGTCCTAACTCCTTGCTTTCATCCCTCCTGTCCTAACTCCTTGCTTTCACCCCTCTGTCCTAACTCCTTGCTTTCACCCCTCTGTCCTAACTCCTTGCTTTCTTCCCTCCTGTCCTAACTCCTTGCTTTCTTCCCTCCTGTCCTAACTCCTTGCTTTCTTCCCTCCTGTCCTAACTCCTTGCTTTCTTCCCTCCTGTCCTAACTCCTTGCTTTCACCCCTCTGTCCTAACTCCTTGCTTTCACCCCTCTGTCCTAACTCCTTGCTTTCACCCCTCTGTCCTAACTCCTTGCTTTCACCCCTCTGTCCTAACTCCTTGCTTTCATCCCTCCTGTCCTAACTCCTTGCTTTCTTCCCTCCTGTCCTAACTCCTTGCTTTCTTCCCTCCTGTCCTAACTCCTTGCTTTCTTCCCTCCTGTCCTAACTCCTTGCTTTCTTCCCTCCTGTCCTAACTCCTTGCTTTCTTCCCTCCTGTCCTAACTCCTTGCTTTCTTCCCTCCTGTCCTAACTCCTTGCTTTCTTCCCTCCTGTCCTAACTCCTTGCTTTCACCCCTCTGTCCTAACTCCTTGCTTTCACCCCTCTGTCCTAACTCCTTGCTTTCACCCCTCTGTCCTAACTCCTTGCTTTCATCCCTCTGTCCTAACTCCTTGCTTTCTTCCCTCCTGTCCTAACTCCTTGCTTTCTTCCCTCCTGTCCTAACTCCTTGCTTTCTTCCCTCCTGTCCTAACTCCTTGCTTTCTTCCCTCCTGTCCTAACTCCTTGCTTTCTTCCCTCCTGTCCTAACTCCTTGCTTTCTTCCCTCCTGTCCTAACTCCTTGCTTTCTTCCCTCCTGTCCTAACTCCTTGCTTTCTTCCCTCCTGTCCTAACTCCTTGCTTTCTTCCCTCCTGTCCTAACTCCTTGCTTTCTTCCCTCCTGTCCTAACTCCTTGCTTTCTTCCCTCCTGTCCTAACTCCTTGCTTTCTTCCCTCCTGTCCTAACTCCTTGCTTTCTTCCCTCCTGTCCTAACTCCTTGCTTTCTTCCCTCCTGTCCTAACTCCTTGCTTTCTTCCCTCCTGTCCTAACTCCTTGCTTTCTTCCCTCCTGTCCTAACTCCTTGCTTTCATCCCTCCTGTCCTAACTCCTTGCTTTCATCCCTCCTGTCCTAACTCCTTGCTTTCATCCCTCCTGTCCTAACTCCTTGCTTTCATCCCTCCTGTCCTAACTCCTTGCTTTCATCCCTCCTGTCCTAACTCCTTGCTTTCATCCCTCCTGTCCTAACTCCTTGCTTTCATCCCTCCTGTCCTAACTCCTTGCTTTCATCCCTCCTGTCCTAACTCCTTGCTTTCATCCCTCCTGTCCTAACTCCTTGCTTTCATCCCTCCTGTCCTAACTCCTTGCTTTCCTCCCTCCTGTCCTAACTCCTTGCTTTCCTCCCTCCTGTCCTAACTCCTTGCTTTCCTCCCTCCTGTCCTAACTCCTTGCTTTCCTCCCTCCTGTCCTAACTCCTTGCTTTCCTCCCTCCTGTCCTAACTCCTTGCTTTCCTCCCTCCTGTCCTAACTCCTTGCTTTCCTCCCTCCTGTCCTAACTCCTTGCTTTCCTCCCTCCTGTCCTAACTCCTTGCTTTCCTCCCTCCTGTCCTAACTCCTTGCTTTCTTCCCTCCTGTCCTAACTCCTTGCTTTCTTCCCTCCTGTCCTAACTCCTTGCTTTCCTCCCTCCTGTCCTAACTCCTTGCTTTCCTCCCTCCTGTCCTAACTCCTTGCTTTCATCCCTCCTGTTATAACTCCTTGCTTTCATCCCTCCTGTTATAACTCCTTGCTTTCATCCCTCCTGTTCTAGCTTGTTTTGCTTTAGCGTCCTCTGACCTTGCCAATTCTACGTTAGCCTCTTATACCTTATATCTTGCTATTAGCACTTCAAACTTATCCCACATACTTTTCAGTTACTTTAACATCTATGCACGCCTTGCCTATAGTGTGACACACCTTTGCCTTAAATGTGTTATTTCTGAAGTTGTAATATGAGGATGGTGTTTTCTTTGTATGCTTTATAATTATGTGGTCTGAATTTTATATTGTAAGGTTGTATTTCCTGTGGGGGTAAAATTAATCGTAAATGCAGTTTATAAACTTTTTAAAAATTTATTATATTTGTTAAAAAAGTTTTTGGAGATATGTTACATTAATTTTGTTCTTATTCCAGTGGTGAATTAAGTGGAGTCCCATCAGTGGCAGATGATACCACAAGTGAAGCTCCCCAGCGTATGACTCCAGTCCAGTTTGGCAGACCACATATAAATGCCCAATTCACCTTTGGTGGTCAGCTGGCCTTGGTGCTGCCAAAAGACCCAAGGGATGGAGAAAAGGCCTTAGTACAGTTGCGTGATGTGCAGAAGATGCTGTGCATGGACCCTGGAATGAACAGAACTATTCAGCAGATGAAAAACTATCCAGGACCACTTACATTGTAAGATAATCTTGGGATGATTAGGAATGTACTTTTGCTGCATATTCTTTTGATAAGTATATTATAATGTAGTTACTTGTAAGGTCTGTGACAATTACTGTCGTTTCTTCAAAACCACTTGACTGATCTTGGTGATGTTTTAAACGATTGTGCTACTTAATCAGACCTTGTGCAGAAGGCTAAATTCAGGTCTTCATATCAAAGTCATGGGAAGGTCAAAGGTCAACTCCATTTTCACGGCAAGACTCTAGTATGGAAGCAAACATTATATACATACTGTACACAATAACCTTCATAATTTTTGCCTGTGTATTTCGTAAATTTATGTAATTCATATATTTTCAGAAATCCCAAATCTCAAACCCTAAGATGATCTTTTCCCAATTATAGCAAATACCCTCTGAAATGGGCCACATGGTGCTGTCTTGCCCAGAGGTAGCATCCATCAATTAGTGTTTGTGTTTTAGAATGGGTAGATGTCTGGACTGTCACTTTGACTAACATACAGTATTGTAATTTGTGTATTTTGGACGCCTTAAGTATTTCATTATGTTTTCTGATGAAGGTCCTAGCACTTACACAGAAGCTATTAAGAAAACTGTATTAAAACTAAGAGGAAAATACAAAAGTGTGTTGATTGCTGGTAAATTGAAAGTTCTTGAATGGGATCAATTCTCAAGACTTTTGTTTGACGATTTAAAGATGAGCGCAAGTACATTTTATGATATCAAGAGGAGCATGGATAAATTATGGGTTATGCCTGTGCTATGCACAGGTTTACATAAATCTTGATAAGAGGTTGTATAAAAACCATCACAACAATACAAATCAAGGTTTAACTTCTCTAAATAGTAATTACTTAGAGGGTAAAGTTTCTGGGCACATGAATTACAACATTACATGATACAATTTAAGTTACAAATGAAGTAAATTAATTTGGGATGTAATATATGGGATACAAAATTTCCTGAGTCTGGCACTACAGCAGAAGTTTTGATAGTGAACTTAAGGCACAGGGCCTCATGCTTATGTCCCAGTGTAGTTATCTCAAATGTGTCAGGGCATTTTGACACCTAGTGTACCAACCCACTGCTATTTTCATTACCCACTGTTGAATCCATTCTATCTGCTTTGCCTGTTGTATTGTAAGCCCAGTGTGGAAGATTGGTTAGCATTGGTTGGATATACTGTATGTAATGTATGCTTTGATCAGTTATTGTGGTCTTGCCATGAGTGATGGAGACTCCTTTCAGTTTACATCTTTTCACTCCCGGGATGCTGGTGTCAGCTATAGTTAGATCCGGGTGGATTAGGGGTTTCTTACTGGTAAATTTGTGCATAACTTGGCACTTTTGTATAATGATGATCATGCTGTTTCCTGAGACCCTGGGTGACTTCCTCAAGTGGGCATGCCTTGTAGATCGTTGACTTACTTGAGGCATCTGTGGGAGTCTTGCAACACCATTGATCATGGCCAGGAAGGTGATGGGTCCACACATAGTACCCTGAGGCACACCACATGTTGTTCTGCTCCATTTACTAAGCTTCCTAGAGGCACCTGAAGCTCTGTGTGTGGTAGCTAAGGAAGCTTCAGAACCAGCGGAAAAGTGTGAATTACTGTCCTAATTTGAAGAGTCCCTGGATGACAATGAAGTGATCTTTAAGGTCGAAGCCTTTCAAAAAGTCATCCATGATCAAAGAAAATGGCTTTCCGGGTTTATCAGTGTCGGTGAGCATGTCATGAAAAAGACGGACACGGTAGTGCATGGTGGAGCATTATTTTTTTCCGTGTTAACATATTGTCTAGGGTCTATATAGAGGTGGATGTCTGACCTATGTGGAGTTAGTAATTTTGGATAGAGTTCTGTTAAATTTAATTTGCCTTTGAAGTGAGGAAGATTTATTGTATTGTATTAACAGTACTATTCAAAAGGTAAATGGTAAATGTTAGCTCTAGTTTGTCATTGACATTAGTTTATATGAATAAAACTATTTCAGCTGTCTTGAGTACATAATGTTTTAAACTGAAATTTATGGTCTAACAAGGAAAATAATAAAATGAGTTATTAAATGTGCTTAAAAAATTTGCAAGTTTCATTAATTTTATCATTAAATTTTAGAATGTTATCATGTACAATACTTAAACAAATATTAAGATGACTCCTCTCCACAGATCAGATACTCACAAGGATGTGGTGGTCAAGTACTGTGAGCAACAGGTTGCTGAGGCTGCTAGAAACCTAAGCTTACCAGATAAGGAATCAGTTATGCTTACTTGGGAGTATCTAGCTTTGTTGGTTAAACAGAACGGTAAACTTTATGGTAGTGATGTAGCGGGACTGTTACTGAAGGGCCGGGAAGTAACTGCTCAGCCACAACACAATAATACACATGTGCAACCAGAGAATCTGGCCCCAGAGAATCTGGCCTCTGAGGCAGGTCCACAGGATGAAGGTACAGATGTGCAGTCTCAAGCTGTGATCTCAACACCAGAGAGAGATGAAGCATTACTGGTCAAAAAATTCACGGAGTACCTGTGTCTGGGCCGAAAACGAGAAGCTGTGGACTATGCTGTGCAAGAAGGATTATGGGGTCATGCTCTTGCCCTGTCGTACAAGATGGACACTACCACCCACACCCGTGTGTTAGCTGCGTTCTCTAGCTCCATCCCATCTACCGATGTTTTGTTAACACTCTTTCAACAGTTATCAGGAAAGAGGCCGGAAATCACCAAGGTATGAAATATTAGTTATTTTGTAATTTAATTCTATGTATCATTTACCGTCATGGGATTTTTTTGCAGTACAGTATTGTATAAGTTTACATTATTGCCTAGCATTTTCAACATGCCATCTGTTTCACACAAATCTTTTTAATTATCAATTTTTTTAAAAAATCCGTCTTCCCTCATTTGTATATACGTTTGTGTTTTTCTTACATAAGAAGTTTACAACTTGAATCATCTTATATTTAAACACCATCACTCATTCTCTGTTCTAGAATAGATTAATGTACACTGAAGGATGCCTCAAATCCTTACATTATTATTGTTGTATTGTTATAAAATAATGTTAGTTTTACCAGACCACTGAGTCTTTACATGGATGGGCTAGGTGACCTATTATATAATTAAATTTTGTGCATCGTCAGACTTACACTCCACTTCAATGGGGTGATTGGCGGCAACATCTGGCAGTAATGATCTCCAACCCAACGGGACATACACAACGAGATCGGGCATCCATAGTAACCCTAGGGGACACTCTGGCCACTCAAGGACAGCTTTATGCTGCCCATTTTTGTTACCTTATGGCTGAAGTTGAATGGGGTTCATACTCTAGTAAGGACTCTAAACTTGTCCTCATAGGAGCTTCTCATCAACTTCCTTTCCAGGTAATTATTTGGTATTATTTTATAGTACTGTTTTACAGGCAGTTAATTTGTGTGTCACAACATAAGTTACATAAACCTTATTATAATACTTAATGTTATTAATAGCTTCCACTTCTATCTAAAAGCATTCACATAACTTTTTATATGTCTATGTACTGGTAAGCAGCGCATGTAAGATATGATCATGTCTTTCAACCTGTATATTAACCTATATATTGCTGCGACCTGTGGTGTAATGGTCAGCATCCTCGCCTCGCAAGCGAGTGGAACTGAATTCGATCCTCGGGCAGGGTGAAACTATGGGCAAGTTTCTTTATGCCAGTTGCCTCTGTCTACCCAGTAGTAATTGTGAACCTGGATGTTAATCGATTTATGGATCGTATTTCGGGGTAATGGTTAGCCAGTGCAGTTGACGAGTTGTTCAGTCTTCTCGGACTATTCCTTGACACTGGGTCATATAGCTCGTTAACTTGGGGTGTGGTTGTTGTGTCGGCGACAGCTTCTACACCTCAAAAATTCACGCCTAGGAAGCCCTTGGGCCTGCCATCCTCGATTTCGAGGGGCTTCCAATTATATTGCTGTCACACAATAACATGAGAATCCATGTACAGGAAAGCCTCCAATAATGACAGTTCTACTAACAATGATTCATAATTAAGACACTGGTTAATTAAGGACCCAATTCAATTTACACCATTATTTTATTCTTATTTACTATGAAAATGAAAAAAAAATAGAATGAAATTAAATTTTCATATAAGTAGTAACTAAATCCAGATATGTAGTATACAAATAAAAAAAACACTCCTTGTGCACGGAGGCTGCTGGGCTTGTGAGTGGGGACGTCAGCATCACTAATATAAACAGTGTCAGCTTGGCGGGCCCTTTGTTTTCACTCATCTGAACAGGAACAGGAGAAAAACTTTCTCAGGTTTCTTATGGCATTTTTGTGCCCCTATTTAACTTGAGCAAGTGATGGTAGTGCTGGTTCAAAAGCTAAAAGAAAGCGTATAAGCTCAGCCGAGAAACTAGATGTGATAAAACGATAGGAAAAAGGCGAGAGGTCTGTGGATTTTTCACATGCTTTGGGGATGGCGGAATCAACAATGAAACTATCTGTAAAAATGAAGAAAGTTTTAAGAAAGTGTTCAGTTGATGATGAGAATATTTAGGAGCTATTAAACAGTGAGGGAGAAGACCTAACAAATGAGCAACTTATGCAATTTGAACGAGCTCGAAACACGCCAACAGATTACCCCAACTTCACCTTTTCACAAATTTCTGACATTGGCTGTGTCCTTAAGTTTGACTTTATCACCATTGGTGAGTAGAATTTTTGTTTTACATTCAAAAGCATGAACAGTAATAAGTGTTGTTTTCATGTTCCTATGTAGAGAAATGATGCTATGTTTTCATGTGTGTGTATGTACATATGATGGCCTTGCGCACTCGATTTCACTTTATTTCTTTACCATCAGTGGTCACTTGTACTGTACATACATTAAATAATATTAATTAAAACATATAATTTTTTACATTAATCTTATTACATCAACAATCAGGTTTATAATTTCTTCATTTTCAGATGGATAACTGACATTATGGGTGTAAACACTGACAACAACAATGACATCCCATCTCCTCTTTTGACCATATTATTATTGATTTATATTTTATAAGGTGCATTCACAAACATTATTTAGAGAATATAGTTTGCATTTTTCATTAATTTTATTGTTTTTTGGGGAAAAGAGGTTAAAAAGCCTCACACAAGATATGAAAAGGTCACTAGGGAATGCATCTCATCAATATTGTTTTATTTTAATGGTAATTAATGATTCACGATACAATGATTCACTTTACACTGTAATATTGGAGGACACAATACTGTCGTTGCTCAAGGCTTCACCCTGCACTGAAATATTGGAGGACACATTACTGTTGTTATTCAAGGCTTCACCCTACACTGAAATATTGGAGGACACATTACTGTTGTTATTCAAGGCTTCACCCTACACTGAAATATTGGAGGACACATTACTGTTGTTATTCAAGGCTTCACCCTACACTGTAATATTGGAGGACACATTACTGTTGGTATTCAAGGCTTCACCTTACACTGAAATATTGGAGGACACATTACTGTTGTTATTCAAGGCTTCACCTTACACTGAAATATTGGAGGACACATTACTGTTGTTATTCAAGGCTTCACCTTACACTGAAATATTGGAGGACACATTACTGTTGTTATTCAAGGCTTCACCCTACACTGAAATATTGGAGGACACATTACGATTGCTATTCGAGGCTTTACTGTACACTTGTCAGGTCATAATCTGTTTTTGTTCTCCTTGTGGGGTATTCTGATGACATACTCTGGCATGGGAGGACTAATTTCTTGTATATCAACATTAACTTGGAAGTGCCTGCTACCACTATCCATTCTCATTAAGGCACCAGTTAACTTTGTGTATTACTATGTATTATAGTCACTGTGAACTTATATAAAGTAAAGGAAGATGAAAAATCAAGGTTTTTATGTGTATTATGTATATATTAATGCAGAATAACAATAATTTTACTTAACACCAAGTTGTGGTGGTATCAAAATGTAATATGTTCATACCACTGATGGTGGTATAAAATATAATTACAGGTAGTTCACAGCTCTGTAATTACCAACTGCCTACTTCTGATCATAAAATGGGATTTCAGGATTGATCCCCATTTCACAATTATCATTTTCACTTGGTGTTACTCAGTCTTGAATATTTCACCAACTAATCAGTTCTGTTTACACAGTATAAAAGTTATTTCTCTGTGCCCTCTTGACCTTTTCATATTTGCTCTCTTATTGGATATTCTTGAAAAATTTGCTTAACAAATTTTTTAATCCACAGGCCTTTGCTACTAATGAAGCCATACAGTGTACTGAAGTGTACGAGTTTGCTCGATCCCTTGACAGCAGCAACCCGTTACTGGAAACATTCCAGCCATACAAACTTGTTTATGCACTTAGGTTGACAGAGTATGGCTTTCCAACTGAAGCTCTAAGGTATTTATTACTTTCATCTGCCCTCATATATATATATATATATATATATATATATATATTATATATATATATATATTATATTATATATATATATATATATATATATATATATCTTGAATAAAGACGAAAGCTAAGGTGCTCCGTTGTTTCCATTTTCCCGTGTGATTTTATCAAGGTGTGTGTGTGTGTAATAATAATAATAATAATTAACGGTTTATTGAAGGAGCTTGGCAGCCAGAAGGCTGAAAATATACAGTTACATATTTGGGGAATGGGTTACGAATTACAAATAATATACAAGTAACATAAGTGACACAAATAAGACATATAATAACTTAGATGGGGAAAAGCTCAAACTACAGTTCATTTCAACATAGTGACAGTGTTACAGTATTACAAGTTGTTGATAATTTTTACAATGGTTGGGACTGGGCTGTTCTTATAGCGATCAGTTCGTGCACGTATGGGCTGGATGCGGTTGTGGTGTCGAACAGCAATTCTCGGACAAGGGATCTCAGGTGGTAGTAGGAGCCGGTGTCGGGGATGGTGTAGAAGCTTCTTACCAAATTTGCAGATGAGGTCGTGGTGATGGTCAGTGAGAGTCGAAAGGGTCAGTGTGTTGAGCGCTTCTTGATGTGTGTGTGTTTTTTTTTTTTTTTTTGTTCTGGCATGGAAGGCAGCAGGCAAGATACATTTTCCAAGCTGACAATATACTGTGCTGTATAATCGTTACTCACACAAGGGAACTAGGTCAAACCATTGCTTTGAACAACAAGTATGGTGGTAATTTCAAGAGTGTGTTGAGTTTGAAAGTACCAAGTAAAAATCTTGTGATGGGTTCAAGTTGAACTCATCCAGACATGAACAGAGCTTCATTGTTCAGTTTGTTCATGTTCACAAGAACTTCCTGTTATTACTGAAGCAGCTCTCTCCTTTTTTAATTATTTTAAAAATTAGTGTTCTCTCTCCCTATTTAGAAAAGTGATGGAATGCATGATATGAGTGTATAGGTTATGTATGAAGTGGAAAGGTTAGGTTAGAGCAGTGGTTCCCAACCATTTTAGTACCATGCCCCACTTTTTTATCACAAATTTCTTCATGTCCCCCACCCGTTAATTGTTTAGTATGATATAACAATATCAGTTTTGAAGAAGTATAACATAAAAAATTGTATCTTTCAAATAAAACTAAAGGGTTTAACTTCAAATTTAATCAAATTAAATCCATTTTATAATGTGTATAACATATCTACCATCAGATTAAATAAATTCAATTACAATCAATTAATGAGACCCTTGAGCCTGATGTCTACTGCAAAGAGATTTTATCCGAGGCAGAAATTTTGTTAATTTCAATCTCAAGTCGCCTCATTTAGTGATATCCAATCGGTTTCTTTTCTTCAGTAATAAGTCATTCACAGCACTAAATCCACATTCCACTAAGTATGACGATGGGAATGGTAACAGTAGTTTTCTTGCCAAACTACTTGTATTTGGATATTTAGCTTGTGTTTCTTCACAGAGCCACATCATTGTTCCTTTTATTTTGAACAGGGCTTTAATCGAGTCATCATTTTGTAATTCTGAAAGTTCTCCTTGATACTCCATGGTTACATCTGACAGATCCACTAGCAATGGCTGAGTCATCCAAGATGGACAATTAATTTCTTTCAAATCAGAAAATCTGAAGTTGAAATCGCTTACCATTATTTTTAAGTGCTCCACAATAACAAGACAAGTAGCATCTGTTACCTCACATTTATTCAGCCAATAAAATTGTTCAAATTTTTTGACAGAAATATTTTCTTGGGATAATTCCAGAAATGATATAAAGCCAAATATCTTGGCCTTTGAATTAACAAGTCATATTTGTTCCTTGGAGCTCCTTATTTAAGACATTGAGTTTTTCAAATATATCTGCTAAATAACTGACAAGTGCTTTACCATCAACTGTCAGTAACAGAGTCATATAAGGTTTGTCATCCAAGAACTCACTAAGAATATCAAATAATTCCATGAATCTTTTCAGGCAATTCCCATTTGATAACCACCTTACATCAGTATGAAGTTTTAATCTTACATAGTCTGCATTTTGATCCTTGCAAAATTGTTTGAAAAGACTCTCACATTTGGCATTAGCTTTTATAGTGTTGATGCATTTTATAACTGCATTCAATGTCTCGTTTAGAACGGGAAACTTTTTTGGAAACTAAATTCTGTCTATGAATAACACAATGCACTAACAACATTTGGGGATTGTCGTCTTTCAGTAATTTTAAAACTCCATTTTTCTTGCCCATCATCACTGGAGCACCGTCTGCAGCACAAGATATAATGTTCTCCATTGGTATCTGCTTATCATCTAAATATGTTTTTAATTTCTTATATATATCAATTGCAATAGTGGTGGTTTCTAATGCTTCGCAAAATAGCATATCCTCAATAAATTCTCCATTATCAACATATCTTACGTAGGCCATTAACAGAGCTTCACTATCTCTTACAGTTGATTCGTCCAACTGTATTGAAAAATTTGTATATTTTAATTTTTCAACAAGTTGTACTTCTACATCACAACTCATTTCATCAATCCTGCTACTAACAGTATTATTACTAAGCGGCATAATTTTGAGATCTTGGTCATCTTTTTCAAGAACTACTTTCAGAAAAGTTGATATTGCGGGCTTAATTAAATTCTCCCCTATTGTATAATTTTTGCCACATTTTGCTTTGAGAAGAGAAATTTCATAACTAGCCTCAAGACCACGATCCTTGCTTGCACTTCTTGCAGAGAACAATGAATTTATTGTTGATCTTTTTTCAAACTTCTCCTTTAGGGATTTAAAATACTCCAGTTTTGAATTAACATGAATACTGTGTTTTGCCTTCAAATGATTTTCGAGATTTTCATATTACTATATTTTTCATATTGCCCCCCTATTATTATTGAATTGCCCCCCAGTGGGGCGTAGGCCCCACGTTGGGAATCACTGGGTTAGAGGAATCATAATTCTGTTCAAAAACAGAAGTTTCAACAGTTGAATTGAGCAAGATCCTGGCTTTTGTGGGGCTCTAGGACACTGTGGCATTGTATTGGAGTGTGATACATTTTCTCAAGGTTGCTGAAGCCCTTACCAAAGATTCAATTACAATAACAGAACAAACAGAAAATGTATATGAGCAGTTGTGTAGGCAAATTAAAGACATGTTGATATGAATGCTTGGAGCCTCACACATTTAATGCCTCTGCTCCCACATTGCATTGTGCTTCCCACAATACTCAGCTTGGCACTTATTTTGATTGTTACACAGACTGGGCCTTGGCCCATGAATTTGGGAATCACTGCCATACATACTTAAATTTTGCAAAATAAACCATATAGTGGCAACTGTATGCAGAGTGAATTCATGCAAAGCAAGGGAGGGAAGTGTAGATACATTTCACAGGGGGATTGGAAGATATCTATTGATTTTGAGAGCAATGGGTCAGAAGTTAGTGACTGTTTCTAAAATTAGCTTCATAATCCCACAATTTACACATTACGTAAGTGTGGCAATGCCTGTCTGTCTCCTTCCGATAGCTTTTATTATTTATGAGCTATCACAAGAGATACAAACTTTTTTTTCAATACTTTTCAGTCTTCAAGAGTAGGTTGCTGTAAGGGTAAGAAAGATTTTTGTGATTTGGATTCAGGTTTAAAATCAGTCTTTCGTACTAAAAATAAATTTTCAGTTCTTTATTCGCTTTAAATTGCCCTTAAACTGAACACTTCGATGGTTTAATGTTCTTGAGGAGAGGGAAAATTATGATTTTTTTATTTCATAGGGTAAAAAAGTTCACTGGTGCTAAAATTAATTTATTCCTTGATAATGCCACGTCCAATCTACATGAAGCTTTGATACAGTAGTACTGTACAGTCTTTCCTTGACTTAAGACGAGGTTCCGTCCCAACCACCAGGTAGTAAGTTGAATTGGTCGTAAGTCGAAAAGGCGAAAATAATAAATAGCAATTCTAAAACGGGTGTCTCCGTTTCTTCTCAGCACCAAGAGAACTCTCACTTTTATGCTTGCCAGCAAATTTAAAGGGAATTACAACCAAAAATGTTGTCAGTACACAGTGCAATCACTAACGTCAGGACTTGAGAAAACGTAATGTGAAAAATATTTTATACGACAATGGCTGTCGTAAGTCGAGGAGAGACTGTATATTGATTTTGGTTTGAGGAAGGAACCTCTCTTTCAGTGAAAGATTAATAATGTTAAAAATATGACTTCATTTGCCACACCATGTCTTTTTCTATGCTGGGGTCTAGTGTAGGTATATTATACAGTGTTATCAGAACTGTTGTTATTATATATCTGATTTCTCTTAAGTTTATGAAAGTTTTAATTTACAGATACTGTGAGGTAATCAGTCAGTTGGTAAGCAAAACTCCAGCATCACATCAGACAGACTTCCTTTCCCAGGTGTATGACCTGGCCTCCCGTCTCAAGTATCATGATCTTCACTATCAGATGTGTCAGGGAGAAGTATCAGAAATGCCAGATCCACAATGGCTTACTAATCTTAAAAGTGTTATCAATTTATCAAAAGCACATATATCTCAAACAGCAACAGAGCAAGATAACCATCAAACTCTTCAAGACCATCAGGTGGTTCAGGATTCTGGTCTTCAATTAGCCGATACAACTGACCATAATCAGCAACCATATTCATCTTCTGGAGTGTACCCATCATCTTTTACTAATTCAGATAAATCCTATCATCACAATATAGATAATACCAGTGGAAATTCGTACTCACAAGAGCAAGACATAGGACGAGATGCCTTTGTTGGACAAGCTCCCCCCTGTGGATGGCGTGCATCAAAACATGTATGCTTCAAATCACCTATTAGATTCTCAGTCACCAGTAGAACGAGTAGATGCTCAGTTACCTAGTGAAGCTGGACAACCAAGTGATATGGTGAATCCTTCCAAGGTTTGTTAAATATCTGTACTGCAGTTTTATTTCTATACTATATTAATTTATTGTGTGTGTGTTTGTGAGAGTTTATTTCTCACTCACTGGTCTTTTGTCGTAGATGGTACATGGTGGCTGGTATCAAGAGCACCACAGATTCTCCCATCACTTGCTGTCATTTATTCTCTCACTTTGTTTTGATTTGATGTTCCAATCCACAACACAACCTCAAGATTTCTTTATGGTTTAATTGTTACTTCATACAATCAAAATGACTCTCCAAACAACTGTTCACCTGACCACAGACAATTAAATCACACAAGTTTTCCAACACCAGAAAATTGAGGTTTAGAAAACTTTGTTCAATTCTTGTACAGTGGAGGGTTTGCATGTAAAAAATGGAGTGAAAAAAATTAAAAACTACACTTGGGTGTGTAACAGGGAGGGAGTGCTGGCTGGACTGAGAGGACAACTTTCCTGCAAATCCCACTCTCAATTTCAGATGAGTTATTGTGTTATAGTATATTCACAGTCTCTTGTTTACAGAGCAGTGACAGCTGATTGTTCATGTTCTCCCTAACAATGTTGCCAGCACTTCCCATCTTTCAAACTCCGTTGTTGTCACTGCTCAAGAGGGTTGGTGCCTACCACAGGATCTCTGTTCAGCACTTAGTAAATAATATTATAGCATATTTATCAGAACTTAAAAAATATTGTTGTAGTGTATAATGCCTCTTCATATGCCCTGGTTTATTCACAAATTAGTTGTCTTAATTTCATAGTTTGCCAAATTGAGCCACCATCTATCACTCAAGGTCAACAAATAATGTTTTGAACATATCTCCATATCAAATACTATATAGTACAGTATGTTATAGTGACCCCATTGTGAGCTGATTTGCTGAAGGTTCTCTCTGCAGGAACACCTCCTGAGCTTTCAACGGGTATTACTGTACACGTTGGAATGAATATACAGTCAATCCTCGACTTACGACGGGGTTAGGGACCGACAACCAGGTTGTAAGTCGAAAGTGCGAAAATAATACATAAAAAATCTAAAATGGGTGTCTCTCTTTCTTCTCAGCACCACTAGAACTCTCACTTTTACGCTTGCCAGCCATTTTAAAGGGAATTACAAACAAAAATTTTGTCATTACACAGCGCGATCACTAACATCGGGATTCGAAAATACGTAATTTGAAATATATTTTATATGACTGCGGCAGTCGTATGTCCGGGTGGTTGTAAGTCGAGGAGTACCTTGCATTACTCCTAATTACGTTAATTCTTCTGGAGGAAAATTCCTCATTATGAGACATTTGACTATAAGTTGCATTTCTGTGGAACACATCCTTGACATATAATGAAGACCCTCTGTATACTGTATGTATTTATCAAAATCCATTTCATCTCTACTGAAAATGAAAGTGGTTCCCATACACACCTGCATAACACGCATTGCCGCAGCTGTGGCCTTGAGATGACTACATTGCCACTGTTTCATGTATTGAAATTATAAAATTTGTGGGAAAATCATTTCAGTAGCCTAATGTGACTTGGCATTAGAAGAAATTATATTAAATAATTATAGAAAAGAAAAGTGAAGAGCATGAGTGTGAACAATATTCTGTCTCACCCATACACAGTTATGATACACTGCATTATGGATAACTAAATGTTGGATAATTGAGTTCCAGTATTTCCATAAGTTTATGAAAATGTGCAAAAGGTCAGGTAAAATCATTACACTTTATTTTCTTAACTGACATCACATCCAAGTACAGAACTTGAGTTTCTTAACCTCTTCCAGTATCTCATTTTTCATAATGATCATTCACTTTGGTTTTCTAAAGGTGGGTACAGTATGATTTATGAAAATCCATTTTGTCAAACTGATATTACTTGTTAACAGCAGTAAGTGTGACTTAATAACAGTGAATGAAGAAAGGAAAAATATGTTTGCTTATGTTTCTGGCTTTACTACACTAACACTTGTAAGCATGAAAAAGACATTTATTTACTGTAGTACTATTGTTCTTATCTGTACTTACAGGAGAGTGCATCACTTGGTGAAGTTTCTATGATGCAACCTCCTCCTCAGGATCAGATGCAGTACATGTACAGTGGTGGATACTTGTCAGGATACCCTGAACAGGAACCTATTGCTTCACTGTACATGCAGAGAAGTTCCTTAGAAGTGACACATGGCAGCCTTCCACCATCTTCTGGTTAGCTCTCTTTTATGCTTAGTTTTTAAATTGTATGTTATGTTCATTGTATTGTAAAAAAAATTTTTATGGGGATTAGCTCACCCACGCACAGGTCACTGACCCACATCATGTCCTGGAGGGCGAAAATATAACAATAAATAATAAAATAAATAAAAAATTATAATAAAAATAATAACCATGCTGTAAATACATTAAAACATTAAAAAATAAATCAAGAGTGAGAAACGACATTATGTATGTTGTGTTGTCAATAGTAAGAGAAACAATTGAGACCCTGCAATTGTGTGTAAATGAGGCAGAAAGTCAGATCAGCAACCCTGGACTTAGTCACAATTTTTGTGATGCCATATGGCAGAAGGGTCTGCCATTAGACAACACATATAGGCAGACTTTGAAGGGATCGCAGTACATTTTTATCTATTCCTATGTTGCTTTCAGCTTGTTATTATGTACTGTAATACAGGATAATTTTTTTTTATCCAAGAACCCCAAATAATACTACATTTTAGGGAGTAAAATATACAGGAAAACACCAAAATGACTTTGAAATGTGATTTTACAGTTCTTAGCTGAAGCATTTTTGATGTGATGCTGGATGAGAAAAACACTTTCTTCCACAGTAACTGAAACAAAACTAAAAACCACTAGAGGCGCCACTGAAGTAGACATGTAGCGATAGCCTGATAATTTATGTGAGGGTGGCTTACGTTGATACTGACGAACATAATATTCTAAACAATGATCAGACTGTATTTTTACTGATTTTTATGTTCCTCTTTATTGCATGTCCTGAAATGTAATAAATATTTAAGGTTCTCGAAAAAAATTACTCATTATAATCACACAAAAGTAAAAAATAAAAAGTTAAAATTTCCTCGCATTTTGACAGCAAATAATTACTCTATTTTTGTTGTTGCATTGCTTTGTGATCAAGGATGTAGCATTCTTATCTCTGATATTTTTGCTTTATTTTCTCACTCAGTTTTTTCTTCTGATGGTAGATAACTTTTCTAAGCATATCAGGACCACTGGACCAGTCTTTTAGAAACAAGAAAATTGACCGAATGATATGGATTTTGCCATTTGAACTAAAAGCACCAAATGACCATAATTGTTGCCCTTGGAACACTATTCTCCTAATTTAGCTTGCACAGTAATAATAAACTTGAGTGGATCACTCGGCAAGGGTTCCTGTTCATTACTCTGATCAGATGTATTGTTTTCAGCTCAAAGAGTTAAAGACATTTATGGTTCTTGCTGATTTTGCAAGATAAGGTTATACCAGTAATATAGCCAGAACAATTGGTGCAGAGCACTTCCGGGAAAGAGAGATTTCTGGGTAATGAGAGACTCAGAGTTGGAAAAAAATCCCTCATCCCTGAAATTTTCCGGGTAATGAAAAAATGCCCTCGGAAGTTCCATAGTGATGCATTATTTGATCTCTCAAAGCCGGAAAAAATCACTCATCCCCGGAATTTTCGGGCAATGGAATAATATTCTCGGAAGTTCGTTAAATTGCACATTACATCATCTCTCGACTCCAGAAAAATATCCCTCATCCCCGGAATTGTCTGTAATTTTTCTTGGAATTTCCGGAAAATGTGCCTGATTTTCATGTCTCGAACCCGGAAAAAAAGTCCTCCATCCCTGGAATTTACCGGGTACAGTAAGTCCCCAAGTTACGTACATAATGGGGACCAAAAGGTTGTACTTAACTCGAAATGTTCGTAACTCGAAAATCCCCCAACCCTATAATGTTATCTGGTGGTAATTAATACAACTTATCAAATGCAAACATGCTTGACGTTTCGTAGCACTCCCACTGGCTTCACCACTCTTACGCTTTACACCAGTCATTGCACACAGAGTAAAGTGTACAAAATAGGGCAGAAATTCACAGGAGAAGTACTGTATGCACAATGACCACACTTGTTGTTTTGGTGCGTCTAGCGTGTCGTTTGCATGGTCAGTGATAGTGGCGGCGCGGTGCGGCTGGCTCGCCCGCCAAATTTAAAAATTGCTCGCCCTTTTAAGACAATATTTTTGCAATTAAAGACTTCAGAAACGATGTACGTATCGGCCGTTTGTACGTAAGTCGGATGTACGTAACTCGGGGACGAACTGTACTGGGAAAATATTCTCAGAATTTTCCAGAAAATGTGCCCCCCAGAAAATCGTTCTCAAAGCCATAAATTTCTGAAAAATTCCAGCTTTGGGAACGATTTTCCGAGAAAATTAAATTTCCGGCTATCGGAGAGTTCTTGGTTTAAAGGATTCCAGCTAACGGGGATATTATAGTTCTAATTACCTTTCTTTTAATAGTAGTAATGTGGATAAGATAAGTTTTAATTGCCTTCCTTAATAATAAAGTGGATTAAGATGTAAAATAACAATAACAGTGAAATCACTTCCCCTTAAACAAAGAGAGACTTGCAACATTCTGCTGGATGATAGTGTGTGTGTGTAACAAGATTATTTATTTTGTTGATATTTTGACAATTTTCCACAAAGCTGATAGAGCACTTGGGATGGGCTTTGTATTGATGTGGCAAGAATGACCCATAATACATATTATCTTAACTCATAAGTGAATTTGAAGCATTAATCCTTCATAATTCAGATGATTCACCTTTTGAATATCTACCAGGATATATGTTGATCAAGGCTGGTTATTGGTCAGTGAAAAGAGTTTCAAAACCATGTTTAAAATCCACCACAAGAAAGCTTTTATATGCTACCTGTATTTCAATATTTATGAAATTTTAGAGTTATGACATGGTAATTTAGGCTTGATATATATTGGAGTATCATCTTGTGGATTATTTATTGTGTACATAAAGAAGATCAGTATGAGTTTTACATTATCCCAACAGATGTGAGTGGAGAACAAAGGCCTGGTAGTGTTACATTGTCACAACCCAGTAGCTTGAGTAACTACCAGTCATATCAAACTTGGGAGCAGCATCAACAAGTAAACACTGATGCACCTGGACATAGGCCACCTAGATCACCAGAACCTACAGAGTCGGAGCTTAGTGCTCACTCCCAGAGAACCCCAGAGGAAGAGGCATATTGGGCAGAAATGAGTGGGAAAAAGGTGAGTGAGGGAGAATTTTGCATTTTGTTATTTTTAGGGGTTTTCAATTTAAATGCGAAGTATATTTATTAAATTTGACTCAAGCTCATAAAAGATAATTTGAAAATCAAATTATTGGTTTTGTTTATTATAATTTTACTTGCATATACATTATGCTCCTCCTCTGTTGTGCACGCCATCCTTTATTAAAAGTTTTGTGTGTTTGATTAAACGAGAGACAAAAGAGAATGAAAAATTGTTGTATGCCAGACACCCTAGAATTAGCCAAGAACATTACTCCCTAACAAATTTACTGCAGGTATCTAAATGTTTTATGGATATACAGTTGTTATTCACTATTAAATGTTAATACTGTATAAGCTCTAGCTCAGTTTTAGACAGTTTATCTAGCAAGCCCTTGTACCCTCGGCATTAGAACAAGTATAACATCAGGTGCACTTGCTGACACGTGAACAACCCTTCAGTGGACTAGCTCCATGTCAAGGGTGTGGAGTTAACCCATTTGCAGCTGAGTGTTAAGAATCAGGGAGTCAGCACAACCAGGCTACCTTGCTTCATACCTGGAAAAGGCTCGTTTATTTGAAAGAAAAAAATAAAAATTAATACAATAATATACATCCCATTCAACACCAAGAACAATTTAAATTCTTCCAAAATGAACTTTTGTAAGCTGTAACTGTTGTGTTTTTGCAAATTAAAGTGGCCTGTCAAACATTTTTAAGAGGACAAGACCTCACCAACATTCATCACAATAATTCCTTTCCATTGAAAACAGACTGGCCAGTCCACATCATGTTACATGTCCCCACACATCACCGTGTCTTCTGACTTGTCCGTTGTGTGCTTGGAAAAACTAAACGTGCATTTTTCGTATGTGTAAATTTTTTTTTTCAATTCATCTTTTGTTTTGTACAGTATTCTGTTTTTTCATTTATCAATTTTTCAATATTTTGAGTTATTGATTACTGCATTTGTCAAAGTGAAATGAACTTATTAACTTAGCTCTTATTTTCAGTAAGGAATATTATAGTGATACTGAAGTCAATTATTATTTTGTTAGCTTAGCCTTTGTTTGACAGTGTTATATGCTGTCCACTGACTATCGAAAAAAAATACAATTGTGATGTGAATATGAAAATTTAATGTAGATAATTTTCTCCCATGTTTCAGTTATTTATACATGTATTTGGGTTACTAATTCTACAAATTGTCTAAATATAGTACAGTATACAGTATTTAAAATTCAGTCACATGATGCACAACAAGTCTGGAGATGCATGATGAATGTGAAATGTACAGTATGGATTCTGCTTTTGGCTGAGGGCATTAAGAAATACGTCTAGTGTTGCTGTATTACAGTATTTCCTTTTAATTTTTCAGAATGGAACTGTTTCCACAAAATACAGTATGAAGGTTAGGATTAATTAAGGCTTGTTTTTATCAGTGGTTTTAAGGTCTTCGTACTGTACAGAAAAATCTTAATTATTTGGCATCTGCAGGACCTACAAAGTATCAGCCATGAAAATTTGTTGATTACTAGATGTACTGTAGTTATTATTAAAAAAAAATTTACTTCATAGAAATGTTGTGAAAGTATATTATTCATGTAATACTGACAATTGTAAACATTGATAAAGGTTTTTAAAACACTGTAAAAACATTTTAGAGTATTGTGAGTAAATGTATTCATCAATGAAGTGACCAAATAATAGCAATTTGAGAAATTGAAAATGACAAACACTTAAGTTTTGAGATATTTAAATGCCAGATAATAAAGGTTTTACTGTAGCACCATACTGTATAAGGATGTGAATGAATTTGAGCAGTGAATGAAGTAGTGGACAGGTGTAGCTGTATTACAAGATACAGTGAGAGGAGATAAGAAATGCAATGTATACTTAAAAACATTATTTATGCATGTTGCGATTAAGCATATTCCAAACCTATATTTTATTAAGATGTCACTAAAGTGACTGGTTTATTTTTAACACTGTACTTTATATGCAATTATTACTTAAACTTGCTTTTATTAAATAGATTGAAACTTAACCTTTTAGGGAGATTTGAGTCATACAAATTTTTTTCTCTTAACTTGACAATTTCAGCTAGGTTATCCAGAGCTGAGTTCAGACCAGTTTTCTTAATGGAAAGTACCAGGAAAACAAAGAAAATGGGGGGCATGAAATGCACATTTGGGGACTTTTTCCTGTTTTATGTGTGAAAAACTTTTTTTTTACTAAAATAATCCTGAATAGTTCATCTAAAAGTTTGAATATATATATATATATATGTATATATATACAGTGAGTTCTGCTATAACGCGTGTTTTGATAACGCGAATTTGCTCTAACGCGATTTATGAATTAGGAACGATATTTGTATAACGCGAACGCTTGTTTGCTATAACGCGATTTTTGCTTACTATTTCTCCAATTTTGTGGTATTAACTGTGAATATGGTAAAGAAGAATATCTCCAAGAAGCGTTATGGTGATAGAATTCCCGGTGATGATCGTAAAAGAAAGGATATAACACTTGAAGAGAAGCTTGATGTTATCAACCTCGAAATCACCCTTCTCCCCCATCAAGTTACATTCATATTTTTTCAAGGTAAAGTGTTACATTTACTGAATGATTTCATTATTAGATATGAATGTAACATTTAATTAGACTGCTATCCTTTGTGTTAGGCTAACTACTAAATTTTTTCGATTTCGAGTAATCTGCACCTAACCCTATTTTCTCCATAAGCCCTGTTATTTCTATTACGCGATTTTTTATAACACGATATTTTACAAGAACACAATTATCGCGTTATAGCAGAACTACCTGTATGTATGTATGTATGTATTATTTGTATTATATGTATGTATATATATATATATATATATATATATATATATATATATATATATATATATATATATATATATATATATATATATATATGCTGATAACCACAAGGAAAGAAGAAAACACGAAGTTCCCAAGCGCTTTCGTGTAATTCACATCTTCAGGGGTGAGTACAGACTAGTCTGTACTTACCCCTGAAGATGTGAATTACACGAAAGCGCTTGTGAACTTCGTGTTTTCTTCTTTCCTTGTGGTTATCAGCATATACCTAGATCACGCGCACCTACTGTGATTTACTTGCATATATATATATATATATATATATATACACATATATATATATATATATATACACATATATATATATATATATAAACATATATATATATATATATATATATATATATATAAATATATATATATATATATATACAGGTAGTCGTCGACGTACGACCTACGCAACTTACGTCTGTTCGACTTTACGACCGGCGGTACGACAGTTTCGGCCCCAGCCTCCTGGCGCTGCCGGGAGCTGGAGCCGCGCGCATTCCCGCGCTCAATTACAAACACGCTCGCTGGTACAGCACACTTCCCTCCGTGTCTGTTTGCCTTGTGTCTGTCCTTTGTCTTGGAAATTTTTCTTGAACCGCCCCCCCCCAAGATGTCTACCAAGAGGAAACTGTCTTCATCTACTCCTCAACCTGCCAAGAAGCAAAGAAAGGTCATTGATTTCAACACTAAAATGATGGTGATTAAACAGCACGAAGGAGGTAAGAAAGTGAATGTGATTGCACGTGATCTGACGTTATCACACTCTACTGTGTCGACGATTTTGAAGGATAAAGAAAGGATTCGTGAAGCTGTGAAAGGTTCTGCACTCATGCAATCGACAATTATAATGAAGCAACGGACTGGGCCTCTCCACGAAATGGAGAAATTGCTTTACATTTGGATGGAAGATCAGATCCAGAAACAGACACCGTTAAGCCTTTTTACTGTGCAGACGAAGGCTAGAAGTCTATTTCAGACTTTGAAGGAGCGCGCCGGAGAAGACTACAATCAAGAATTTGCAGCAAGTACTGGCTGGTTCAAGAGATTCAAGAAAAGATTTCAATTTCATAATGTTCGAGTGACTGGGGAAGCAGCGAGTGCAGACGAGGAAGGAGCACGTAAGTTTGTTGACAGTCTGGATGAATTAATTACGGATGAGGGATATCTAGCAGAGCAGATATTTAATGTGGATGAAACGGGATTGTATTGGAAATGGATGCCAGAACGCACTTACATCCAAAAAGAAGCCACTAAGGGATTATCAGAAGGTTTATCTCTACTGAATAAACTTCTTACCCATTTTGAAGGAATGGACCCAAACATCGAATGATTTGTATATATATATATATATATATTATATTATATTATATATATTATATATATTATATTATATTATATTATATTATATTATATATATATATATATATATATATATATATATATATATATATATATATATATATATATATATATATATACAGTATGTGAATTACACGAAAGCGCTTGGGAACTTCGTGTTTTCTTCTTTCCTTGTGGTTATCAGCATATACCTAGATCACGCGCACCTACAGTGATTTACTTGCATATATATATATATATATATATAATGTGAGATAAGGACCATCTAATGGATGTATTTTTAGGGTGCGAGGCGTGAATGGAGCTGTGTCACAGCCGAGACAGTACACACTGAATCACCATAAAAAGATAAAAGATCTAAAGTTAGTTTACAGTTGCTATAAGTTTTCTAAGTGGTACAGTGCAATATGATATGGTGGGCCACTCCATCTTCCAGGCCTCTTCCTATGCTGACAAGTTCTTATGATTTAACTAAACCATCATGATGATGTTCGTTTGTATCACAGCTTTCCATCAAAATAGGATCTCTCTCTTCCCATGCAGTCGTTCATCTAAGTTTACATTTGTGTCTACCATACACATGGGTATCATTCGTGGCTGCCGGATGTGCATTCTGATAAACTGAGCAGCTGTGAAATTTCTTAAGGTGAATGATTACTACTGGTAATACATAGCATTATTATTATATGGCTTGTGGCAGCTCCAGGATAATTGAAATGTGGTGGGAAAATCAAAACATCTCTGAAGTCTGTAGGACTGTGGTCTCAAGTGTATGAGGTCCACACGATGCAAAAAGTATCTGTACACATGGGACCAATGATTTCCTAAATGATCAGTACAGTGGTTCCTCGGTTAACGAACACAATTCGTTCCAGAAGGTCGTTCGTTAACAAAAAAATTCGTAAACCGAAACCATTGTTTCAATGGGATTTTGGGTAATTGGTTCCAGCTCACCGAAAATTACATACAAAGTAAAAAAATGCAGTAAAGTACACTTACTTTGAGGTGTGTATGTAGAAGGCTCCTAGTTGATGATGGGAATTAGAAGTGGGGGTGGAAGAGAAATCACCCCATGCTTCTGGAACGAATTGTGTTCGTTAACTGAGGGATCACTGTAATTATAGGAGATTATGGGACGAAAATTATTTATCCTAAATCCTATTTTCTATGATTTTCTGAAACTTTCCATTCACATGGCAGGTTTAAAGTCTTGTGCAAACCTAATGATTCATTGTCAGTTACTGGTGTTTCAGCAATTTTTTTATTTGCATATGAAGTATTAACCTTATTAAATAAGCTAAAATTATTTTGTTTATATTATGGAGCTTCATCAATTATTCCATACATTTTCATTATAATGTACTTGGTGAACATTAATTAAAGGATTGTTTGTGAGAGTTTTTTGGTTTTTAGGCAATTTTTTTTTCTGGCCATTTAACTATATTACCTTGTACTTTTAGCAATAGGTTCTTATTAGTGAACTTAATTTGTTCATAAAATTGAGAAGGTTTTTATCACAAGGCCCATTACTACATAAGTATTTTAAATTTATGTGAACAAAATACCTGTAAATTGATAGTAGTAGTACCTTTATATTGCTACAGCTAATGATATAGTTCAGCTAGAAACTTAAGTGCTGTAGAGGTGGAGGTAGGTGACCCATGGCTATACTGCTTTGTCCTGTGGATCATAGGGTAACAATGACCTCAAGAGAGTGGACAAGAAGTCAGAAAGGGGGAACCGAGAGGGTTGCCGAGGGGAGACCCCAGTCCAGCCTACGAAGCTAGAAAATAGGACCAAGAGGGTGTCCTTCAAGCCTCAGGCAAGTCAGACTGAAGAAAAAGAGAACTGGGCTAAGAAGGAGCAGAGGACTAGTTCAGCTGGTACAACCAGTGGCACTGGCCCTAGAGTTCATGGTAGCACTGACCCTGCTAGACCTCATGTTAGTATGGCATCAGCACATAGGCATTTAGACCAGAATGAATTTTTACTTGGCACAAAGCACCACCACTTCCCCGGTAGAGTTGCCAACATTGAAATGATGGCCACACTGCCTGCTAATCATCCCAGCCGAGTATTACCCCCTTCTCTCATTCCATGCACATTTTCATCATCCAGGCTTCCCTTTTTCCAAAAACTAAAAGTCCCATCAAATCCATTGGTTTTTGGTGGTTCCTTCCCCATTGATGATCCCATATCTGCAAGACATTTTGGTACTGTCAGTTGCAAGGCAGAGAACTCTATTTCTACCCCACGCACATATCAAGTTGATACTATTTGCTGTCAAGCCCCAAACCTCTGCGATGAACATGCGAGGTTGGGACGAGACACAGATATTGCCAGAGCTGAGGCACGCTTACATGCTGCTGCTCACAATGATGATAATGAGGAAGAAGCTCCAAGTCATAGTAGTTCCCCATCTGCATCCTCCCAAAATGTTGTTTGTTCCATGCCCACTCATATTTATCATCCTTATGAGTCACATTCCTCCAACTCTGTCAGTCACCATAATTGCTTTTGTGATCACAATGCTGAACCACCCTCACCGTATCGAGCTGCTATTACCTATCCTGTTGATCGTAACGTAGAAGATGGCCTCATTCCTTTAATACCTGATGATGATGACAATTATGACTATCAGGATGAGGAATGTGATGAATTTGGAGGGGACGTGTATGAGTATGAAGATGGTGAGGAAATAGGGTCTGGAGAGCCAGACTTTGAGGCCAGCTTCCAGTTGCGCTACCGTCACCAAGCCTCTCTCGTGAGCATCGGGAACACTGCCGACATCACAAGTACCGTCCCCTCATCTCCACCATCGCCGTTATCGTCGCCTTCACCACAACCATCACATTCACCTGCATCAAATGAGTGTGAAAAGCCTTTGGTCAAAGGATTTCTTCCTCTGGCATGTCCTATGGGACCAGCTGCTTCCACTCCTCTGTTTCAGCCACCTACTCATCCATCATCACAAATGTCAAGTCCACCTCCTCCACTACTGGGCCCTAACAGTCACATGACTCAGGTACTAATGGGCCCTGTGCACGACCTAAGTTATTTTGTGCCTTGTGAATGCTTATGTTTTAAGTCAAGTATATTATGTTTGTTTGTTTATTTTTTGCTTATAGTATATGTACATGGTCAAAAGCCATGCCATTTTATTATCTAGAGAGTCATGTCTTCTTTTGTGTTATAGACATTTAATGTAATTCTTGTTAATATGTGTAATTATTTTGCTTTAGCATGTATACAGTATTCATAGGTGTAGATATGTGTTGAATACAAGAAAGAGTTTTGGTTATTTCTTGAAATTGCAATTAATTTGTAAATTTGATTGGAATTGAAACCAGTATCAATTTGTCATGTTATCTTTTCATGTGGCCCAAAAAAATGGAAGCAAATCTCTGTGGTCCATATCATATATTCTTTCTTAATTAATGAATTTTATTATCCATGGAAACATAATTTGAAAATTTCACAGTCACTAAAAATTTAATGAAAGTAGTCTGTAATACATCTTTTGAATATATTATGTCTACTGTACTGTATCTAATAAAAGGCATTTGATTCCAGAGCATGAACAGTGCAACAGATACCTCAAGTAAAGATAAGTCAGTTGAGGGCAAGGTAATGGACAAAGATTTGGACAAGTCTCAGGATAAAAGTGGGGGATGGTCCATCACTTCTTTATTTGGCTGGAAGAAATCTAAACAGGCAGTGCTTCCAGATGATAAGAACCCCACTGTAAGTAAGATGCAGATATATTCATTGTCACTTTTAGTGTGTGTGTGTGTACATATACACACACTAAACCCTCACCAATTTGATATTCACAATTCAGTATTTTGAGGTATGGTACTTCAGTATTTTTTGTCAAGGTAAATTGGGTGTGGAGATTTTGTGATTTGGGAAAGAAAATTGAATTCGTCTGAAGAACTTAAAATAACCGAAGTGACTTCCTTTATATAATGGAGGATATATTCCTGGCAATGGCCTCTGATAACAGGGATGGCATGAAGTTTCTTGGGGAGCTTCGTCTGCATCATCTTCCATATCGTCTACAACATTCTGTATTTCTAGCTCCTCTAGTTTTTCCTAAGTGGGGGTCTCCATGAGAACTCAGCAGCTCCTCCACATTGTATGCATCAACTTCATCTTATCCAATTTGGTTGGCCAGGTGAACAATGTCACTTATAATGGCAGAAGTAGCATTCTCAAAGCCACAGAAGTCACAACATGTCTCAGACATCACCTCTTCCCACACACCATTCATGCAGCTGCTGGTGACTTGCTTCCATTAAACACTGATGTTTTTAATTGCCTCCATTATGTTGTAGGACTTCCTCAAATCCAAGATTGACTGATCTTGGTCGTCTGTTAAGTTCACCAATTGCATGACTGCTTCCTATGTTGGCCTGGTCCATTGGCTGCTAGAGGTAGTGTAGAGTTGTTGGAGTGACAAGAGCATTGTCAAGTGACAGCAGTGCTTTGACCTCACAAATCTTTTTTCTTACCATACCACTTCCCTGCAGGACAAAAACTTGACACAAATCATTGTTGAAAGATGTCAGCTGTAACCTGTGCCTTCCTGTTTGACTTCCATCAGACAGGGAGATGCTCCATTGAATACTCCTTCATTGTTCAGGGCATCACAGTGATAGAGAGGCATTGGTTTCATCATGAAATCGCCTGAAGCATTTCCACCTAGCAGGATTGTCAGGTGGTCTTTGATGGCCTTGAAGCCAGTGCATGGTCGTCTTCACAGGAAGTTAATAGATAATAGACAAAATGCCTTAAGTCTGTGAATCTAATGTATATAATCTATTGTATTGGCTAAGCTAACTAATTCTTGTGTAACACCTACAGGTATATTGTATAGACAAACAGTTGATAAAAATACAATTGTAAATCATGCATTGTTTTCATTGGTGTATTCTGTTGTTCATAATTTGGAATTTGCCATATTTCAGTGAAGGTTGAGCCCTTATTATTTTGGGTTATTGGGGCATTACAGCACATAAACACTTTTTTTTTGTATGTGATGGTATGGACCCCAAGTTGCAGTTGTAATTATGCCAGAGCCACTCATTTATAAACATGAAATGTACTTTATTAAAGATGAATGTCTTTGCAGATTATTTGGGATGAAGAGAAGAAAAAATGGGTGAACCAGGATGGAGAGGAAGAAGTGACTTCTCCTCCTCCTCCACCTCCTAAAAGTGTTCTTGGTGGTCCTGGTACTTCACCTCATATGATGACAAGAGGTGGACCTAGAAGTACGTGCAAAACAATTTAGTTATGTTTTTATTTATTTATTTATTTTGCAGTCAAATTTATCTTTCATACCCTGGTTAATTAACAATTGACCTGTGAGATACAGTACCTAACTTGATCTGACCTGGCTGATCTGACCTGGCCTAACCTAACCTTTGTTATACAGTACCTGTACTTGAACATAAATTGACCCATTCTGAAGGCAGCAGCAAAGAGAACTTGTATAAAAGCCATAACAACCAAACTACTGTAAATGGCTCTTCCAGCATGGATTCAAGTTCACCAGGTTAAAACTCGGTGTTTCTTGATTCATTTGTCTATAATTAGGAGATGCATTTATAAACCTTTCAACACTTTCTTGCTGCTTTTTGACCAGGCAAGACCTTCCCTAGTCTCTTTGATATTTCTGCTTTTGGGACATTCTGGAGGATAAAGGTTATTTCCATTATTTTACTGTTTATTAACAATTTCACCATGTAAAGATTTGCACATAACCAAAGAAGAAGTCTGTGCCACATGATTTATTGGGGGGGGGGGGGGGGGGGTTGAGCTGTTAGGTAACTTTGACCTGTGGAATAGCTTCACCCAGTGCCAGGGATACATGAGGGAGGACTGTCCACTTGTCATTATTTTATTTTGTTGTTGCCAGCAACTTTGTTAGTAACTTAACTATCAAGAGAGTTCTATCTCATAATTGATGGACTATTGTAATCACTAACCTTGTTATACGCTTTATATAAAGACATTATTTGTTGAAGTGCACGACTGTACTAACATTATAATATAAAAAACTATTAAAGAATCGATATATAAACATTAATTAATTGTTATAAGTCTGAGGGCTTAATAAAGAGCTCATCATTGCTATATGACACATATTGTACAAAATATACACAAAGGAGACTGGCTAGGGAGGATTTTGTCATTGATACTAAGCAGGGCTTACCTTAGCTAAAATAATAATAAAAAAAATAAAAATCACGTGAAAAGTGAGAGATGTGTGTTGGAGGGAAAGACAGGGTGCAAGAGCAGGGTACAGAACTGCAGCCCCAAAACATAACCAAAAAAAACCTTAAATCACCACTCACATCAGTTTAAAACACTTATTAATAAATTAAAATTCAACTTGAGTCTGAACAACTGCTTCCTGGACTACAGTTGTTCAGACTCAAGGTGGCTAATGTAGCAGTAGAACTCGCAGATGTCATAAATCTTACTGTAGATGCTGTTGGCCTGTGCTAACAGACAACATACCTGTCGGTCCTGCCATCTAATGACAGTAGTGGAAACATTTGTGTTTTCATCAGCTGAAAGATGGGCTTTTTTACTTGTTATTTTTCTATTTAACCTTTATAAATATACTCAATGAAATATGTTGAATATTTTTTGTTTCTCTAAGAAATGAAACAAAAGCCATATTTAATGGTCTTCTTAAACTACAGGTCACAGCCTCAAGTTAAAAATGTCAGAATTGTCTGACTTGTGAAGTATTGTACAATAATGACATACCAGAGTATGTTGTTACAGTACGAGATGTGAACTGGTGTGTAGTAAAAACATGCTAGAGAAGGTTATGACAAATGGTATAAATTTTTGCCCCATGAAGGCTCATTGCACCTGTCATGTTGGCAGTGCACTCTGCCTTTTCAAAATGCACAATGTCTTTCATCTTTAATGAAATAGATTCAATGTCTTGCTATCAGCATTACTGTTTACCGTGTTTTTTGGCTTGGAAAAGACACTTTTTATTACAAAAATATACCTTGAAAATTACCGTGCGTCTTCCAGGACGCTAGTTGATGAGTTGTAGCAGAGGTTTCCTTAGGGTCAACTGAAATCAGCCCCTTACAAAGACTGTTGCCTCATTATAGTACTTAGCAATTACAAGTATTCTCTATACAGGACAATAAAGCAATTAATTTAATTAATATTGTTGATTTACTGCAAAAAATACAATTATTTACTTAGTAGGTAAAAAATTAAAAGATATACGGCTGCAGCTACACAACCCTTGCTGCTGTGCGGTTTGTTTAATAATAATAATAATAATAATTAACGGTTTATTGAAAGAGCTTGGCAGCCAGAAGGCTGAAAATATACAGTTACATATTTGGGGAATGGGTTTCGAATTACAAATAATATACAAGTAACATAAGTGATACAAATAAGATATATAATAACTAGATGGGGAAAAGCTCAAACTACAGTGCATTTCAACATAGTGACAATGCAAGAAGTAGTATTTACTGGGAGTGAATACACTGGTTTATTACAAGTTATTGATAATTTTTACAATGGTTGGGACTGGGCTGTTCTTATAGTGATCAGTTCGTGCACGTATGGGCTGGATGCGGTTGTGGTGTCGAACAGCAATTCTCGGGCTAGGGATCTCAGGTGGTAGTAGGAGCCAGTGTCGAGGATGGTGTAGAAGCTTCTTACCAAATTTGCAGATGAGGTCGTGGTGATGGTCAGTGAGAGTCGAAAGGGTCAGTGTGTTGAGCGCTTCTTGATATGTGGAGTAGGAAGGGGAGAGAATAATCTTGCATGCCCTCTTTTGCACTTTTTCTAGGTGTTTACGTTGTGTGGCATTTAGGGAGGAAGACCAGGTAGGGGAGGCATAGGTGAGCTTGGGAAGTATGAATGTTGTGTAAACACTGAGGAGCTCGGGTGCAGGAACTCCGAGGGACTTGAGTCGGCGGAGGAGATGGAGACAGAAACTGGAGGATTTGACAACTTCACTGACGTGTGGTTTCCAATTTAGTTTGTTGTCTATGGTGACGCCGAGGAGCTTCATGGAATCTACAACCTGGAGTGTGTTCGAACCTAAAGTAATGGAAGGAGGTGGGACAATGTCGGAGAGGTTGATGTGCATAACCATGGTCTTGGTATGGTTGATGGTGACATGGTTGTTGGTGGCTCAGTTTTGGAGACTGTTCAATAAATTCTGAAGGGCGGTATAGTCGGGAGCAGAATTGTTGACGCTGATCCCAATGGTGGAGTTGTCGACATATTTCCAGCGAGCAGGGGTTTCTCTTAGGCCATCATTGATGAGCATAAGGAAGCAGAGTGGTCCCATCTTGGTGCCTTGGGGGACGCCACAGGTGAGTGACTGAAAGGTGGAGACAGCCCCTCGGGAGCTTACAGCTTGGCGTCGGCCACTGAGGAAGTCTGTAAGCCGTGGTATAAGACTTCTCCGAAGCCTGAGGTCAGTAGCTTTGTTGATGATTATATTGTGGTCGACTAGGTCGAATGCTTTAGTGAAGTCAATGAAGGCGACAGCTACAGACGTTTTTCGTTTCTCGAGATGGCGGTATATGTAATCGAGAAAGCTGACAAGACAGTGAGTGGTGGAGGAAGTTTTCATATTGCCAAATTGCTGAGGGTCTACGACTCCTGCAATATCAGCATAAGCCCAGTCGAACACAAAACTTTCACAGATTAGGCTGGGTATTGGGGTGATTGCAATAGGTCGTAGCTGATTTAAGGATTGTGGGCTGGTTGACTTGGGCACTGGTGATACATAAGAGGTCTTCCAGTCAGCTGGGCATCTGGCTTGACTGAGAGAAGCATTGATGATCGAGCATATAGGGGTTTAGCAAGCTCCAGGGAGAACTCCTTGAAGAGTTTCATTGGTAAGTCAATGGGGGTGGTAGAGCGTTTTAATTTTAGTTTGTCCAGGCGTTTTGCTACTTCAAATTCTTCTTTCAAGTCAGTGGGAAGTGGGGGCTGGTAGGTAAGCAGGGAGAGTGGTTGTGTCAAGCCGGAGGAGCGTCTGGCATATAGTAGCAAAATGGTTATTTGATTGCTCAGCTGCGTCAACATTAGTGAGATAGCTAAGGAAGGGGAGGGGGTGTGTCTTATTGTTTAGTCCACAGAGTTCTTTAAGCTTACCATACCATTGACTGATGTTGGTCTGCTTCAGGTGTTGTAATTTGGTTGGGTAGTGGGACTTCTTTGCAGTGCGTATTTCGCGGATGACTCGGTTGCGAAGGGACCTGTAGCGGATGTGGTCATTGAGATGAAAGGCTTTTGTCTCTGTTGCATAAGTCTTTTGATCCGAAGTGTGATCCAGGGCAAGTCAGCTGGGTGAGATCTGACGGACTTCTCGGGGAAGAAGTGGTGGTGAGCTTCCGTGGTGGTGTTGGTATAATTTATCCATTTGGTTTCCACGTCATCCACGCTAAGTACTTCAGTTCAGGGATGGTGAACTATCCACTAATGGCAGTGGTGCGGCAGCGCCATCAATTGAGGAATTGCTAAAGGTTGTCTGCTGGTCTCAAAGCGCAGGAATGTTTGTTTCTTCATACGTAGGCTCTCATATTTGGACACCTATTTTGACTGTAAAATCCTCGCGAAATTCAAATCGTCCAAATTTAAATACAACTTCCTATGGAGAAAATTAATTTGACTGGTACTTTCGATGTTTGGCAAAATTTTGCCTTATTTACCCTACATTTTTTGGCGAATTACGACCTGTAATAAAGCAACATCCTAATAAACCAACAAAAGTAACACAAAGTTAAATAAAAACTAAAAACAACACAGAAAAGTTCTTATGTTCTACAGCTTTAGCTAGAGTTGAACCTGATGACTTGGCAACTTCGTCATCTGAGTAAAAACAAACACAACAACATTGGCTGTCTTTATGACGAGTAGAATTTTTGTTTTAAATTTAGAAACATTAATTAAAACATGTGAACAGTAAATAAGTGTTGCTTTCATATTCTTATGTAGAGTAATGACGAAATGTTTTCACATGTGCGCACTTACATACACGTAGTCTCACTTTTTTCTTTACCATTAATGGTTAGCTACTTCTATTGTTAGATTTATTAACCGTACCATGCATTTGGCTACTTTGGGCTTGCTATGATGACGCAAGAGATCTGCCCTGGCAACTGTACCGACACTCACAGCTGGTGGTGCGTCGTTTCCATTGTTTACTGGTAGTTACTGGTAAATATTTTTCAACCTAACGAAACTATTACCCGTTTAGAGGTCGACCCCCAATTTTTTGCCCCAAAATTTGGTCTTAAAAACTCGAACTACTCACAGGCATATACGGTATGTCCTTTAGATTGAGTTTTTGTTTTGTGCTTATAAAATGTCATAGAAGTGACCGGGGAGAATATAATTTACATTGCTGGAATTCTTATAAGATAATGATTAATATGAATGTAAACATGCTATAGTTTGCACTAGACAAAAATTTTAGTAATCATTTTGTACATTATTTTGATTACATGTACAGTACAGCTTTGCCCTTAGGACAGTGTGTGCATGTAAATGAGTTTCAATAAATGAATAAAGTTACATAATTGAGCCAAAAATGTTAGTTGAAAAACTTTACATAGAGAAAGCTTGGATGGCTAAATTTTAGAATGACCAATAATTTTAATATAGAAAATGCAAAAATATTAAACAGCACAACTTTCTTGATATTTACTCCACTGGAAACGAATGTAAACATAGAACAGATTACTGTATTGGCAGACTAGCTGATCAGCTGATGCTTACAACAAAACGTGTTTGTCGTAAGGATTTTGTTAATTGAAATTTTATTCATTAACCTAATTGAAGATCCTTAAGGGAGCTAATTCATTAACCAAAATTTCGGTAATCGAACCGTAAGTTAACCGAGGGACCATTGTACTTAAAACAACCATATTAATTTGTTTACATTAATTTTACTACAGCTACAACCAGGGTCTTATTTTCTTCAGTTTTATACAGGGGGGTATGTAGAACCAGTCACTGGTTTTGTAAACATTAACGAAAAAATGCCGTCTCTTCTCCTCGTTTGTTTTAATATACAGTGGTCCCCCGGTTAACGAACGATTTGATTAAAAAAATTTCGGTTTAACGAATTACCTCTCATAAGGATCTTCAATTCGGTTAATGAACAAAGCTTTGATTAACGAAATCCTTACGAATATGACGTTTTGTTGTGAGCATCAGCTGATCAGCTGATGGGCTAGTCTGCCAATTCAGTAATCTGTTCTATGTTTACATTCGTTTCCAGTGGAGCTAATATCAAGAAAGTTGTGCTCTTTAATATTTTTGCATTTTTTATACAATATTAAAATTATTAGTAATTTTAACATTTAACATATTAATAATATATGCAGTACAGGGAACTAGTTTTTTGTGTGCCCATCAGAGACTTAAGTCAGCCACCAGGCGTCAGTTGGGCTTTGTTGACAGTGGAGTGAACATCAATTTTGTTGGTGTCTTGAATATTTTTGCATTTTTACATTGAAATTATTGGTCATTCTGAAATTTAGTTAACATATCGATAATATACAGCGCAGTGCAGTGTTGATTTAAATAATCTTGAATTACACCTAGTGAACTTACAATTATATTGGTGAAATGACGGCATCAAGCATAGGTCCCCTGAAAGGTGTTTTCTCCTCCATCCCCACTTCCTTCTCTTCTCCCTTCTCCTCCACCCCTACTTCTAATTCCCATCATCATCATCAACCAGGACCCTTCTACATACACGCCTCAAAGTAAGTGTACTTTACTGCATTTTTTTTACTTTGTAGTATGTACTTTTCGGTGAGCTGGAACCAATTACCCAATATCTCATGAAACAATGGATTCGGTTAATGAACGACCCTCTGGAACGAGTCCGTTAAGCGAGGGACCACTGTAATACGTATTATTAATGAATTGTATTGTTCATTTTGCACGCTCAAACCTGTCAAAATTCGAGTTTCCGCCGTCGAAATTTGAAATTGTGTAGTGGGTTTTTTTTTTGTCCAAATAAAAAACGTTGAATTAAAAACTCGCTAAATTTAAGAACCTACTGTACTTGAATGGCTAGAACTTTGTTCATTCACTACCAGGCCTTCACTGGTGTCACAAGCCATTTTCTTTCCTGCAAATTATCTCCCTCATCTATGGCAGGTGTATGAAGGAGACATAAATATAATATTGCATTTAAACTTGATGTAGTGCGATATGCCAAAGAACATGGAAACAGGGCAACAGAGAGAAACTTCGGACCACCACCTACTGAGAAGATGATTCGCCAGTGGAGGAAACAGGAGGAAGATTTAAAAAAGCGAATAAACAGAAGCATAATCTTCGTACAGTACCAGCAAAATGGCCTTGCTTAGAAGAAAACTTGAAAACATGGATACCCGTATTAGACCAAAGAAACTTGGGTTTGGCGGTGACGACGAAGATGATCATTTTGGAAGCAAGAAGGTTTGCAACAAACACGGGTGGATGACTTCAATGGAACTGCTTGTTGGTGTTTTCGCTTCATGAAACGAAATGGCTTAAGTTTGCGAACACGAACAAAGTTAGCCCAGAAAATCCCTGCAGAATATGAAGAGAAAATATTAGATTTCCATAAATTTATTATTAATGTTAGAAAACAGAGTTGTCCCGAACTCAATCAAATTGGGAATATAGATGAAGCACCTTTGACTTTTGATGTGCCATCTAATAAAAGTGTAAATGTAAAAGGGATGAAATCGGTGATTGTTAAAACCACTGGACACGAAAAGACTCACTACACGGTAGTTTTAGCTCACCGTGCTGACGGGACCAAACTGCCGCCCCCTGTTAATTTTCAAGAGAAAAACATTACTGAAGGAAAAACTGCCAAATGGATTTCATGTCATTGTACAACCCAAGGGATGGATGGATGGAGAAGGTGTCAAGGTATGGTTGGATAAAGTGTGGTCCAAGCGTCCTGGTGGTCTGCTACGAAAGAATTCACTGCTAGATGGGATCAGTTTAGTGCTCACAGGACTGAAAACACCAAAAGGCTAGCAAAGGGGCTCAACACACAGCTGGCAGTAATTCCTGGTGGCCTGACTGTCCAGTTACAGCTGCTAGATGTCAGCATTAATAAGGCCTTTAAGAATAACATGAGGGAGCAATGGAATAAATGGATGACAGAGGGGAATCATGATATGACGCCGACTGGAAGAATGAAACGTCCATCAATATCTGAAGTGTGTGAATGGGTGCTGAAGTCATGGTGTGACATTAAAACTAAAGATATCGTTAATTCTTTCAAAAAATATGGTATCAGTAAGGCTATGGATGGCACTGAAGACAACTTGTTGTACGAGACTGACTAGTGATGATGATATTTCCTCCCGTGATGATTCAGAGCTTGGTGATGAATCCAACAGTGACGAGTTCTCAGGATTTGAAGATGAATGAAATGCTTTTGACTGTTTTACTGGACATGATATTTAGAGATTTATTTTTTTGTGATTTTTATGGTTTGCTTACCAAAAATTTTAATTCAAATGATTTTTACTTAGTTGCTTTTTTACTTTTAATTTTTGGTTTTTAAATTAAGATTTTTTGTTTTATTTAGACGTTGATATACATGTTTACATTTGCTTACCTTCTACTGTTGGAAAATATTTCCCGTCGTTGTCATTCCGACAAAAACAAGAGAAATAATGAAAACACTACAGCCCGATATACGCGGAGGGGACCAGGTATATAAAATGAGTGCTGTATTAAAGATTTCCACTTGTACAGATATTTTTTTTTTAGATTTATGAAAATGACGACTGATAAGCAGTTCTAAGTGATGATATTCACAGAAGAGTGTGTACTTGTGCCAAAAGGGCTGTATATCAAGCAACGGTTTCACAGGTGTCGGTTAGTAAGTATAGTGTTTTTCCTAGAATTACATTAACAAAATCAGGGTGTGTCTTCCACGATGCAGCGTCTTCCAAGCCGAAAAATGCGGTACTTTTTTATTACATTCATGTTGGTGAGGGTTAATAAGGAGAAGTCAAGAAACAACAGGGAATAGCCAGTCACTACTATATGTTTGTGTGTGACTCAGAAGACAGTCAGAGGCAGAATGAGGTTGTGAGCCATTATAAATATTGATATACTTCAACAGAATCACGTTACGTTAATACTGAGAAAGATGCCCAGGGGATGGCAGGAGGAATGCCTTCAAATCTTCCGAATCCTATGCTGCTCCCTGTGCCAGGAGCACCCATGAACATTAATAGTCCTTCTGCTTCCCAACCATTGATGGTTCCAGCACCATTGCCACCCCTTAAGGAAGACAGAGATGCCACAGGAAGTATCCCACAACCACCACATAATGTTGGATATCAAGAACATCATCAGTTACCATTACCACAAACTTCTCCAGTTCCTGCCCCATTACCAGAGATTGTCCAGGTAAGCTCTAAGGGTTTTTTTTATACATGTTATTGATTCATATGTCTTTGTGTTGCTGTTTTAGCAATTTTATGTGAGGTTAGGATTTGAGTTCTTGATGCCCTGCTTCTTAGTTGTTAATTTATTTTATAATTTAGCACTTAACAATACTATATTTTTATATAATGAAAACTCCTGCAAGCACAGATTATTCTCAAAGTTTGGTGTTATGGTTGCATAAGCTTGGTGTTTTGGATGTTTTAAATGCAAACTTATGTGTTATTAATGAAACATAATATGAGAAATAAAGCCACATGCATATTCCTGTTGTTGGTTAGATATGGATAAATGTTTACTCTCATTTTCCAAAGTTCAATGAACCAGTTTAGTTTCAATTTTACTCTTGTAATTTTTTTGGATAACTCTCTTAAATGACTGTATAGTATAGGCCGAGATATTTGTTCTTCCAAATATTGCAACTGCAGTCATATTGGAAAATTAAATACCAGCTTAAGAATTGATTATCTCATTATTAATTTTTAAGAACCCTCAGAACAGGTGAAATCCTATATTAGGAGTGTACATTCAAGGTAAATAGGTTATCTCGATTCCAACCCTTAACGTGACAATAGCTTGGTCTGTTTTTCCATGCTGAGGAGTAACCAGATTTGCAACTCCAGTGTTTTAAAGGTACCAATAACTAATGTACCATAATAACCCAAAGTAGATTTTGTTATTGATAAAGAATTTAATTAGTTGAAAACTTCTAATATAGAATACTTATCATAAAGAAGATTTTGTCATTATTCAAGCGAAAATTATAAATTTGTCCATGGTTCCTAAAGGTAGTTAATTGCTCAAATGTGACAGCAGTAAAAAATTTTTAACTATACCCTGCTAGGGGGGCTAGTTTATTGGGCACCCTCTTGCATTCTGTGCAAGGTGAAGCACAAAAGCATTTACAGCACCCAACAGGGAAGCATGTGTAGTTCATGCTTGCTTTCCTGACAGCAGTATTACTAAAAGAGGATTAAACTTTTTTATGTAAAGGTCAACTTTGGTACTATAAATATTTTCTGGCATACAACCTTTGCCAGATGACGTGGGTTGATCTGTTAATCTGTTGGATAGGCCAATTACACCCTGTCTGCCCATAATATGGGGAAAGGGGTCGGGGGTGACTGCAGCTGTTTACAAAAACTGGTCTGTTTAGAACCATGACAATTCAAATAAACATTCAGTTGCCATGATAACTGGCCTAGCTATACCTGTACATGTATTTGAGCAAATTCAACCCAGCCTGGATGAATTCTAGCAAACTTAGGTCAATTCAACTACAATAAACCTTTGATAACTCAGAATATATGGGGCTCTAACCATCCTGCGTTATTGAGGCACTTCCACCCTTTCTTTCACCTCCTTCATCTCTTCCGTTTTTCATAATAGCCCCTTGCCGACCAACCCAATGCCCAATTTTTTTTTTCCAAAATAACTTCCCATAATCTGGAAACTTGTGTAAAAATTAACACTTGCCAGCACTGCAGGCAAAGGATGAGAATTATTCAAGTTCCAGTGCTATGAGGTAGGTGTCAGAGGTGATGTGGGCTCACTCACTACCTTATACCCTGTATACAGTTCAGTACTGTAAGTGCTTACAGCACCAACTGAAGATTGACTTGGTAACATAGTCTCAGGGATTTCAACTTCATTTCACTTCTCCTAGGCCTTGGTGATGGTGCAGAAGCTATGAGGGCTGAATAGCACTTTGCATAAGTTGTGAAAATAAGGAAAATAAGTCAAGCACCTTGGGGTGGGTATCCTCACACGAGGGTGACCAATGCTTAACTGAGCAGCAGAACCCCCCACACATCCTGTGTTTTTTCCACATATTTCACCATTCCCAGATTGCCTCATTGTAACTCGGATTATTGAGAGTTACGTAAAAAGATAATTCATACAGTTGAATATTTTACTGCCATGCTAAGTTATATAGAATCCTGAGTTATCAAGAGTCTACTGTACTCACCCTCAGTTTTTCACCGACTGTGTGATAGTTTGTTATCCACGGTTTAACGCACAGTCATTTTCCTTCTTCCAATGTATTCACCTGCGCAGTGTTCAGCTTCTTGTCACTGCTCGCAGCATTCTCTCAAGTGTTGTGATCTTGTACAGTGCAGACATATTTTATTGCTCCATACACTGGATATTTATTATGTATTTTCTACTGTAATAACATGGCCCTAAAGCATGTAGTGAGTCTGAGTGATAAAGGTGAGAAGAAAGTGAAGGGGACAGGGAACCTAATGACTAGAAAGAAAGTCGAAGTGCTTGATAGACTAGCGTGTGGGAAGAGCGTAACGTTACTGGGTTCTGCCACGGGGTTTTCCAGGAACCTAACCTCCGTGGTTGGCGAGGGACTACTGTTCAGTAACATTTTTATTTACTCCTCACACTTATTGGTATATATTATTTTATCTTATTTCTCATAGGAGTTGGTAACTGCTGGGAATTCAGTTTCAGAAATGGCAACACTGTTCATAGCATCGGCTTATGTGGTGGTGGTCACAGCCGAGACTCTTTGGTGTTGTCTGTCTGCAAATTATGTCTAGGATTACAACTAGTACAGTAGACCCTTGCCATTCGCGGGTTTGCAATTCGTGATTTCGACAAATCGCATTAAACAGATGGTGGATGTGGTGGCTAGCTTGCAAGCCTTTTCCGGCAGCACAATGAGTCTTTCAATGCAGCATCTCATATTGTACTTTCAAAACATAAGTGTTTCTGTGTGAAATGGCCCTTAAAAGACTGCCTAGTGCCATTGCTAGTGATGCTAGTGGAATAAAATGTAAAAAGCAGAAGTCAGTGATAACTAGGCCTAGGATAATTATGCATTTGCATATGTGCATATGCAAATGCATATTTAAGCCATTTTTGAGCTAAAGTGCATATTCATATTTTTTTGTTTTATAAGGCATATATTTGGAAAATTCCAAAATATTATAAAACATTCTTCAACCTCAAGGGTCAAAAAATTCGCGAGCATAACAGCAACGCTGGGGCAGAAATTACTGATATTTGAAATATAATACAGTCAACCCTCACTTTACGCGGTTAATGAAACCCACAGGGTACCGCGGAAAGTGAGAAACGCGTAAAGTGAATAACATAACATATGGGATTAAATGAAATAGAGACCAGCTGACTCCCAAACTCCACTTTTTCCAACACAATACCTATGTTTTAGTAAAAATAACATCTTAATTTTATGATGGTACATGCACACAATTAATACTTAAGAGAAATAGAGAAATACAGTCGCCAAGTTAATGTCCATTCAAATAATGGACTCAACTCCCTCCCCCTCTTCTCACAATACACTCCTGGCTCTTCCCTCTCTGAGAAATTTTGGGGGGAAAACCAGGTATAGTAATAAATAATACCTCAAACTAAAGTTAGGATAATATAATTGACATTGCTGGATTCCTTGTAAGACCAGGAATATTTTGAATATAAATGTCATATATTTTGCACAAAAGATAACATATTTACTCAGAGTAAACATTATATCTAAAATTTGTATGTCTAATGCAAAATCTATGATGTTTATATTCAAAATGATCATCAAATTGTAGGAATTCCGGCAATGTAAATTATATTCTGGCCGGGTAATTTGTATGAATTTTATGAGCTAAAACAAATATCTTCAGTTAATAAAAAAAAAATATTCTTCACGACACTATCTGTCAATCAAAGTACCCCACCTTGCCTCCCCCCCTCTTCCAACCGCGCCAGATGGTCGGTCCGTCCCAACCCTCTCTTCAAGAGAAAGGTTGGGTGAAAAAACTAGATTTTAACATTTAGTATTAAATAATACCTCAGATTAAAGTTAGGATCATATAATTGACATTGCTGGATTCCTTGTAAAACCAGGAATATTTTGAATATAAATGTCATATATTTTGCACAAAAGATAACATATTTACTCAGAGTAAACTTTATATCTAAAATTTGTATGTCTAATGCAAAATATATGTTGTTTATATTCAAAATGATCATCAAATTGTAGGAATTCCGGCAATGTAAATTATATTCTGGCCGGGTAATTTGTATGAATTTAATGAGCTAAAACAATTATCTTCAGTTAATAAAAAAAAAAAATATTCTTCACACCGTGCCAGGTGGTCGGTCGCCGGTCCCTCCCTCCCTACTAGATGAATGTGTGGGAATACCAGACTGTTTACCTTTTTAGTAATAAATAATAAATCAGACCAAAGTTAGGATAATATAATTGACATTGCTGGATTCCTTGTAAGACCAGGAATATTTTGAATATAAATGTCATATTTTGCACAAAAGATAACATATTTACTCAGAGTAAACATTATATCTAAAATTTGTATGTCTAGTGCATAATCTATGATGTTTATATTCAAAATGATCATCAAATTGTATGAATTCCAGCAATGTAAATTATATTCTGGCCGGATAATTTGTATGAATTTTATGAGCTAGATAAAAAAATTATACTTCACCCGCGTAAAGGGGTACACCCACCGCGGAATGTGAGCATCCTGGGCTCTGGCAGGGCACCGTGTAAACGTGGAAACGCGGAATGTGGGACCTCGTAAAGTGAGGGTTGACTGTAAATGTCCATTTTGTTGCACTGATACAAAATCGAAAATACGCGATTTTGTTTTAGTGTCATAATATCCAAAAGGAACATACATAAGTGACGTTTATATCGCTCAACATAGGCTGTGGTTAGCTAGGCCGTGATTGGCTGGTCAGTGGACATGAACTGTACGTGATGGGTTCGTGTTCAGCCAGGCAGGATATAGATGCACGGGCTCCATTAGTTCCCTCCTGACATTCTTTTGTTCTTCTGTTTTCTTAAAAGGAAAATACTTTTTTCAGTATTGTTTTATAAATTACATTACGTTAGTATATTGTTTTTTGTATTTGATCCTTCTTTAAAAAATCCTACTTCGGCGACATCCTGTGTGGGAAAGTGAATTTACTGAGAAAATGTACAGAAAGGGAGTCATTAACTTAGCAGTTATTATTTATTAACATATTTTAAAGTGCATATTTTCTCAGTTTTTACTGCATATTTGCATGCATATTTAGCCATTTTTAAATGCATAATTATCCTAAGCTGAGTGATAACCCTGACAAAGAAAGTTGAATTATTAGATAAGTTAAAAGAGGGGATGTGTGTTACCAAGGATGGTCGGTTGTTTGGTATAGGTATACAGTAGTGCACTAAGGTAGTATAGGTTGCTGCTCACAGTGTTGCCTATTTATGCCATTCCTTGGAACCTAACCCTCGTGAATAACGAGGGCTTATTGTATTGTATTTTTTAAAGGCTAGGGTCAAATTATAGGTTGAATTAACAATGAGTAGAGTGGAATAAGGTTTCAATCCTTCGTTATTCTGTGTTGTTGTGATACAGGCTGGGCTGACATGACCAGGTAGTTCCCTGCTGCGTCGCTCCACAACAGCAACAGTGACCCGCAAGATACGCAAAATATTTTGTCTAATTTTTAAATAATTTTTTCTAAGATTCATGTCGTTATTTGGATATTTCATTACTCAGGTGTCTTGTACTTGTAGTTTTTACAGGAATCATTGTGTACAAAAAAATTTCTTTGAATACATTTTGTGTCATTTTAGGACATTTTGGGGTAGTCTGACAAATTGTGCATCGATTTATGAAAAATCAGTTTTGGAGAAGTTTTTGAGGAACGTAACGATTTCATAAACTGGTAAACTGCATTTGCCTGTATGTGATATTTGCACTAAAAAAGTAGTTATATGTACACATACTGCACAAGCTATGAGCAAAAAGTGAATAAGAAAAAAAATAGTTCATCCAAATTTGGGGGAAAATAAATGAAATTATCATTTTAGGTGAATTTTAATTCAAATGTAAATCAATTCAGAGTCACATAATGCAAGGGCTCAGCTTTTGAACTTGAGATGCTCTACTGATAAGGTTATATACATTTATTGACCTATCTCTTGTTTTTCATTTAGCTGTGCATTAATAATGATGACGATGATGATGATGATGAGTATGAAGATTGCAGTGAAGCAGAAAGTTTTATTGGTAACCTTAATATTGTAATATATATTTACCTTTGTAGATGTACAAGCAAAATTAGGTACAGTATTATTTTGCTGTATATGGTACTTAAGGAATTAGTGTTTATTACAGTACATATAGTGAAATTCCACAGAAGCAGACAAATACCTAGAGCTATTATTTTGTGATGAGCTTATTGATAATAATCATCATTAAATGATATGGTTGAATTCTATATCACCCGATGGTATTTAAAACATGTATACCGTAGTTATTGTTAGCCACACATAATTGGCACTAACATTCCACTTTTATCGAAGTATTTTTTTATTGCTTTGAAACACCCAGCTTTTTTAATATTGTGCTTTGCAGGATTGAAAATTTTACTATACTGTATGTATAAAAATGTTTTTATTTCTATTCTGTCTAAGTTGGCTAGAAAGTATTATTTATGTAGACCAATTTATTTATTTTTTCATGAAATAGTAGTAGTGAGTAATGTATATATAAATAAGTTTCTGTATAATGTGACTTGTAACATTTGATTTCATAGATGAGGAGATCGCGATATATTTCTGAAAGCTCCATTGAGTTTGAGGATGACTTGCCAGCAGCCATTACTGAGGTAAAGCTTATAACCTCTTTAGGGGTTTGGAGTTAAAGGTCATAAAAATGTGAATGTTCTGCAGGCACAGTTGACATGATGAGTTTCCACCTTTGTAATTGTTAGTGATTTACCCTTCTGTAAACCTCTTGAGTAAACATTAATTGCACCTTATGCATTTCCATTGTTGTTTCATATAAGACACATTATAACCAGCATTAATGCTGTGATTCCTGAAGCTAAATTACCAATTTTGTGTAACAAATTACAAGTATCAGAGTTATATTCAATGTCTCTTGCTCTTGTTGTTATTGTCAAAATTTCACTCTGGCAAAGCATTGTACAGTCAGTTCTGCTATAACGCGATAGTTGTGTTCTTGTAAAATATCGTGTTATAGAAAATCGCATAATAGAAATAACAGGGCTTATGGAGAAAATAGGGTTAGGTGCAGATTACTCGAAATCGAAAAAATTTAGTAGTTAGCCTAACACAAAGGATAGCACAGTCTAATTAAATGTTACATTCATATCTAATAATGAAATCATACAGTAAATGTAACACTTTACCTTGAAAAAATATGAATGTAACTTGATGGGGGAGAAGGGTGATTTTGAGGGTGATAACATCGAGCTTCTCTTCAAGTGTTATATCCTTTCTTTTACGATCATCACCTGGAATTCTATCACCAGAACGCTTCTTGGAGATATTCTTCTTTACCATATTCACAGCTAATACCACAAAATTGGAGAAATAGTAAGCAAAAATCGCGTTATAGCAAACAAGCGTTCGCGTTATACAAATATCGTTCCTCTATTCATAAATCGCGTTAGAGCAAATTCGCGTTATCAAAACACGCGTTATAGCAGAACTCACTGTATAGAGATGCACCTTGAACAGTCCAGGAGAGGGCTTCAACTCAGACAAAACTCTTGTTCTCTGTCCCAAGCAAAGCCGTCTTAACTCAGAGGCACGCTGGGCAGTTGCCCAGGGCCCCATGATTTTAGGGGCCCCTTGAATACAGCACGCCACTACTAAATTAATGACCAAGTCGATGATGCACCTAATGAAGTACATGAGGTTGCTGGGCCTGTCGAAGTTTGCCACCGAATCTCAGAGGATAATCTAAATTTAAAATGTAGAAAAATTGCATTACCTTGTATCCCTAGGCAGAAAAATAGAAAATTTACTAAACCATTACAGAACAAATCACCATGTTGCAAACATTTGTGTTGAATAGTTCTTGCTCTTCCAATTAATAATATGTATAAACGTTTGTATTCAACATTTGTGTTGATTAATTTTTGCTTTAACAATTAATTATATGTTTAAACGTTTGTGTTATTCAACGTACCAATTAATTATATGTTTAATTTTACTGAAAGTTTTCATTTAGGTGGGTAAGGGCCTCAGGATATTGCTTTGCCCAGGACCTACAATGCTGTTAAGACGGCCCTGGTCCCAAGTGTCACTGGTTTGTTTAGGGCTTCCCTAGTTATCGCGGCTGTAGCATAGGTCCTCACCTAATATGGGGAGTGAAGGCAGTTATGTGCAATGGAAAGCTCTTCTGCCCCATTGTGTGATGAAGGCTTAACCGAACTTGCCACTAGCCACACACACAACTACACACACACACACAACTACACACACACACACAACTACACACACACACACAACTACACACACACACACACACACAACTACACACACACACACACACAACTACACACACACACACACACACAACTACACACACACACACAACTACACACACACACACAACTACACACACACACACACAACTACACACACACACAACTACACACACACACAACTACACACACACAACTACACACACACACAACTACACACACACAACTACACACACACACAACTACACACACACACAACTACACACACACACAACTACACACACACACCTACACACACACACACACAACTACACACACACACACACACCTACACACACACACACACAACTACACACACACACACACACACACAACTACACACACACAACTACACACACAACTACACACACACACACACAACTACACACACACACTACTACACACACACAACTACACACACACACACACACACACAACTACACACACACACAACACACACACAACTACACACACACACACACACACACAACTACACACACACACAAACACAACTACACACACACACAAACACAACTACACACACACACACAAACACAACTACACACACACACAAACACAACTACACACACACACACACAACTACACACACACACACAACTACACACACACACACAACTACACACACACACACAACTACACACACACACACAACTACACACACACACACAACTACACACACACAACTACACACACACACACACACAACTACACACACACACACACACACAACTACACACACACACACAACTACACACACACACACAACTACACACACACACACACAACTACACACACACACACACAACTACACACACACACACACAACTACACACACACACACAACTACACACACACACACACAACTACACACACACACACACAACTACACACACACACACACACACAACTACACACACACACACAACTACACACACAACTACACACACACACACACACAACTACACACACACACACAACTACACACACACAAACACAACTACACACACACACACAAACACAACTACACACACACACACAAACACAACTACACACACACACACACAACACACACACACACACAACTACACACACAACTACACACACACACACACACACACACAACTACACACACACATACACAACTACACACACACATACACAACTACACACACACACACACACAAACACAACTACACACACACACAACTACACACACACACACAAACACAACTACACACACACACACAAACACAACTACACACACACACAACTACACACACACACAACTACACACACAAACACAACTACACACACACACACAAACACAACTACACACACACACACAACTACACACACACACACACACAACTACACACACACACACACCTACACACACACACACACACACAACTACACCTACACACACACACACACAACTACACCTACACACACACACACACACAACTACACCTACACACACACACACACACACAACTACACCTACACACACACACACACACACACACAAACACACACACACAACTACACACACACAACTACACACACACACACACACAACTACACACACACACAACTACACACACACACAACTACACACACACACACAACTACACACACACACACACACACACACACACAACTACACACACACAACTACACACCACACACACAACTACACACACACACACGCACAACTACACACACACACACACACACACACAACTACACACACACACACACACACACACACAACTACACACACACACACACACACACAACTACACACACACACACACACAACTACACACACACACACACACACACAACTACACACACACACACACAACTACACACACACACACACACAACTACACACACACACACACAACTACACACACACACACACACAACTACACACACACACACACAACTACACACACACACACAACTACACACACAACTACACACACACACAACTACACACACACACACACACACAACTACACACACACACACACAACTACACACACACACACAAACACAACTACACACACACACACAAACACAACTACACACACACACACAAACACAACTACACACACACACACACACAAACACAACTACACACACACACACACACAAACACAACTACACACACACACACACACAAACACAACTACACACACACACAAACACAACTACACACACACACACAACTACACACACAACTACACACACACACACACACACACACACACACAACTACACACACACATACACAACTACACACACACACACAAACACAACTACACACACACACACAAACACAACTACACACACACACAACTACACACACACACACAAACACAACTACACACACACACACAAACACAACTACACACACACACACAAACACAACTACACACACACACAACTACACACACACACAACTACACACACAAACACAACTACACACACACACAAACACAACTACACACACACACACACACACACACACACACACACACACACACACCTACACACACACACACACACACACCTACACACACACACACACAACTACACACCACACACACAACTACACACACACAACTACACACACACACACACACAACTACACACACACACACACAACTACACACACACACACACACACACAACTACACACACACACACACACAACTACACACACACACAACTACACACACACACACAACTACACACACACACACAACTACACACACACACACACCTACACACACACACACAACTACACACACACACACAACTACACACACACACACCTACAACTACACACACACACACAACTACACACACACACACACACAACTACACACACACACACACACACACACACACACACACAACTACACACACACACAACTACACACACACACACACACACACACACACAACTACACACACACACACACACACACAACTACACATACACACAACTACACACACAACTACACACACACACACACACATACACACACCTACACACACACACACAACTACACACACACACACAGACATACACACACACACACACACACATACACACACCTACACACACACATACACACACCTACACACACACAACTACACACACACACACACAACTACACACACACACACAACTACACACACACACACACACACACACCTACACAGCCACACACACACACACACACACACACATATGCTCTTCATGTTTCTTATTATATAGTTTTATAATATATTTTCTTTATTTCTAAGTCATCTTAGATTATTGTAATGCTTTCGTTTTAATTTTTCTCAAAGGAGCACAGACAAGTGATAAACATGCTGGGTGGGTTGGCTCGCACAAGAGTGAGAGCCAAACTTAAGGGCTCTTGAGGTGCGTTTAAGCGTGGGTCATGTACTATGGATACACGTACCGAGACGCTACTGTATACACAGGACAAGTGTTTTTACGTATATATTTTCTATATGAATTGTTTTGCTATCTATTTCACTAAATATATATACCATATATAGTGCTATCCTTTTTAAGAAAGCAACTTAGAGGCTAATTCTGTTTCACTTTAGGGTTTTTTTTCATGACTGTAATTATCTGATCGCTATTTCTTAAATGAGAAATTCGTGTGTACAATTTTTTGGGGTAGCACTACTCCCATATAAAGTGAGGGATCATCTAGGCCCAGGCCACCCATACCTCCCTACCAAATTTCAGTTTTTATCTTTAAAACTGTGGAACAGTCCACTACCGAGGGTTTGTGGTGACCCGCCCTAATGATGGACAGAAGAGGGTGCACTACCATCCCATAGGTTACTCACACCTATCTATAAAATTCCAGCTCTGTCTTCAAAGCTGTGGAAATGCATATACATACTTGGAAACCACCTTTTTTATAATTACATATTCGCTTGAATTGAAAAACAGCACTTGAGAGACTTGCAATCTGTTTTATACAGTTACACTCTGTTTAAACTTAATACTGTCAGTTGATTTTTTATCTGAATAAATGACCTTTAGCTCTAGACTCAGATGTTTTTGATGAAGGTTTGGAAAAAATGGAATCTACAGTACTTCCATGAAGCTGGAGCCATATCACCCCAACCCTTCATTATTATGGCTAAGCTTTGGGCTCTTGCTGGTTGTGGACAACACTGGTGATGTGTGACTTGGCACTCTAATCTGTTTATCTTACAGCTGCTCTTGTTTAAATGTTTGTGTCCAAGAAAAAATATCTTTAGATACATGTATTTGTAATATAAATGTATTAATGTGCAGTATCTAAGAATTTACATATTTATTACTGAAATTTTTAACAGTGATATTATATAGGTTGTGCCAAGTTTTGTGTCATTATCACGCTTTGTATGAAGACAAATTTTCATCTAGCAAACTGTATACAGGCTTCCCTCCATATACCATCTCTCGACTTACAATTCTTTGGGCTTAATGATAAATTTTTAACACCCTTTTTTTTTTTTGCTGTACAATTGGAATGTCTTGGTTTAACGATTGCCAAGTTAGGAAATAAAAAGAAAAATCACTTCCTAGCAGCTTTGTGCCCTTCACCGGTCATCCCAAAATGGTTGCCATGCCCAGAAACACATTCAGTGTTCTCTGTGCAGGGAAGGACTACCTGTGTGTCACTTCATGAATCTTTCTTCTGGGGCCTGTACCCATGTACATGATGAGGTGTTTTTGTTCATTCACCGTTCTTACACCACATGACCACCTGTTATATATGACAATATCGCTGTGGAGATCACTGTGCTTCCTGACTGCAATTAAAAATCATAGTGAGTATGTGGTGTCATTTTGTAGTGAATTCAGTGAGTGTGAACTCTAAAATGTGCTTATTTAATTCAAAATTTACAATGTATGTGCTTCATTGTGGCATTGATGTGCTTTACTATGGTGATAATTTGGTGTTGAAATGCTTAAATATCATGATTTTTGGGCCTATATGATTGTAAATCCCCACTTTGTCTCTTGAAACATATCCCAATAACACCTTGCTAAAATGTGTTTAATAACAATGGGGTTTTCAGGAGCACATCCTGATCATATACTGAGGGACGCCTGTACTGTATTGTAAGTCAGATATCAGTCGAAAAGTTTCTCCTGGCCTTGGTGAAATATACCAACTTTGGCTCATTCTTTAAGAAGAATTTATTTAAAGTCTTGATACTTTTGTCAAGTTTAAACAGACTTTAAGTCTGTATTGATTGAAATATTGGACTCCACACACGTTTAATTGATTTAGTTTCATAATCTTTGGAGAATACAACATTAAAACCAGGATGGGATAAAAAGACAAAAATTAAGAAGTTCCCATAAATTGGAAGGGTCCAAGCAATAGTTACAAAAACTAATATCCTTGTTGTTGGCATAGTTTTCGGTTTTCTCTCTCTCTCCCCCTCCAAGTTACTTTTTCTTTTGCTAAATCATGAACTACAGCTGCACTTATGTAATTTATGTACCATGTTAACATGTAAAACATCCCTATATCTTTCCAACACCCTTTCATCCCTTCTAGTTTCTTTGTATCATGTTATGATTCACCTCCACCACCGCACCACCACCATTTTATGGCCCTTTTCCAAACTGATGGCATGGTGTCTAAAGTTACCATCAGGCAAGTTTTATGGTTATATATATATATATATATATATATATATATATATATATATATATATATATATATATATATATATATATATATATATATATATATACATACATACATACATACATACAGTGGTCCCTCGGTTAACGAATTACCTTCCATAAGAATATTCAATTCGGTTAACGAAATACTTATGAAAATGTTTCGACATGCTCTGGCTTGCTCACCAGCTGGAAGATTAGTCCGCCAATACAGAAATCGGTTCTAGGGCTTACATTCGTTAAAATTGGAGTAAATATCAAGAAGGTTGTACTATTCAATAATTTTCCAAGTTTTATATTAAAATTTTTAGTCATTTTAACACTAAATTTTAAGCTCTGTACTGTAATATAGTCAGCTGATAATAGACAAACCATCAAACTGTAGAAAAAAGTTACATGCACCATCCTGAAAATAAGTCATATATATATATATATATATATATATATATATATATATATATATATATATATATATATATATATATATATATATATATATATATATATACTTCATTTTTAGTCCATATAACACGCGGAATTTGAACATATATTCAACGACCTCACCAGAACATATAATCAACGACCTCACCAGCAAGGAATCGAACCCTCGACCTACTGGTTGATTATATGTTCAAAGTCCGCGTGTTATATGGACTAAAAATGAAGTATATATATATGTACCTCGCGTTTCATACCAGCTGGATTCGGTAAAATGCTACTGACACCACATAAGAGGCACGGGCAGTTTCCCATTGAGGTTCACGGCGCCATCAGCTCGTTGAACAGGCTTTGTGTGAAATATAACAGAGTCTGGAACTGCTTTTAGTGTCCTTGTGGCCTAGCCGGTAAGCGTTCCCTAGTCACACCCAGTAGGTCGAGGGTTCGATTCCTTGCTGGTGAGGTCGTTGATTATATATATATATATATGCATGCATGCATGCAAGTGTTACACTGTGTACAGGAGCTAGGTTCTACAAGAGAGAGAGAGAGAGAGAGAGAGAGAGAGAGAGAGAGAGAGAGAGAGAGAGAGAGAGAGAGAGTCTGTACAGTAAATTGGATTGTATGTACAATACTATACAGTATACGTAGTCTCGATTTACGCGGATTTCCTTTACACGTTTGGTCATTTACTTGGCCCCTGGCCAGACCGGCAGTTATTAGTTACTTGGTACATTCCATCATTTACGCGGGAAGCGGCGCGGGCAGGGTGCGCATAAGGTCGCCCAGTCAACAAAACATTACCGAGTTCTTCACCCACCACAGCCAGCCCAAGTCAGTGATAGTGAGGATATGGACTTTAAGGGGTTTGACAAAGAGGCCCTGCAAGCCTCTGTGGTGGATAGTGATACAGGTGATACAATTGATACATGTGAGGGCCAATAATCTGCCCTCTGCCTCGGAACCAACCCCCCATCCCTGTGTGCCCAGCCATCTCTTCTTCTAACGTAAGTGTTAAAAAACCTAATATTATTGATATTTCTCATATATATTAATTGTGTGTGCATACCATCATAAAATTAAGATGTTATTTTTACTACAACGTATGTATTGTCAGAAAAAGGGTAGTCTGGCGGTCGGCCCAGTCTCTATTTCAATTAATCCCATATGTTCTGTTATTTCGTTTACATGTTTCTTGTTTTATGCAGACATCCACGGATTTAATTGACGGCGTAAACCGAGACTATACTGTATATGCTCAAATTTGCCTGATTTGCACTGCACTGCACTGTCTTTGGTATGTACTGTATCAATATCCTCAGAAAAATTGGGTCAATGTGGTCCAGCTACCAATGTTTGGGGTGTATTGTTTGTGTAATTAACTTTTTTCGGTTTTTCTGAAAATATTATGTAGCTTAGCAGAACTGTTGCTTATAGACTGAAGGTTTGCTTTTGCTTCTGATTTGCTCAGGTTGTTATTGAACATTATCAGGAACTAATGTTTGTCATAAAGGGAGCATATTTACCACACTAACATAATTCTAACTTTACATCTTTTTTAGTTTTAATCAGTGAACAACCTGTGTTTTCCAGGTCATTGCATCTTATAACAGCCCTCCTTGTCATGGTGTGATAATCGGTGACAAAGTTTTTCCTTAATATATTGCATCGCCTGTAAAAACAGCTACTCACCATGTTATGAAACACCTAGAACCAAATCCTTTGGTTTGATGGTTGCCTCTTACAACCATTGGGTAAATTGGTCAAGAGTTGAAACTCTCAAGCAATGCTTGCACCTCTCATGACTCCCTCCTCACTCCCAACCATAATTTTTTATTTATTAATTTTTTTGCTGGTCACTTTTGCTGTTATGAACTGACAAGCAATGATTCCCTTTAAACCACTGTTAACCACCAGCTTATGTATACTGTACTTTGGCTTTGCCTGACTATTTGACAGTACAACACTGTAATTGATGATTTCCAATTCTTTAGTTATAGTTTTGCATATCTCTTTTTGCAGAAGCTGCACATACAGGTACTGTAGTGTATGGAAAAGACCTTTAGGTTATTTCATGATGCGAATTTTCATAATTTTGTTAACATTGTACAGTGACTCATGAATTTTGTTGTCCTATTGTTTTGTGTGAAGGATTGATTTGTAAGTACAAAAAGCAACTGAACCTATCACTGTATTAGTATTTAATTGACTTCATAGCCCAGATTGATTTTGAATTATTATTTAGTCACTGCAGTAAAACCCTATTTTTACATTGTGGCTTGGGTCCAAATTCATTTCATAGAAAAACAAAAACAAACTGGCATTGTGTGATGTGACCTTAGAATTACTGTACAGTAAACCCTTGAAGACCTGGACCCGGTAAGGCCGGATTTCTGAAGATTCTGAACAAAAATTGGGGGTTCTGGGCTAAGGTGCCTCCCTAAGAAGCTTTCTCAAAACAGGGTAAAGGTAGTTTTAGGCTTAAAGTTTTAATCTTTTAAAATGTCGCAGACTAAACTTAGCAGAATATAACTTGCATTGCTGGAATCCTTGCAAGATAACGAATAATTTGAGAACAGGTACACCACCAATTTTCCGGAAACTGATGGTCCGGCACCTCCTTTAGTCTGGACAAAATTATGAGACGGCACTTAACTTTCCTCCCTCCCAGCCAGGGTGAAGGTAGTTTTAGGCTTAAAAGTTTTTTTTTATAAAATATAGCTGACTAGACTTAGCAGAATATAAATTGCATTGCTGGAATCCTTGTAATATAGTGATTAATTTGAGTATAGTGATTAATTTTTGTCTAGTGTAGTACATTTGAGTACAAAGTGTGTACAGTAATGTTGCTCAAGATTATGTTTTTTCACATTTAATTTACATTTGATATTTGTTTAATTTAAGTTTCTAGCAGTCCTTGGTGCATTAGACACACAGGAGGTGTATAATTAGTAGGTCAGAGGTGTATTATTGAATTATTATTACCTGACCTCGGTTGGTCTGGCAAAATGGATAATCCGGCAAGGCTTTGGAACCAAGGGTCCCGGAATATCTGTGGTGGACTTGTATCACATAATTTGCACAAAAGATGAAAATTTTATTGCTTTAGTGTACTGTGGTACATTTAAGTACCGGTATAAGTTTTTCAACTTGTATTTTTGGGTAGATATACTGTACAGGGGGTGGGGGGCAAATTCGTGGATTTTTATTTCGCGGTCCTTTATTACTCACGGAAGACACTGGATGTACCCAAGAATGCTTGTGGGTAGTTCTAAAGTTGCCGGCATTTTCACAGGTGGGACAGGGAACCATTCGTTCTAGAGACAGTAATTTCCTTAACCTGTATTGTAAATATGTGTGTGTGTAGACACACACACTCAAAACACATACAGATAAATACTAATGGAAAAATACTTCACAAATAATCAGAAAAAAATTATTAAAAATGTGAGTCAACCCTCAAGTCCATTCTTTATTTATTAAAGCACTGACTTGAGGGTAGAGTCACATTTTTAATAAACTTATTTCTGATTATTTGTGAGAGGATTTTCCCATTATTATTTATTTGTATGTGTTTTGTGTGTGTGCGCGTCTACACACACGCACATATATACAATACATATATACAATCCGAAACAAATTTATAAAAAATTTGACAATCTACCCTCAAGTCCGTGCTATAAAAAATAAAGCACGGACTTGAGGGTTGACTCACGTTTTTAATAATTTTTTTCTGATTATTTGTGAGTATTTTTCCATTACGTATTATTTGTTTGTATGTGATTAGACATATTGTATATATATATACAATACAGGTAAACGAAATAATTGTCCTAAGGGCAAACACATAAAGGGAATATACATTTCTTTGTACACAAGTAAAAATGTTTCTTCTCCCCCCGGTCAGCAAATGTTATTCGCGGGTTTGGTGGTTCACGGCCATTTTAAGAATTTAACCCATGCGAATTTGGGGGGCCCCCCTGTACATAACTTCTCCAATTTTTGTTTTGCTAGTTTGCATGCACACACCATCTAAAATACCTATTGTGAACAAAGTAAAAGAAATAATTGTCTTAAGGGCAAACCTGTTTATTTTCAAATTAATCATGGTCTTATAAGAATCCCAGCAATGTAAGATATATTCTGCCAAGTCAATTCAGCGACATTTTATAAGTGAAATACTTTAACTCCCTCTGTACGCACTGGGTAATCTCCCTGCTGGCTGGTCAATACCTCACCCCTGCCAAGCTGTCAACATCTCAACTCCTCCCAGCCAGGTTGAAGGTAGTTTTAGGCTTAAAGATTTTATCTTATATAAAGTGTCACAGACTAAACTTAGCAGAATATAATTTGCATTGCTGGAATCCTTGCAAGAAAGCGAACAAATTGAGTGCATATAGACATCACATATTTTGCACAAGAGATGAAAAATTTAGTCCTTTAGTCTAGTACAGTACAAGGAGAGTACAGTAATATGTTGCACAAAATTATGGCTTTTTCATAGGAAAAAGGCTGTATGATTAATCCCAGTGGTCAGGATAATACAATATGTACTGTATTTTTTGTTTTTTATACAATGATATCTCCGTTAGCTGGAACAATTGGTACAGAGCACTTCCGCATCCCCAGAATTTTTCGGTTAACAGGAAAATTTTCTCGGAATTTCCAGAAAATGTGCCTGATTTTCATCTTTCAAAACCAGAAAAAAACTCCCCCATCCCCGGAATTTTCCGGGTACCAGGAATTTATTTTTATAATTTTCCGGAAAATGTGCCGTTCGGAAAATCGTTCCCAAAGCCGGAATGGGTGAGTTGACGGTTCTGGGTAAACACCAGAAATACACTGTCACGTTCGTAGAGTGAGATAGTATATATAATTTGTAATGAAAGTTTAAAGTCCTGTTATAATAGTCAAGATAACTTTATTTCTCTAGAAACAGGGCTGCCATTTGCAATGACGTCACTAGTTTCTAACTCATTGCTGCAGTCGGAGGTACAGTAGAACGTCGATATAACACGAGATACGTTCCAAGAGAGGTCGCTTTAAACCGCATTCGCACTAAATTGAAGTGTTTCAATGGAATAATTTAGTTTGGTACTTGAGAGAAACACAAAATTCTAAAAAGACTGAGAGTCTACCCAGATGCACCTAAGCCCATCTCCTAGAATAAACAAAACATTGTTTTTAGTAGTAATATGTTAAAACAATCATAAATCAACACAGCTAAAATTACGAGATGCAAAATGGTCTGTTTACTAGCGATCAGCTGATGTGAGAGGGTGGTCGCGCTGGTGCTGCCGCGCAGGGTTGCAGGTCTGTCCTTTTTGAGACCTTGTCCTGAATTTTTCAAAATAAAAAGGGACAACCGTAAACTGTCCTTATCTGAATTTTAAGTCTTGGAAATAGTGGCAATGGTTGATGCACGTGGTAAGAGATAGTGTCACACAATATGCCCGTTCACTTGAGCATCAGTGCGAGAACTGAAGATGTGAGAGGGTGGTGGGCAGTCGTGTAGCATGTCCAGAGACGCATCTGGTGGGAAACATTAGACGCAAAATTTAAAAGAGGATGCGCCAGATTGACTCGCACAAAATAGGAAAGATTTTCTTTAAATTAAAACATTATCCTTAATTGTGGGTGTCGCTTTAAATCAATAATCTTAAATTGAATCGCTTTAAAGCGACGTTCTACTGTAGTAGAAAGGATGGCCTTTTCAGACCCCAAATGCCAAGTTCAGGTAAGTTTTTAGGGTGTGTGGTACAGTGAACCCTCACTTTACGCGGTTAATTCAACCCACGGCGGCACCGCATAAAGTGAGAAACGTGTTAAGTGAACAACATAACATATGGGATTAATTGAAATAGAGACCGGGCCGACCCCCAAACTCCACTTTTTCAGACACAATACCTACGTTGTAGTAAAACGAACTTCTTAATTTTATGATGGTATGCACACACAATTAATAATTAAGAGAAATATCAATAATATTAGGTTTTTTAACACTTACATTAGAAAAGATGGCTGGGCACACGGGGATGGGGGGGTTGGTTCCGAGGCAGAGGGCAGATTATTGGCCCTCGCCTCTATCAATTGTATCAATTGCATCACTATCCACCACAGAGGCTTGCAGGGCCTCTTTGTCAAACCCCTCAAAGTCGATATAAGTCCATATCCTCACTATCACTGACTTGGGCCGGCTGTGGTGGGTTGCGGGTGAAGAACTCGGTAATGTTTTGATGACTGGGCGACCTTGTGCGCACCCTGCTCGTGCCGCTCTCCGCGTAAAAGGGTACACACACCGCGGAAGGTGAGCATTCCGGTTTCGGCAGGGTACCGCGTAAACGTGGAAACGCGTATAGTGGGACCGCGTAAAGCGAAGGTTGACTGTATTTTTTTTTTATTTATTTATTTATTTATTTATTTTTTATTATTATTTTTTTTTTAATGGTCTAAGTCATAGACATTTCGTAAGTGAAGAAATGCCCCATGAAGAGCAGCTTCAAACACAGGTTGGATGGATATATGAGTGATAGGGGCTTGGTGTAAATGGGACTGCCATGTATGGGCCAATAGACCCACTGCAGTTTCCCCCATTCTTATATTCTTTTGGACATTAAAAAATCCAATGTTCACATCAGCTTAGCTGTCATGTGCTCTTACCTGGTAGACTCTCTCTTTTTTTTCAGTGCATTTACAGAGTATATCAGTACTAGATGGAGATAAGAGTAAATTTAGAAGTAATGACACTGTAGGGGTATCGAGATATTAAAGTTGTCTAGCACTCAGGATGGAAGGAAACTCTAATGTGGTTATCTTGTATAATATATAAGTTATATGATAGACAGTCTGGTGCTGGAGGTGCTGTGTGGTGAGGGGCTGCTTGGTAGAGACGTGCGGTGAGTAGCTTGTCGAAGGAGGTATGTGTGCAGGAGCTCCGTTAGAGAAGATGTTGCCTGTTGCTGGCCTCCTGGTTGAATGAAATGTTAACAGTGTGGAGCTTGCTGGAGGAGATGTTGCTTGTTCAAGAAGATTGGTCAGAATGCCTCTCAATGGAGAGACAGAGCTTATATACACCCAGCAGCGGCTATGAGTCATGGTGGAAAAACCCGAGAAGTAGCCGGTGACTAGTTCCGTTGCTAAGATACGGCGGGCAATGGAATGCGGATACGCTTGGTTGCTAGGGAAGGCGGTAACAGGTGGTGGCGTGGCTACGCAGTTAGGCAGTTGTAGGGGAGAAGTCCACTACAATACTCCCCCTCCCCTCCCGGCGCGGCGGGAGGCTGGATGTTGTCCGGGTTGTGTCCCACACATAACACATACCGGGCAGGTGTATGTACGACTCGACCGCTACGTGTAACAACTCCGTCCAGTGACACAAAACCTGTGGGAGAATTAGGAGGAGAAAGAGGGTTTGGGATTAGAGGAGGTTGTACAAGCAATGGTTGTTGTGCTCCTGCTGCTGCAGGGGCTGCGTCAGGAGGAGGGTCCATGGCAGGAGCAGGTTCAGGTTCTATGACAGGAGGAGGGTCTATGACAGGAGCAGGTTCTATGATAGGAGGGAGGCTTACTACAGGTTCAGGTTCTATGACAGGAGCAGGTTGTACATGAGGGTGAAAAGAGGGTGCCCAGAAATGTCGTGGGCGTGGTGTTGCTGCCGGTGGTAACTGCGGGTGGACTGGTGCAGGCGTAGTTTGTTGATGGTGCTGCTGGGCTGGGGGCCCGACGGGTAAGGCGGCCGGTTTGACTCTGTCTATGCTGACAGTGTCATGTCTGCCATTCCGGATAATTGTCAGGAACTTTGCAGAACGGGTAACGACCTGGAAGGGTCCATCGTAGGGGCGTTGTAATGGGTTGCGGTGAGCATCATGCCTGACGAAAACATACTCGGCTGTGAGTAGTGCAGGAGGGATGTGTTCAGGGCGCCGAGTAGGCTGGCGTGGAGCAGTAGCTCTGAATGCAGAAACTGCCTGTCGTAGCTTTTGGAGTAAGTCGTGACGAACGGCTGGAGTGGCCTGATTGGGATCAGGAGGGAGTGAGAAATCCCCGGGTAGCCGAAGGGGCTCGCCTAGTGTCAGATCTGCTGGGCTACAGCCCATATCCTCCTTGTGTGACGCACGGATGCCGAGGAGCACTAAGGGAAGCGCATCAGTCCAGCTGTAAGGGTCGTGCTGTGCCTTGAGTGCGTCCTTCAGCTGCCGGTGAAAACGTTCTACCATGCCGTTGGCTTGAGGGTGGTATGCTGTAGTGCGTTGTCTAGACGTGCCGAGGAACTGTAGGAGGTGCTGCCAGAGTTGTGACTCAAACTGTACTCCTCGGTCAGTGATTACGGTAGCGGGGGGGGCCAAAACGGGAAACCCAACCGGACATGAAGGCGCGGACAGTAGTCTCTGCTGTAGCGTTGGGCATGGGAATTGCTTCTGTCCACCTGGTGAAACGGTCGATGCAGGTGAAGATGTAGGTGCTACCGTAGGATGATGGAAGAGGTCCCACGATGTCGAGGTGTACTACTTGAAAACGTCCTTTGGGAATAGGAAAGGCTTGTAAGGGGGCCCGTATGTGACGATGTATTTTGGAGGACTGGCAGGCTAGGCACTGGGCAGCCCATTTCTTAGTATCAGACTTGATGCCGGGCCAGACGACACGTTGCGTGAGGAGGCGCTGGGAGGCCCGCACACCCGGGTGGCTGAGACCATGGATGCGGTCGAAAACAGCGCGGCGGTGGACGTGAGGCACGAACGGTCTAGGCTGTCCACAGGATACGTCGCACCACAATTTTATCTTTGTGCCAGGAACAGGGAGTTCTTGGAGTATGAGGCCTGAGGGGGATGTCTTGTAAGCTGCCAGGTCTTCGTCTTTCTCTTGAGCCGCGGCTAGCTGCCCATAATCAATGGGTGGAGATGAGGGAAGAATGGTGGATATACAACGAGAGAGGGCGTCGGCGATCTCGTTGTGGCTGCCTTTAATGTGTTGGACGTCGCTGGAGAACTCCGAGATGTAAGCCAAGTGGCGCAGGACACGAGGTGTATGTGACTGGGAAGCTGAAGCGAAAGCGTGGACGAGGGGCTTGTGATCAGTGAAGATGGTGAACTGACGGGCCTCGAGGAAGTGTTGGAAATGTCTGACAGCCAAGTATATGGCCAGGAGTTCTCGATCAAAAGCGCTGTACTTGAGGTGTGGTGGTTGAAGCCGTTGTGAGAAGAAAGCAACGGGCATGAAAGTTCCGTTGATCTCCTGCTGTAAGACGGCGCCCACTGCAGTAGAAGAAGCGTCTGTTGTGAGAGTGGTCCGGGCGTTAGGTGCGGGGTGGGCCAGGAGGGTGAGGCGTGTGATGTGCTGTTTGATAGTGGTGAATGCCGTAGTAGCCTCTTGAGTCCACATGAGAGACTTGTGAGACTTCTTTGGGCGTCCCTTGAGAAGGTCGTGTAGGGGGGCTAGGACGGTGGCAGCTTTGTCAATGAAGCGGTGGTAGTAGTTGACTAAACCCAGGAACTCCCGGAGTTTCTTCGCCGTTTCAGGTTTGGGGAACTCCCTAATCGCGGTTATCTTCTGTGGTAGGGGTTGTATGCCACTGGGCGAGACTCTGTGACCGAGGAAATCGATGGCCGAGGTTCCAAAGACGCACTTAGCAGGATGAACTTTCATGTTGTTGTTCTGCAGGCGTTGGAGAAGGAGTTGTAGGTGGTGGTGGTGCTCGGCAGGCGTCGAAGATGCGACGAGGATGTCGTCAATGTAGACGGTGACAAAATCGAGGTCGCGAAGCATATGGTCCATGAACCTCTGGAAAGTCTGTGCTGCATTGCGTAAGCCAAAACTCATGAAAGTGTACTCGAAGAGTCCGAACGGAGTGGTGATGGCTGTCTTCTGGGTATCTGCCGGTGCTACTGGGATCTGGTGGAAGGCACGCTCCAAGTCGATCTTCGAGAAGATAGTCTTGCCATGAAGTTTGTGGTGAAAGTCCTGGACATGCGGAATAGGGTACCTGTCAGGTTTGGTGACGAGATTCAGGGCTCTGTAGTCGCCACACACCCTCCACTCGCCGGGTGTTTGCTTAGGAACCATGTGAAGAGGCGATGCCCAGGGACTCCTTGAAGGGCGAATGATGCCGTCTTGCAGTAGTTTGTTGAATTCTGCTTTGGCTGTGTACAGGAGCTCAGGGCGCAGGCGGCGAGGGCGTGAAAAGACAGGTGGTCCTTTGGTTTCGATGTGGTGGAAAATTCCCGACGTAGGTGGTGGGGGTAGGGAGACTCGGGGTGAGAAAAGCTCCTTGAATTCGTCGAGCAGGGAGGAGAACTCGTTGGAAGGCGCAAGACAGGTGATAGCGTCCGTGTGTCTGGCACGAGAACCCTGGATCTTGCGTGCTGTAGGCTCATGAATGAGGCATAGATGACTTGGTTTGACGCCGAGCTTGTGGAAGGTGAGGAAGTCGAAACCAAGGATGGGTTGAGACACGTCTGCTATCACGAATAACCAACGCAGAGTCTTGGGCAGACCGAGGTCTAAGGCGAGGGTGCGTACGCCGTAGGAGGCGATGGAGGTACCGTTGGCAGCGAACAGGTCATACGAGGGTTGCTTTGACTTGTCTCGTAGTGAGGGAGGGATGAGGCTGACCGATGAACCGGTGTCGATGAGAAACTTCTTGCCGGAGGTGCGGTCGGTGACGCGCAGTAATGAGACGCCTGGAGGGACGGAGGCTGAGGCGTCTACCAGCCTCCGGTGTTGCCGTTTCCCGAATAGGTGCAATAGGGCTCACAGTTTCGAGCATAGCGGCCGAAAGTCTGGTGATACCAGCAGAGGGTAAATTTGTTGTGCTGGGGGTTGGCTGCTGTGTGTCGGAACTTGTAGGGCGTAGTATGTGAGTCAGGAACCGGCGCAGCAGCGGGTATGGAGGAGCAGAACTGCTCAACAGTGTCCATCCTGCGGTTCAAAATTTGCAACAGGTCCTTGATGTCTTGTGAGGAATTGCTCGGCTGAGGGGCGTTGACCCGGCTTACAAGTTCGATGGTAGGTACTGGTGTGACCGTGGCGGCAAGGGGTGCAGCAGCGCATTCGTTAAAAATTCTATCTGCCGCGGTTGCATATAGTTCCGGTGTCGTAGAGTAATCTACTGCGGACAGGATGTTGCGTACTTCTGTGGGTAGCTTTTGTGCGTGAAGCTGGCGCAGGATAGAGTCGGGGAGTCTGTCTGTGTGACGGGAGTTCAGCCGACACATCTCCTCCCAGAGACGTCCCGGGGTTGAGTTCCCGAGGGAGGTAGAGGATAGATCTTGCAGGAGATTGGGGCTGGTCTGTTGATAACACGTCTTCAAGGCAGCCCGCAGGGTAGCGAATTTGTTGTGATCTGGAGGGTTGGAAATGGTTTGTGAGACCCGCGTGGCCACTTCCGTGGGTAAGGCACAAAGCAGGGCGCAATACTTTTGTTCGTCGGTCGCTCGTGAGCCGGCGAGGGCTGCTTCCACATGGTCAAGCCAGTCCTCGACGTTGTGGTTGAAAATCGGCAGAGAGATCCGTCCGTCCTCCATCCTGTGTGAGTGCTTATCTCCGGGAGTCACCATTGTAGGGGTATCGAGATATTAAAGTTGTCTAGCACTCAGGATGGAAGGAAACTCTAATGTGGTTATCTTGTATAATATATAAGTTATATGATAGACAGTCTGGTGCTGGAGGTGCTGTGTGGTGAGGGGCTGCTTGGTAGAGACGTGCGGTGAGTAGCTTGTCGAAGGAGGTATGTGTGCAGGAGCTCCGTTAGAGAAGATGTTGCCTGTTGCTGGCCTCCTGGTTGAATGAAATGTTAACAGTGTGGAGCTTGCTGGAGGAGATGTTGCTTGTTCAAGAAGATTGGTCAGAATGCCTCTCAATGGAGAGACAGAGCTTATATACACCCAGCAGCGGCTATGAGTCATGGTGGAAAAACCCGAGAAGTAGCCGGTGACTAGTTCCGTTGCTAAGATACGGCGGGCAATGGAATGCGGATACGCTTGGTTGCTAGGGAAGGCGGTAACAGGTGGTGGCGTGGCTACGCAGTTAGGCAGTTGTAGGGGAGAAGTCCACTACAACACTTTCTGGACTTTGTTTTGAGAATACCTGGTGCTAGGTAACATTAGTGCTGTTATTGTTTTGATGGTTCACTAATGAATCACTGGGGTATATCATCATTTATATTAATTAATAGGTAAAATTTTACAATAGCTACCATAGGTATTTTGATGTTTAGATTCGAGATAGGCTATATTGGATAAATTTTAAGTTTTGGTCATCCCTGTACTTAGACATGCAGACTATGTTTTTTCTGATGGATTGCGATGTGTTATGAACGATTTTGACCTTCATTTCAATCGGAAATCACTAGTTTTGAGTTACTACCTCCCCCTTACCGAATTATATATTAAACTAACCTTATAATTCATCATACCCTAACCTAACCTATGATCTGTATTTTCTTATGCGATTGAAAAATGTTTTGCGACAGAAATCCTGTAGAGATAATGTTTCTTATTGTTTAAAGTACTTAATCCTATAGTTAGAATCTTAAGGTTCCCCAGATGACCAAAACCAAAATAATATCAATATTGTTTGGAAAGTTTATACTATTAAATTTGTAGTATGGGCAGCTAATATCTATTGAGTTAGTTTATGTGCTTAGTAATTATTATTATTATTAATTTTATTATTATTTTATTATTATTATTATTGTTATCATAACAGGTATTATTTTATTTTTGTGTATTTTTTATTATAAATTTTATTTATTATGAATAATAATAATTATTATTATAATTATTATAAAATTTTTGCCCCCCCCCCGGGCCCTGATGTGGGTCAGTGACCTGTGCCTTGGTGGGCTGATCCCTGTTAAAAAAAAAAATTTGCTCCACAAAAAACTTTCGGTTTTCAGAGGTTTTCGGAATTTCGGATAAGGGGTTGTCAACCTGTATTGTATTTCTATTGGTTTATTACAGTACTGTACTACCATTATTATAGTTCATAACTGATTATAATGATGAACAAAAGCTGGTAGTTAATTATTTGTTAACTGATTGAATGACCAGTGCATCGATGAATAACTTGTATTCATAAAATGTTTGTCTTTAAGTGAACTTGACCTTTAAGTTTATACACTTTATTGATGGTAAATTAATTTCAGAAACGAAAGATTTTTTTTCCTAACAGTTTTAAACATTTTATTTCTTATTTACTCAACAGGGGACATTGAGTGAAGGCACTGAAGGGAATGGGTCAGTGCCTATGATGGGCCAGCCAATTGGTCAACCACAATTCTTTAACCCTACACAGTTTAAGACATCTACTAATGCCAACCCCAGCCAAACTAGGAGACCTGGGCCTGGGAGGCGATCACTTCCTGCAAGACGATAGTATCTGAAACCATAATTTTTATGTGATTCATAGTTTTTATATTAGGTTTACATTAGCAAAATTTCATGAAGCATTTAATTCTGTACCTCAGTGCAATAAAAGCCCATGTCAGTTTTCAAATATTTTAGGTGACCACATTAAGTTTAATATTTGGCAGTGTTGTAGTACCAATATTATATCAGCAATAGTTGTATTTTGGAAGTTTATCCTCTTTGACTATTTCAAGAACTATTAAATTAGTAATTAAGGTTGTGGATAAATATAGTAATCATGGAGTACTGTACGCAGATTTTCTCATAACTCGACCAATACACAGAAATTATTAAGTATTCATCTGTTCAGCATCATTATTGACCATGAAACAAAATCTGTTTCCAGGAAACTTAAATTTTTAACATAGTCTATTGTTGCACTGAGGTCTTAAGTGAATGACTGTAAATTTAAAAAAATATATATATATTTAAAATGCAAAAATTAATATGGTATCAAACAATTATGTCCTATTACAGCACTGCTATGTTTGAATAAGACCAGCTTTGTTATGCAGAAGTGGTGAGAAAATAAGATCCAGCACCATTGCCAGATCTTTCTTTCGTCTTTCTTTTTTTTTTTTTTTTTTTTTACTACTACTTGACCTTATTACTCTGATATGTGATACTGTTAAGGACCAGAGGCAAGCTTATGTCCAGATGGTTGTGGTGGTGTCATGGTTCACTATAAAGCTTATTGTATTATATTGTAGTGAATGTATCCGTTCATTTTATCCCTGCTGGCCCCTGGACAGTATTTTATTGTAAATTGTGTTTGTTGCATATCATAAGCATCACTGTCCTATTTCTTTGTTTTAGTAGATTGTTTTCACTGATATGGTCGTATGTATTCACCACATTGAGCAGGTAAAGTGCAATGATATCTATTACCCAAGTACATTTTGTTAAAGATATATGAATATTAGTGTTCTTTTTGTGCTGTTCAAATTGTCCCAGCTTTCATTTGTGCAGGTATATATATATCAAAGTTAAATTCAAAATTTTTATGCAATATCTATGTATTGAATGAATATATTGTATAGCTATTCACTGTTCAGTGCTTGTTGCAGTTTCAAGTCTTTCAGACATGATTGATACCTGACTGCTCATACATGTTCCAGTGTGAAATTTTTTTAAGTAAATGGAGATATCAGAGGTGTTGATAGTGGCTGGGAGTCATGGTGCCAACAAGTCAATCCCCTACATTTATACCTCAATCAGCTCTATGTATTTGATTGAAATTGTCACAAAGAATACCTAGTTCTGTGCATGCATGATTGATTAAGAATACCCTTCATCCTTGCAATATTTGGAAATTTCTTGAGGTAAATGAGTGGTGGGTTACTAAGGAATGATGTACAGTGGATGATTGTGTTCATTGAAATTTGAACAGAAGGCTACTGCAGTTTTTTGGAATTTCCTTCTAATAATCTCTTTGACAATGTTAATAGATACTGGTTAATTAATGATAAATATATGTATGAATGTAGCAGGCGATTGACCGTTAAAAGGAGAAAATACTTGAGGGAAAAAGTGTATACTTATTTAAAAGGTGTTTATTCACATATTTTATAGTAGTTGCATGTTATGATATAAATTTTATTGTATTGGTTGATTGTATATTGGTTATATAGCCTTATTTTATGGTGCATTTCTAATGGTTGTAGTTAGCTTAATGATTGAAAAACATTTAAATGACACTTCAATTGTCTCAACTATTGATTCGAAGATTTTGGTCTAAATTTAACTTTAAGCAATTGATTCTGGTTAATGTAATTTGGAGTAAAGCTGGAAGATAATTTACCTTCATCTGTAGGTGCTTTGTCTGCCATGGTACTCATTTATTCCGTGGTTATGAAGGGTTTGGTAGAAATATTTATATATTTTAGTAGGGAAATTTTTTTTAGTAGCACTTTCCTGTAGAATTGCTCTGAAGTCTTTACTCAACTGAGATAAATCATTTACTAATTTGTTAGATTGCTAACTTAAAGCAAATTACTGGAAGAATCGATCTCCCTTGTGATGGGCAGGATTGAGGTGCCTGTTGTGTGGCCTCAGCACTGAAGCTTGGATAGTTTAAACTTCCCTGTTGTATATTAGAATATTATTTAGCTCTATTTTATTCCTTTTTTGTTAGTATATAAGTCCCAGCAACTTATTTTGAAAGTGATGAAAAATATAATGGTATGGGTATATTTAAAATATTTTATGTACATATTGGTATATTAATAAAGTATATGTTCCCCCCTCCCCAATGACATTCTTTATCAGTTTCTTTATATAATGTTCAAAGTGTCAAAAAACAAAATCATAATATTTTTGTTTTCTGCTGTCTAATTTTTAAAGTTATTGCATTCATAAATGTTGATTACTATTTATCATTTCTTCTCATTCATAACATACTATCAATGCATGATATTCTTTGGGACTAATAAGTATAGGGATATAGGTATCCTTCGAGATACAAGTGTTCAAGACACGAAAATTGCACTCGTACGAATTTCCTAAATTGACACCACTACTTTGAGTTATGAAAGCTTCACCCGCTTATGCGATTTTGTGTTGGTAAAATTTTAGTCTGTTGGCAGGGCCATCTTGGGGAGAGATGCACAGAGTAAGGCCCTTACTTGCCCCATCCCTGTTTACCCCCTTGTGGTGGTGAGCCCAGACTGCACCCTTAAGGTAATGTACCAAAGTTAAACAATATTTTATAATTTTTTTCATGTGTCAGATAGTATTTAATTACTGAAATTAATCCCACCAAATTTCAAGTTTGAGAGAAAATCATATTTGGGTGAAAAAACGCAGATTTTTTCAGGACCGAGACAAATCGCGATAAATGCAATTTTGTTCAAAATCTCCGTCTAGATATTCCTGAGCATGCGGATTCCGAATATATTATCAAAAGTTCGATGGCAGATTAATTAGTGGTCATTGGGAGTACTGCCGTGAGCTGTGTGCTGTAGGAGTACTGCCATGAACCGTGTGCTGTAGGAGTACTGCCGTGAACCGTGTGCTGTGGGAGTACTGCCGTGAACCGTGTGCTGTGGGAGTACTGTCGTGGGAGTGCTGCCGTGTGTCATACCAGTGTTGTGTGTTTTAATTATTAAATAGTTAAGTCCACCCTTATACGTTGTTCATACCAACCCTATTATTCTATAACAACTGGCGCCCGAACAGGGACAACCGAAGGATGGACTGATTGGTGGCCGAAGACAAGTTCTGACGAAACAGTTTGGGTACAGTTACGTCTGTGGTAAAGCAGGTAAGATGTCTCCCTCAGAATTATTTGAGGAAGCATAGCTGATGGGGCTCAGTGAACCTCCTGAAATTAGGAATTATGTGTTGACTAGGCAAGTCAAAGAACGTGAGGAAAGCCGAGGAATGGGAAGAGCGAGCCAAAGAACGGGAAGAGCAAGGAAAGCTACACCTTCACGAGCTTGGAGTTAGGAGAATTAGAAGTGAGAAAGCGAGGAAACATGAACTGAAGATTGCAACAGTTAAACAGGATTTCCTCGCCCAGACGCCTACCGTATCCTCACGTAAAACTACCAATGTTCAACGAGCAACGAACCATACATACAACGGTTTGAGGATCTGGCAGAGCTCTACAGTTTCAGCGAGTCTATGAAATGTCTCCACTTCATGAGCCTGTTCGAGGGAAAGCCACTGGAAATCCTGCATCGTATCAGCAGTAGTTAGAAGACATAAAACGTGATGAAGTCAGCTCTTCTTAAGGCTTATGGATTTAACGTAGACCAAGCAAGATCCCAGTTTCTTGGTGCTACGATGCAGGACAAGGAGACCGCTACTCAGTTTGCAGCCCGTCTCACTGCTTATTTAAACCAGTGGATCAGCATGGACAAAGAGGTAATGAAGGATTTAATGCTGCGCAACCAATTTGAAAATTCTTGCCCACCCGAGCTCATCTCCCAGTTCAAGATTGACAAGGCGGGGACCTTTAGAAAGATGGCTGAAAATGCAGACACTCACTTTTCTGCATATGGCTACCAACCAAGGAAAGCGTGGCAAGGTAAAAAACCATTAGCACCTCCCCTGTACAAAGATCAGTCACAGGAAGGAAACCAGCATTTATATCGCCCACATTCGTCATATCAGGCTTACAAGAGGGACCAGATTAAATGGCGTTCACGGTTTAATCACAGTGATATCCGACAACAGACAACCGCTGTCGCTGCGTTCCACCACAACGAGGATCTTGAACCCCCTTCAGAAGTTACAACCTCCACCTTAGGATGACTCAGATCAGAGGCATCACAAGTTTTGACTAGCAGCCACCACCATACACTCTTGTCACTGGCATGCCAACTTCATTATCCAGCCTGGGTATGTAGGAAACCAAGCAGTCAGTGTTATGAGGGACAATGGATCCTCGGGCTATGTGGTGAAGAAGACCTTGGCACTAAGCCATCAGTTCACGTGTGGGTAGATTCACGTCAAGATGAATAATGGATCTATCACAACTGTGCCTGAAGCAAGAGTGCACGTGGAATCCCCGTTCTTCACTGGTTGGATTAATGCAACAGTTATGTCTGAGCCAATTTCTGAAGTGAGAATTGGGAACATTGAAGGGGTTAAGAGTAGCTGCTTCATGGAGGCGACCACCCAGACTTCTGCTGCCGCCGTGACCCGACAGGTGGCTTGAACACAACCATATGCCATTCCACTGGTTGTTACGGCACCTTTTGACCTCATGGACAGTCAAGACGTACTGAGAGAACAAGAAACAGACCCCACGCTCAATACGGTATGAAGGAATTTACTGGCAGGGACCGTCGGAAATTCTTATGGCAACCGAATAAGAATTGTCAAGAAAAGGAACCGTTTGTATCGTGAGTCTGTCACACCACAACAGGAGGAATGTCTACAGTTTGTGGTTCCCGCTAAATACCGTAAGGAAGTGTTAAGATGGGTCACTGTGCTGCTCTCGATGGTCACATGGGGTACAAAAAACTCTTGATTGCATACAGGCCATATTTTTCTGGCCTGGCATGGAGAAGGAGATAGAGAGACTGATGCGTTTGTGCGATATCTGCCCAAAAACCAGTGAGACCTAGTCGGTTGCAGCCTCTGCCAGTAATTTCTGAGCCTGTTGAGAGGGTTGCCGTTGGCCTTGTGGGGCCCATCAACCCTAGGGCAAGCGATGGGTCAAAGTATATCCTCACACTCATTGACTTCAGCACGAGGTGGGCTGAAGCCGTACCTCTGAAGAATATCGAGGCTGTAACCGTTGCTGAAGCAATGCTGGAAATATTCTGCAGAACTGGCATTCCCAAGCAAGTGCTAAGCGACAGAGGTAGTCAGTTTATCTCCACCATGATGGAGGAAGTATTCCATCTGTTGTTGGTAAAAGGAATACGCACATCATCCTACCACCCGAGTTGCAACGAACTATGCGAGCGATTCAATGGGACTCTAAAGAAGATGGCAGCTGAGCAACCAAAGGAATGGCCTTGCTACGTTGCTCCCTTGCTTTTTGCGTATTGCGAGGTTCCGCAGAGTTCCCTTAAGTTTTCCCCATTCGAATTGCTGTATGGGAGAACTGTTCGAGGACCCTTGCATATATTGCGTGAATTATGGGATGACGAGCAGCCTGACCCAGAAGTAAAGACCACTTACGCCTCGCTGACCGTCTTCAAGCTACATGTGAGTTGGCCATACAAGAGCTCAACGCCCAGCACACTCAGAAGAGCTACTAGGAGGAAAACAAAGCTTCGTCAGTTGAACGTTGGGGACAAATGCCTGGTCTTACTCCTCACTGTGCACAACAAACTTCTGGCGCAGTATAAGGGCCCTTACGACATTATCCAACGTGTATCTGACTACAATTATATTATCCAAGTAGGAAATCATCAGAAAAGATTTCACAAATATGATTAAAAGATACTACTACAGAGAAGAAAGGGGTGCAGCTATTGCTTGGAAATGTATTCCAGAATATTACCATCCTTAGGAATACCTGGTTTCCGTGAATGGTCACCTGAACAACAGCAGTACCAAGTGAGGGGTCACTACTGCCCGGATAACTCCATCATTTGTGCAGCTGCCTTGGTCCCTACCAGTGACGATGAACACAAACTTATCACTGTACAAGCCCAGCAGTTGGAGACAGTTTATAATTTAACCCTGGGGACAAATCTCTGTCCAGAAAAAAGAACAAGTTATGACCCTTCTACGCCGATTTTCAGATATTTTTTCGGACAAGCCTAGGGTTGGCTTGGTTGATGATCATAGCATACAATTAAGTAGTTCAACACCTGTACGGGTAAAGCCATACATCCTTCCTCAGAGACTGGTGGAGACGCTACACCAGACTTACTGTCGCCACACAACACTCGTGTCCCTCCAATTTTTAAGTACATGCAAACGATTTGTGCTCCTATGCAACTCTACTGCAAATGTCGATACAGAATATTTTTGAAGTAAAAGAATATTAATATCGATTGACAAAATTGAAAATCACAAGAAACCTAACCTAACAACATAAACTTAACGCAACCTAACCTAAGCCTAACGACATAAACTAACAGCAATCTAACCTAAGCCTAACGACATAAACTAACAGCAATCTAACCTAAGCCTAACGACATAAACTAACAGCAATCTAACCTAACCTGGAGAAATTCTGGAAAAATTTTAAAATTTCTGGAAAAATACTCGAAATTTTCTGGAAAAAATCTGGAAATTTTCTGGAACAATTTTGTAAATTTTCTAGAAAAAATCATGGGAACCTCTGGGAGGGCCTTTGGGAGAGTCCCTGGGCTCTTTTAAGGGCCCCTAGGAGGGCCATTGGGAGGGCTCCAAGTAGGGCCCCAGGGAGGGTTCCTGGGTGGCCCCTGACAGCCTCTGGGGAGGCACCTGGGAGAGTCCCTGGAGGGGCCCCTGGGAGGGTCCCTTGGGGGCCCCAGGGAGGGACATTACAACAACTAATTATTCTGCAATCGAACTGTTGATAATGTATTCGGAATCACCATTATCAGGAGTACCTATACAGTACAATACACTACTAAAGATTTTGAACAAAATCACATATATTGCAAATTGCCTTGTCCCTGAAAAAATCTGTAGGGGGAGACCCTTACACGTTTTTTCACCCAAATGATTTTTTCTCAGACCTGAAATTTGGCGAGATTAATTTCAGTAATTAATTACATAGAGAATAATGTAAAAACACCAACCAATCACCTCGGAAACCAACAGTTGGCGAGTGTTATGCTATTTCCAATAGAATAATAGGGTAAGTATGAACAACGTATCAGGGTGGTTTAACTATTTAATAATTAAAACACACAACACTGGTAAGACACAGCAGTACTGCTACGGCAGTACTCCCACAGCACACGGCAGGACTCCACGGCAGTACTCCTACAGCACATGGCTCACGGCAGTACTCCTACAGCACACGGCTCACGGCAGTACTCCCACAGCGTACACACACACACACACGACAGTACTCCCACAGCACACACACACACACAGCAGGACTCCCACAGCACAAGGCTCACGGCAGTACTCCTACAGCACACGGCTCACGGCAGTACTCCTACAACACACAGCTCACGACAGTACTCCCACAGCACACACTCACGGCAGAACTCCTACAGCACACAACTCATGGCAGTAAGTGTTGATCGGGCCCACCTCGTCGTCCCGTCTCACTGGCCAGTCCAATTATGACGCACTGTGACGTTGATTGACGTCAGTAATTGCTGCTTGAACCAGCCAACAAGTACTTAGCCAGCTGGTCCATAGTCATGGCATGACATTTGCCCCTGCTAAAATAAATTTTTCTTTTGGAAAGGAAAATTTCATAATTCTATGGCCCTATTTCCGACGTAGGTTCATCTACTGAATATCTGTATCCTCTACCATTTGCCTAGAAAGAAGATGAGCTCCGAGATTTTCACTTCCTTTTATATATCAAATCGTGAAATTGAATTGTTGGAGGTATAACGCCCACCGTGTTAATCTTGCATTTGAGTTTCTAGATGTGCGGAGGCTTGTTAAAGGCAGGTGATCTGTTTCTAAGGAAAATTTTCCACCATATAAATAAAAATAATATTTCTTCATACCTTCCACTACGGCTAGTAATTCATTTTCAACCATAGTGTAATTCTTCTCTGCGGGCTTTAGTTTTCTGCTATGGTATGCCACCGGATATACCTCGCCCTCCAGAGAAGTGTCTGTTCTGAGAATGAAAGGTTTATCAAAATTAGGCAGCCGAAGAATTGGTTGTTTACATAGCAGATTTTTCAAGGTGTTGAATTAATCTTCGTGGTGAGAAGTCCAGTGTTGGTCAAGTCTTGTCTTGAAAGAGCTCACACTCGGAGCCGTCACGACACTTTGTGGGATATTGTTCCAAGAGTTCCCAACTCTCACACCGAAAAAAATTGCCCTCAAAGTTTTCTGGACTTGCAGCTTTTTCAATCTTGAGCTGTGACCCCTTGTAGGGCGAGCGTTCACCAGCTCCAAGTAAGAACACTCGACCGAGTAGTGCCCCCTGAGATGCTTATACACCTCAATTAGGTCACCCCTTGCCCGTCTGTAGTATAAGCTAGGAAAGTTCAGGCGCTGCAATCTCTCAGGGTAGCTAAGGTGCTGAAGTGCAGGCACCAGTCTGGTGGCCCCTAGTGGCTAGTTTATTGTGCACTCCATACTCATCCTGTGAGCGGTAGTGCAAAAGGATTACAGAGTATGGTTTACAAAGAGTCAGAATAATTAACCCCCTGTGGTCAGGATATTATGGCACAATGTTAAACAGTATTTCAAATAGTACTGTACATTATTTGTTTAGTTCTATACATGAAGGGTAACTTATTAATAACTGTGTTAGGCAGTATGTCTGGTTACACACTTTGTTATTCACATTTGCATGAGAAATATTCAAGCACATTGAATGTTTTAGGGCTTAAATTCGTTACCATTTGAGTAAATATCAAGAAGGTTGTACTATTAAATAATTTTCCAAGTCTTACATTAAAGTTTTTAGTCATTTTAACAATTATTTAACATAATTGAAGTACAGGGAACTAGTTTTTAGTGCACCAAACAGCCACTCAACACACCCAAAATGGCATCAGTGTGTGTCCCTGCTCAGTGGAGGAAGCTTCTTGCTTGAGACTCTTGAACATAAACTATTTTTACGTTTTTACAGTACAATTATTGGTCATTCTGAAGTTTATTTTACATATTGACAATATATAATGCAGTGCAGTGTTGATTTAAAGAAAATAATCTTGAATTACACACCAAGTGAATTAAAATTTTATGGTGAAATGGCACCATGGGGTGACTTCTCTTCCACCCCAATGCCTTCTCTTCTTCCTTCTCCTCCACCCCCATTCTAATTCCCATCATCATCATCATCAACCAGGAGCCTTCTACATGCACACCTCAAAGTAAGTGTACTTTACTGCATTTATTTTTAGTTTGTATGTAATTTTCGGTGAGCTGGAACCAATTTCCCAAAGTCCCATTGAAACAATGGTTTCGGTTAACGAAATTTTTGGTTAACGAACGACCTTCTGGAACGAATTGTGTTCGTTAACCGAGGGACCGCTGTAAATACATGATTAAAATTACAAAGTGGATCAAGACTGTCATGACAGTCATAGTAATCTAGAAAGATTGAAAGCCAAGGTTAGGTAAGGCTGCCAAGGTTCTAACCACATATGAGAGTAACCTTTATGTTATATCTAATCAGGAGTAGGAAGCTTTACCTAACAGTACATGATAATGTTTTGTTACTTCCAATTACCAATAACATTGGTTGTTCAAAGTGGGCAGGGTTTAAAGAGGGAAAATATGGGGTAAAATACTATAAAGGACACCAAAGAAACCTTTAAAAACCTTACCTAACTTCTAAAAATCCTAAAACTAGAAATGACTTTCCTTATTCTTCTTGTTTTCGGCATTTACTGTGTCGATGTAGTATTCATTGTTCAGATAAGGGTGGCTGTCGATGGAAATCACAAGTGCACCCTGTAGGGTCTAATTTTGTTATGACATGATTGGTTTATGTCTCCTACTCAGTTACGTATCAGTCACAGTGATTGGCCAATAGGAGACACACCAACGCCACCTGTCAGCATTTTAAGAACTAACGCTAGAGTTCATACGAACACCAGAACTCATTTACGATCTGTTTGTGAATCGCTCTTGTGGTAGTTCATATGGACTTCAGATCTCCCGGCAGTTACTAACTTCGTATCTCAGCAGTGTTAGTGAATCTGAGCCCAGCCTCCCAACAAACGGCACTCCCCCAAGTAGACCATTGCCCCTCTCCACCCCACCTACTTACCTTGCAGAAAGGACCCAGCCAGGTGCAGGGGTTAGGTGGTGGAGTGCTGATTACTTATGACCACTACTGTACTGTAGGTAAGTGTTATCATATCAGAACTAAAAGTCATGAATAAAAATCAACTTTTTTTTCACATTTATTAACTTCTTCATTAACATATCAGTATTGAGTAAAGCTCTGCACTTTGGTTACACCCTCCCCCCCCCCCCCCCCAAAAAAAAAGAGAACGAAAAAGCTCATTCTGCCACTATCTTTAAACATAATATAAAATGTATGTATAACTAAATGTTCACTTCTCATATATTTGTTGCTAACCTAGTCATAGCCAGTTTTTTAAAGCATTCATTCAAGTTTTCTATAAAAAGGCACAAAATTCTTTATCCACTACAAAAGACAAATGTTGGAACACACACACACACACCATTGGTTCCTTGGCCACTCATACTATAGCTGCATGCCATATTATACTGAACTACTAAGAGATGTCTCATCCAGTAGTGAATTGATAAGGCTTAAGACAAATTTCTCAAAAGAATAAGTTTCAACAATATTTAGCTTTTCATAGAAATTATTACAGTACTGTACATAAGAACATAAGAAAATAAGGAGTCTGCAACAGGCCAGTTGGCCTATGCATGGCAGCTCCTGTCGAGAGTTACTACCACTTTCTATCATCCATGAATCTATCTAGCCTCCTTTTAAAACTCTCCAGCATTCCAGCACTTACCACAAAGTTGCTAAGCTTGTTCCACTCGTCTACCACCCTATTTGTGAACCAGTTCCTTCCTATCTCCCTCCTAAACCTAAACTTATCCAACTTAAATCCATTGCTATGAGTCCTATCCTACTGTACATGTAACTTAGCTTGTACAGTACAACACCCATATAACCTTATGAACCAGGTACACCTATTCTAATCTGACTTCTAATACATTATGATACAGTTTGTTAGCACTGGAGAGTACAATCGAGCTTAGCTACTTTTAAATTCCTTAGGGGAAAGGAGATTTATTTAGAACAACGATTACTGTTAATTTTTGTTTATATGTTAAGTTTAGGCCATTTCACACAATGCATGTGTGTGTGTGTAAATATGTAAATTTATAGTCATTTAAATACATACCATATCTACACTTACAGTAATTCTATCAAAACAATTAGTAATATTAAATATTTTTTTTTATATCCTGAGTTCTTTTCCCAAAAATCAATTTCTTCTATTCATTTGTCAAGTTAAGAGTTTATTTGAAACAAATTAATTTAAATTTTATCTAAAATATAAATAATTCACCTATCTTAAGAATATATTGGCATGTTCAAATACACTGTACCACAAAAATAGAACACCTCTCTTGCACATGTAAACAACAATACAGTAATTACCTTTCCTATGATGTCATAAAATATTCCGTGGCTTATACCACTTTCTTTTTAAAAAGCTCAAATGACAAGCTTACAAGTTATTAAAACAGTTGTGCATCAGTCTTATGGTCCTATAAAGGTTGTAAACTTGCTTCTGGATTACATTTGCAAAGTCTTCTTTTTCAGCTTATTTGATATAAATGAGGATTTTAACACATTAACATTCTTTAAAAATGCAGTCTGTACTGCATTCTCATTTTGATGAGTTTTATATGGAAAATGTGCTTTCATAAAGATCCCATTTAAATATACAATAAATGTATACAGTATGTGGGAAGCCTTCTACTCTTACACAAATGATGTTTACATATTTATTTTCCACATTTATCAACAAATAAACTTTTGGTCATATTCCATTCTTCCATAATACCTGTACATAAAGTATTATGTCAGTGATCATCAAAAGTTACTGTACCCACACCTCTAAAAATACATTTCATAAAAACCCACAACTAACAAGCCACATTATACTGTAGTCTTAAAGCATTGGTTGAAGTACCTTACTGTGTTACAACTGTTAATTCCACATGAAAGTTAAAAGTTGTTTGTGTTTTTAAGGTCTAGTAACTACATGAATGTTTGTAGAGTAAATAACTAACAACTTAAAATATAAAACACAACTGTATATATGCACAGAATACTCTGTATGCAGAGATATTACTAAGCTCAGTATTTTGGTAAATCTTCAGCACTTAACATAAGCAGAAAGCTGTCAGCTTTGTGAGAAGCTGTACAGTAGTATTCTGTTTTGAGACATTTGTAATAAAAGAGGTATTATTTATGTCCAAACATGTACTATTCACTGGTTGAATCTGTCAAACATGATGTTGATGTTTAAAAAAAAAAAAAAAAAAAAAAAAAAAACACACACAGTAATACTCCGCTTTACGCGGTTTTTATTTTACGCGTTTTTACATTTACGCTATGCGGTACCCTGCCAGAACCGTAATTCCCACTTTACGCGGTGCATCTACTCATATACGCGGGTGAAGTATAATTTTTTTATTTAGCTCATAAAATTCATACAAATTACCCGGCCAGAATATAATTTACATTGCTGGAATTCTTACAATTTGATGATCATTTTGAATATAAACATCATAGATTTTGCATTAGACATACAAGTTTTAGATCTAATGTAAGAATTTTGTTTACTCAGAGCAAATATGTTATCTTTTGTGCAAAATATATGACGTGTATACTCAAAATATTCCTGGTCTTGCAAGGAATCCAGCAATGTCAATTATATTATCCTAACTTTAGTTTGAGGTATTACAAATTACTATACCTTAAAATCAAGTGTTTTCACCCAAACATTTCTCAGAGAGGGAGGAGCCAGCGAGTGTGGGAAGAGGGGGGGGGGGGGGAGTTGAGTCCATTACTGTATTTGAATGGACATTAACCTGGTGACTGTATTTCTCTTACATATTAATTGTGTGTGCGTACCATCATAAAATTAAGATGTTATTTTTACTAGAACATAGGTATTGTGTCAGAAAAAGTGGAGTTTGGGAGTCGGCCCAGTCTCTATTTCAATTAATCCCATATGTTCTGTTATTCCATTTACGCATTTCTCTCTTTACACGGACCTCTGTGGGTTCAATTGACCACGTACCATCATAAAATTAAGATGTTATTTTTACTAGAACATAGGTATTGTGTCAGAAAAAGTGGAGTTTGGGAGTCGGCCCAGTCTCTATTTCAATTAATCCCATATGTTCTGTTATTCCATTTACGCATTTCTCTCTTTACACGGACCTCTGTGGGTTCAATTGACCACGTACCATCATAAAATTAAGATGTTATTTTTACTAGAACATAGGTATTGTGTCGGAAAAAGTGGAGTTTGGGAGTCGGCTCAGTCTCTATTTCAATTAATCCCATGTTCTGTTATTCCATTTACGCATTTCTCGTTTCACACGGACCGTTAAATTGGGGCGCGCGCGCGCACACACACACACACACACACACACACACACACACACACACACACACCCCCTCCCCTTCCTTAGCCATCTCACTAGTGTTGACGCAGCTGAGCAAACAAATAACCATTTCGCTACTATATGCCAGACGCTCCCACGGCTTGACACAACCACTCTCCCTGCTTACCTACCAGCCTCCCTTCCCACTGACTTAGTAGAAGAATTTGACGTAGCAAAACGCCTGGACAAACTAAAATTAAAACGCTCTACCACCCCCATTGACTTACCAATGAAACTCTTCAAGGAGTTCTCCCCGGAGCTTGCTAAACCCCTCTGCTCCATCATCAATGCTTCTCTCAGTCAAGCCAGATGCCCAGCTGACTGGAAGACCTCTTATGTATCACCAGTGCCCAAGTCAACCAGCCCACAATCCTTAAATCAGCTACGACCTATTGCAATCACCCCAATACCCAGCCTAATCTGTGAAAGTTTTGTGTTCGACTGGGCTTATGCTGATATTGCAGGAGTCGTAGACCCTCAGCAATTTGGCAACATGAAAACTTCCTCCACCACTCACTGTCTTGTCAGCTTTCTCGATTACATATACCGCCATCTCGAGAAACGAAAAACGTCTGTAGCTGTCGCCTTCATTGATTTCACTAAAGCGTTCGACCTAGTCGACCACAATATAATCATCAACAAAGCTATTGACCTCGGGCTTCGAAGAAGCCTCATACCATGGCTTACAGACTTCCTCAGTGACCGACGCCAAGCTGTACGCTTCCGAGGGGCTGTCTCCACCTTTCAGTCACTCACCTGTGGCGTCCCCCAAGGCACCAAGATGGGACCACTCTGCTTCCTTATGCTCATCAATGATGCCCTAAGAGAAACCCCTGCTCGCTGGAAATATGTCGACGACTCCACCATTGGGATCAGCGTCAACAATTCTGCTCCCAACTATACCGCCCTTCAGGATTTATTGAACAGTCTCCAAAACTGGGCTACCAACAACCATGTCACCATCAACCATACCAAGACCATGGTTATGCACATCAACCTCTCCTCCGACATTGTCCCACCTCCTTCCATTACTCTAGGTCCGAACACACTCCAGGTCGTAGATTCCACGAAGCTCCTCGGCGTCACCATAGACAACAAACTAAATTGGAAACCACACGTCAATGAAGTTGTCAAATCCTCCAGTTTCCGTCTCCACCTCCTCCGCCGACTCAAGTCCCTCGGAGTTCCTGCACACGAGCTCCTCAGTGTTTACACAACATTCATACTTCCCAAGCTCACCTATGCCTCCCCCACCTGGTCTTCCTCCCTAAATGCCACACAACGTAAACACCTAGAAAAAGTGCAAAAGAGGGCATGCAAGATTATTCTCTCCTCCTCCTACTCCACATATCAAGAAGCGCTCAACACACTGACCCTTTCGACTCTCACTGACCATCACCACGACCTCATCTGCAAATTTGGTAAGAAGCTTCTACACCATCCCCGACACCGGCTCCTACTACCACCCGAGGTCCCTTGTCCGAGAATTGCTGTTCGACACCACAACCGCATCCAGCCCATACGTGCACGAACTGATCGCTATAAGAACAGCCCAGTCCCAACCATTGTAAAAATTATCAATAACTTGTAATACTGTAACACTGTCACTATGTTGAATTGAACTGTAGTTTGAGCTTTTCCCCATCTAAGTTATTATATGTCTTATTTGTGTCACTTATGTTACTTGTATATTATTTGTAATTCGTAACCCATTCCCCAAATATGTAACTGTATATTTTCAGCCTTCTGGCTGCCAAGCTCTTTCAATAAACCGTTAATTATTATTATTATTATTATTATTACACACACACACACACACAGTATAGTCTGGGTTTACACTGATATTTTATATGCTATTTGCCATTTACGCGGCACCTATCCAGACGCGATAATTATTCTTTACAGGGTAAATGCCATCATATACGCGGCAGGCAAGGTGCTGGGCGCTGACATCACAGCTGATGTCAGACTCGTGCCGATGACGTCGCAGACTGTGATTGAGCCACGTATCCTTACCACCCACGCACCCCCTCCACCGAGCACTGTGATTGGTCTATTTAACCTTGCTTGTCCTGCCACCAGGGCTGATGACCTTGGCCGCGCCAGTCTCATTGCCCCCGCGTATACTCACTCGTGCCCAGGAACCTGTTTTGTTTTTTTGTTTCTACACAACGGCTTCCGTTGGACCCCCACCACCCTTGAGAAACCTTGAACTACCTGGCCCAAGCCGCCCCAAGCCCAAGAGGGTGCGACGCGCCTTAAGCTATGAGGTTAAGTACAAGATCGTTCAGGTGTTAGAAAAAGGCACGAGGCAGGTGGATCTGGACAGACAATATGGAGTGAATGAATCGACGATACGCACGATCAAGAAGGATGTCTGTAGGTGCCTCGCTGGTGAAATACTGCCACAATAAGGTGCTGCTGAAGACCGAGGGTTTGTTGGTAAGCTACATTATTCCTCAGTCAAGAAGGAACATGGCGGTCGACACTCGGGCAGTGCAGGACTACGCCCGAGAACTGTACAAATCAGTGGCAAGAAAAATGGGAGTTGTAGAGCCCACGCCCTTCACTGCTTCCGCTGGGTGACTGCAAGGTTTTAAACAACGCAACAAGATTACGAATATTGAGATAGTCAGAGAAGGAGCAAGTGCCAACCGGGCTGCCGCCATGAATTTTCCCCCATTTTTACGGAAAATTATGGAGGAAGGACAGTACACCAACGACCAAGTGTTCAATATGAACGAATCAGTGTTGTACTGGAAGACATTGCCATCCAAGACCTTTGTAGTCAAGTCTGCGAGTAAGTGTTGGGGGCACAAAATGCAGAAGGAGCGCATCACCGTACTGTTCACCACCAATGCCTCCGGCACTGCTAAGCTGAAGTTGTCTGTGATACACAAAGCCCGCAAGCCGTATGCCTACAAGAATATGGACATGAGGAAGTTAAATGTCCACTGGCTAACCTCAGGGAAGGCATGGATGTTATCTGGTCTGTCCCTCTCATGGTTAGACACCTGTCTCGTTCCTGATGTCAAGAAATTCTGCGTGCAAAATAATGTGCCGTTCAACATTTTGTTGCTCCTCGATAACACACCAGGACACTCGCCCATTTTGCTGGATCGTCATCCCAACGTATAAGTGGTCTTCCTTCCGTCTAACACTACGTCGTTAATCCAGCCCATTGATTAGGAGTTGATTTGCAACGTGACAGCTGCTTTCTCCGCCAAGAAGTTTCGGCTCCTGAACGACTTCACCAACACCAAGGATGAATTGCAGAACCTAGAGAGTGGCACAGATAGCGAGAGTGAGGACGAGGATCACGAACAAGATTTGGCTGACCATGAAGTGCGAGTCAAGCAGTTCTGAAAACTGTTTAACGTGAAGAAGGCTGTTGATTTCTTGGTGGAGGCATGGGGACAGCTATCTGTGGCAACGATTTGTCACACGTGGCATCATGTGTTGGAGGGTATCCCAGGTGGGAGGCAGAGACAAGCAGTGGCTGGCGAGTCTCAGTCTGTTGCTGTGGCATTGGAGAATGCAAGAGAGGCTGCACAAAGTGTTAAAGCTGCAGGCTTCTCCGAGACCACCAACGAGGACATCCTGGAGGCAATCAGGCAACCTGAGGTGACTGCAGACGACATGTTGCTAGATGATGTCAGTGAGCAGCCAGGTGTTACAGAACAACAAGAGCAGAAACTAACACATGCTGATGTGTAGGAAATCATCGAGGCAGCTGAGAGATTGAAGCTCCTCCTTGTCAAAGACCCAGTCAATCATTGCTACGAAGTGTCTAATAACCTTCAGTTGCAATCCCTGGAGCCCTATGTTAAGCTGTATCACGACCACATCAATGCTAGCCGTGAACAAAACATCACCGAGTTCTTCACCCGCCACCCACCACAGCCAGTCCAAGTCAGTGATAGTGAGGATATGGACTTTGAGGGGTTTGACGAGGAGGCCCTGCTAGCCTCTGTGGTGGATAGAGATACAGGTGAGGGCCAATAATCTGCCCTTTGCCTCGGAACCAACCCCCAACCCCCCCCCCATCCCTGTGTGCCCAGCCATCTCTTCTACTAACGTAAGTGTTAAAAAACCTAATATTATTGATATTTCTCTTATATATTAATTGTGTGTGCATACCATCATAAAATTAAGATGTTATTTTTACTACAACGTATGTATTGTGTCGGAGATAGCCCCCCCAAAAAAATAGTAGTCTGGCGGTCGGCCCAGTCTCTATTTCAATTAATCCCATATGTTTTGTTATTTTATTTACGCGTTTTGCTTTATACGCGGACCTCCATGGGTTTAATTAACCGCGTAAACCTAAAAAAAGGAGCCATGATACTGTACAGTAAACCATAGTTCAATATCAGCATACAGTACACAGTAAAAAAAAAAAAATATTTGATTCACAACATACAGTACTACAGTATACTTTATATGAAACATTTGTGCAAAAACATTGCTTTTCCATTTAAGAATCCATTAGGTGTGATGCAGTTTTGGGTTTTGCTTTTAAAATCTATTAATTGCAGATACCAACATTCAGTTTCTAAATGAAGGAGACCTTTTAATAGCACATACAAGTTATAGTGAAATCAGAACAGCTTTTTGCACACTATAGTGAAATCAGAACAGCTTTTTGTACACTATAGTTGTATAATTAATAGAGCTTTTTAAATGTACATCGTAGAACATGTTCACTGTTGCCAGGCTTAAAGAAAAAGACTTAAAGCTTCCAGTGAATTAATGACGAAATAATGTTAATGGGAAATAATCATCTGGTATGTTCTAAGTCTTTTACAACATACCAGATGATTATTTCCCAGAAACATTATTTCGTCATTAATTCACTGGAAGCTTTATTTAAGAAAGCCTAATATGTCTGTTATTTTTAACATGTTCTCAATCAAAAGCTTTTTCAGAATGCATCAGCCTGAATTTGTGACAAATAAAAATTTCAAGTACAGTACAGTACATAGTGCAACAATGCTCTCAGCATACAGCATAACATTTAACAAACATCATAGTACAGTACAGTACTGTACCCTGTATTATGAAAAAAACCCTAATATTTACTAAATATAAATCTTTTATTCAGTAAATAATAAATACTGTACTCTACTCAATAAATCCACTGAATCTCATTTTTTTTCATTTACACTGTCAATTTGTATGTTGTGGGAGTATTTTTATATGAGAAATGAATCTCTTATAAACTCAAAGATAAGAAGAGATCACATTTAGCTTAACTTAATGAATATTAACCATTACTGTACAGTATATCACATTAATAATCATCAACCCTGAACAGTCATATATTTACAAAAAGACAACCATTATTCTTGTACGATGATGTACATTTGCTAAAACCTTACCAGTAAAATACATCAAGGCCACATGAATAATACATCTACATACATGCATGTAAAGACATAGAAAAAAAAGTACCATGAGCAAAGCACCAGATGCTATTTTAAGTAGATAGTAGAGAGGTTTTAGCACAACGAACTTGGTAAGTACAGTGCAGTACAGTATAAGAATTCTGAGCCTCTCACCAAATCCTACCTCCACTCTCACTCACAATTATATATAAATTAGGTTACTTAAATTCTGTCAGAGGAAATAAGATTTTTCTTCCTCGCTCTGACAACCCTTTTTCCTGTTATCCCAGAAGTTGGGTGACATCCCCATAAACCACGGACATACATTAGTGCTCTCGTATCATTCACATACACTTCTACATCCTGGCTGTCCATTCCCTACACTTCTAGTTCTTCACCCCCTCAGTTCGTCTTTCCTACCGTCCATATATATAATGTAGTCAACCCTTGCTTTACGCGGTCCCACTTTACGCGTTTCCACGTTTACGCGGTACCCTGCTGAAACTGGAATGCTCACTTTCCGCAGTGTGTGTACCCTTTTACGCGGAGAGCGGCGCGAGCAGGGTGCACACAAGGTTGCCCAGTCATCAAAACATTACCGAGTTCTTCACCCGCCACCTACCACAGCCGGCCCAAGTCAGTGATAGTGATAATGATAGTGAGGATATAGACTTATATGGACTTTGAGGGGTTTGACAAAGAACTCTGTGGTGGATAGTGATACAATTGATACAAGTGATACAGGTGAGGGCCAATAATCTGCCCTCTGCCTCGGAACCAACCCCCCATCCCCGTGTGCCCAGCCATCTTTTCTACTAATGTAAGTTTTAAAAAACCTAATATTATTGATATTTCTCTTAATTATTAATTGTGTGTGCATACCATCATAAAATTAAGAAGTTATTTTTACTACAACGTAGGTATTGTGTCTAAAAAGTGGAGTTTGGAGGTCGGCCCGGTCTCTATTTCAATTAATCCCATATGTTATGTTGTTCACTTTACGCGTTTCTCACTTTACGCGGGCCACCGTGGGTTCAATTGACCGCGTAAAGTGAGGGTTCACTGTACTGTACTCTCTTTATACCCATCTTTTAATTTTCATCCTCTCGATATTATTATACTGTACTACCTAGCAAACCCTGATTAACTCTATCCAAAACTTCTGTATTTTTTCATGTCCAGGGTCATTCCACGAAAACTCAACTGAGAGCCAAAACTGAAAATCCACCAAAATCAATACATTGTGTGTGTTTTGAAAGCTAAAGCTTTAATATTTTATGAATCTTTAAAGAATACGTCTCTAACATATCCACAAAAACAGCTATATAATCAAAACCGTCACTTCAAGTATCAGATAAAACAAACTACCTAAAATACGACAATTACTATCGTTATTTGCCAAAATATCTAGAGGTCGAGGCTTCTTTAAAATGGAAGAAGAATGACAAGGATCCTGTTGGGTTGTAAACACTGCTAGAATGTTTAATTTATCTTGTGTAGTTTTTCATTGACATGTGCTTGAAATGAGAGTATACAGGTATAGTAATTCCAAAGTAACGAACATCACATTTTTTCTCGTTTTTTCCAATACTGTAAAAAGTTTATTATCTGGAGAAAGTCCAATTTATTGTACATTATAAATAGGCATCCTATTGCCATACTAATATGATCCTGCAATGTTCTCTCTGGGGCTTTGCTATCCCACAAAGACCTGTGAGGTTCGTTACACGTTCAGCATAAGGTGTTGTTACTGCCAGGACCGGATTTACCAATAGGCCATTGGCCGAGGGCCCACCGGTATCTGGGGACCCACTGAAACTAATTTGTTGCGCAGCGTGCCAGCGTATAACCTTGTTTCAAGTGTACACCGAGTATTTCATTATATAATATATTCACAACCATAAGGGCCCCTGTACAATAAGTATAGGGCCCGGAGTATGGGACCCCTGTACAATAAGTATAGGCCCGCAGTGGTCTTCAACTGGTGGGCCACGGACTAGGCTCTATAGTAATATGAAGAAAATAAGATAAAATAAGATAATAAAAAAAAATTTATAAAATTTTTTAAACGTCCGTGTCCCACCATCGATCTATCTATTTATCTATACATACATATATACTGGGGGGAGAGAGAGAGAATAAAGTTCAAGAAACATTCAGCGTCTTGACGTGTGAAGGACAGGATTGTTTCATGTTCAGTACGTGTCAGGGTTACCATTGGTTTGCTGACAGCTCGCTCAGCCAGTCAGTATCTTCTCAGCCTCAGCTCAGTGATATTTTATATTGTGTATGTGGCACTCATTATTTACTAATGATATTTTATATGTTGCATTAAATGGACTTCAGTGTTATATTACGTGTGTTTTTGTGTCTATTTTTTGTGATATTGGTATCTCTTAGAGACTTACACTATTTTTTTGCTTACAGATTATTCTTGGGCATTCTCATGAGATAAATATGTCGTCCCTGAAAAAATATTTGAGTGGCTCACAAAAGAGAAAGTTAAAAGCAGCCAAAGCTGCACAACTGCAATCAGTTCCAAAGCTGACAACATTTTTTAAACCAAAAGGAGATTCAGAGCCAAGTACCAGTGACAGTAAACTCCCAGGGGATGACACAGTAGATGTTCACTTTCATGATTCAGATGGCGAAGCGAGGTCAGCTGAGTCACAGTCACAGAGATTAAGTAAATCAGCACCTACAGCAATGGAAGTACCACCTGTGACTGAAGCTTCATCCGATTCATCTCAGTTGGCTTATAAGAAACATTCTGTGGAACAAGGTGTCAGTGTTGATTTGTGTGTATCAAGTGATCCAGCTGACTGGCTGACAATTGATGATAAATTGATTGAGTATTTACTAAACCATCCTCTTGATCTAAATTGTGAACAAAGTGACTTCTCAAGATCTGCAAGAAGTGAAAATGTGGGTGAAAAGGAAAGAGTTCGATATATGTCCAAATCCTTGTTTACACGTCAAATGGCAAATGATGAAAAAGTTAAAAGGGAATGGCTTGTGTATTCTCCAAAAACTGGAGATGTATTTTGTGTTCCATGCAAGCTATTCAGCAAGCAAGTCTCATTGTTTACTAGTGGGTTTAGCGACTGGAAAAACTGCCAGCATAGAGTTGCTGAACATGAAAGTAGCAAAGAGCATAAAATCTCAGTTACTACTTGGGGTGTGAGGGCAATTACAGCAAGGCGAATTGATTCCACTTTGGCTTTGCAAGTAGAATTGGAGAGAAAATACTGGAAAGAAGTCCGATTGCACATAGTTGAAACACTAAAATTTTTAACATCAAGAAGGCTTCCTTTCAGAGGTAGTGATGAAAGAATAGGCTCTTGCAACAATGGGAATTACCTTGGAGTACTTGAACTCCTGGCAAAATTTGACCCTTTTCTTGCACAGCATCTGGAGAAGTATGGTGCTGTAGGTAGTAGAAAGATTTCATATCTCTCAAAAACGATTTGTGAGGAAATGGTCAATCTGATGGCTGAAGAAATTCACTCAATTATCATAAGTGAAGTGAAACAAGTCAAATATTATACAATTAGTGTAGATTCCACACAGGATGTGAGTCATACTGACCAACTTACATTCATAGTTCGTTATGTGAAACCAGATAGCAAACCTGTTGAGCGATTAAAAAAGTTCATAGACATACATGTCCATGGGGCAGAGAGCATAGCCTCAACTGTTGTTCAGTTTATTAAAGATGTTGGTCTTGATTTGAGTGACATGAGAGAGTAAAGCTATGACAATGCTGCCAATATGTCAGGCATTTACACTGGTCTCCAAGCCAAAATAAAGGCTATGAATTCCCTGGCATATTATGTCCCTTGTGCAGGTCACTCCTTGAACCTTGTAGGAACATCAGCTGCCAGCAGTTGCCTTGGGTCTGTTTCATATTCCAGATATTTGCAAGCCTTATACAACTTCTTCTCAGCCTCCACATATAGATGGGATCACTTGAAAGCTGCACAACCTGCTGAAGGGATTGTAGTGAAATCCCTTTCAGAAACTCGCTGGAGTGCGAGGGCTGATGCTGTTAAAGCAGTGTTTTTACATTACCTTGAGATAAAGTCAGCACTGGAGAACATATCTTCTGACAGTAGACAAATTGTGGCTACAAAGCTTGAAGTTGAAGGCCTCATAAGACAAATGGAAGCATTTGAAACAGCATTTCTTACTGTAATATGGTATAAAATCTTAACAAGGTTTAATGCAACCAGCCACTTCAAAAAGTTGAGACCAACCTTCTGTCAGTTGTGAAACTGTATGAGAGTTTGATCTCCTTCGTCTCAGAAATGAGACAGGGTCAGTTTGATGAAATAGAAGTTATCAGGTTAGGGCTTTTGCTGAGCCTGTCTACACAGAGACAACAAAAAGAACAAAAAAGAGAAAACATTTCTTTGCTGAATCAGTTGGCACTGAAACTCAACTTGATCCACGTGAGAAGTTCAAGGTGGACAATTTCTACACCATATTAGATTGCCTTTGGAATGAATTAGAGCACAGAGTGAATGCGTGCTCAGAAATAAAGAAGCTGTTTACCTTCTTAACGGAGTATGACAGTATGAAATATGATGATCTCAAAGCCCAACTGGAATTGGTTGTCAGTACCTATTCCAGTGACCTGGAAGCATCTGTTCTAGATGAGTTTTTGCAATTTAAAGACATTTTGTCTTCTGAATCTGACAGGTCAGTGACAAACATCTCCACTTTGCTGAGGTCCAAAGATGGTATTTTGACAACTGCCATTCCAAACAGTATCTTGATAAGAATTTTCCTTACCATCCCTATTACAAATTGTGAAGGAGAGAGGTCTTTCTCTACTCTATCTAGGGTGAAAAATCACCTGAGGTCTACCATGGGACAAACCAGATTAAACTCACTTTCATTATTATGCATTGAATCTGGGCTCCTACAATCTCTTGACAAAAACAGTATCATTGACAAATTGTCCATGAAAAAAAGTAGGAAGAATTTATTTTGAAATTCACACAGTTTGCTGTACTTCATGTGCTTGCAAAATTGATTATTCTTCAAGTGTATTTCTTTCATTTTTCCCATATATAAGATGTACATGATATAGAACTAATTTGATTAAAAGAAATGATGTGTCACATTTGTTGAAATTCTTATTTCTTACATTATAATATTATGATTTTATGTAATATTTGATGACATTTGGCCATTGCAAAATAATTACAGTGGGTGAGACTAGGGAACGCTTACCAGCTAGGCCACAAGGACACTAAAAGCAGTTCTAGACTCTTATATTTCACACAAAGCCTGTTCATCGAGCTGATGGCGCCGTGAACCTCATTGGGAAACTGCCCGTGCCTCTTATGTGGTGTCAGTAGCATTTTACCGAATCCAGCTGGTATGAAACGCGAGGGACATATATATACTTCATTTTTAGTCCATATAACGCGCGGACTTTGAACATATAATCGACGACTTCACCAGCAAGGAATCGAACCCTCGACCTACTGGGTGGGACTAGGGAACGCTTACCGGCTAGGCCACAAGGACACTAAAAGCAGTTCTAGACTCTGTTATATTTCACACAATCAGCTAGATGAACAGGCTTTGTGTGAAATATAACAGAGTGTAGAACTGCTTTTAGTGTCCTTGTGGCCTAGCTGGTAAGCGTTCCCTAGTCCCACCCAGTAGGTCGAGGGTTCGATTCCTTGCTGGTGAGGTCGTTGATTATATTTTCAAAGTCCGCATGTTATATGGACTAAAAATGAAGTATGTATATATATATATATATATATAGAAATATATATATATATATATATATATATATATATATATATATATATAATATATATATATATATATATATATATATATATATATATATATATATATATATATATATATATATATATATTGATAAAATCACACGGGAAAAGGGAAACAATGGAGCACCTTAGCTTTCATCTTTATCCACAGTAGTACCCCGCTTAACGCGGTCAATAAAACCCAGAGGGTACCGTGTTAAGTGAAAACCGCGCTAAGTGAACAACAGAACATATGGGATTAATTCCAATAGAAACTGGCCCATCCCCAAACTCCACTTTTTCCGACACAATACCTATGTTCTAGTAAAAATAACATCTTAATTTTATGATGGTACATGCACACAATTAATACTTAAGAGAAATAGAGAAATACAGTCGCCAAGTTATATATATATATATATATATATATATATATATATATATATATATATATATATATATATACAGCTAGACCCCGACTTACGACGGGGTTAGGGACCCAAATCCAGGCCGTAAGTCCGACATAGAGTATAAAAAAAAAAAAAAATTATTTTTTTTTTTTAATAAAAAATCTGCAATGAAATACAGTACAGTTAAAGTAATGAATAATGAGGAATGGATACAGTGTGACTGAGCACTTAACCTTTAATGTCGTCAGCTGAATGCACAAGGGGCCCCCATAATTTTCTAATTATACATGGAGACTACATTAACTGGAAACGTTTCGGTATAGAAAATGCGTGTGTCATTGAAAAAAAAAAAAAAAAAAAAAAATTAATAAAAATTCTGTGGCAGTCGTAAGTCCCGACCGTCGTAAGTCGGGGTCTGGCTGTGTATATATATATATATATATATATATATATATATATATATATATATATATATGTATATATATATATATATACTTCATTAGCCCAATAAAGCACGCGGACTTCTACATACAATCAACACCTCAACCCGCCAGGATTCGAACCCACGGCACACAAGCCTATGACTGTGACCGGGGAACGCTAACCGCTGGACCACCAGGATACTAAAAGCAGTCCTAGACTTTGTTATATTTCACACAAAGCCTGTTCAACGAGCTTATGGCGCCGTGAACCTCTAATGGGGACCACCCGTATCACTTAGGTGGTCAGAGTAACGTTTTACCAAATCCGGCTTCGAAACACGAGGATCCATATATATTTCATTAGCCCAATAAAGCACGCGGACTTCTACATACAATCAACACCTCAACCCGCCAGGATTCGAACCCACGGCACACAAGCCTAAGCCATAAGCTCGTTGAACAGGCTTTGTGTGAAATATAACAAAGTCTAGGACTGCTTTTAGTATCCTGGTGGTCCAGCGGTTAGCGTTCCCCGGTCACAGTCATAGGCTTGTGTGCCGTGGGTTCGAATCATGGCGGGTTGAGGTGTTGATTAATTATATATATATAGTATATATATATATAATTAATGTATATATATATATATATATATATATATATATATATATATATATATATATATATATATATATATATATATATATATATATATATATATACACACACACAGTATTACCCCGCCTAACGCGGTTTCACTTAGCGCGTTTTACCATATACGCGGTGCCTCGCCAGAGCTGAACTTTCACTTAACGCGGGTTTTTTCCACGTATACGCGGTGAGTGTCCGGCTCGAGAGCTATTTTTAGATTCCCCCCACCCGCCACCCTGCCTGTTTTAGCTCATAAAATTCATACAAATTACCCAGCCAGAATATAATTTACATTGCTGGAATTCTTACAATATGATGATCATTTTGAATATAAACATCATAGATTTTGCATTAGACATACAAATTTTAGATATAAAGTTTATTCTGAGTAAATATGTTATTTTTTGTGCAAAATATATGACATTTGTATTCAAAATATTCCTGGGCTTTCAAGGAATCCAGCAATGTCAATTATATCCTAACTTTAGTTTGAGGTATTATTTATTACTAAAAGGTAAATATTCTGGTTTTCCCACACATCTGGTGAGACGGTTGGTGGGGGGTGGGGGTAGGGAGGGACCGACCGACCGACCATCTGTTACAGTGAAGAATATTTTTTTTTTTTAATTAACTTTAGATATTTGTTTTAGCTCATAAAATTCATACAAATTACCCGGTCAGAATATAATTTACATTGCTGGAATTCTTATAATTTGATGATCATTTTGAATATAAACATCATAGACTTTGCATTAGACATACAAATTTTAGGTGTAATGTTTACTCTTGAGTAAATATGTTATCTTTTGTGCAAAATATATGACATTTATATTCAAAATATTCCTGGTCTTACAAGGAATCCAGCAATGTCAATTATATTATCCTAACTTTAATCTGAGGTATTATTTAATACTAAATGTTAAAAACTCTTGAAGGGAGGATTGGTTGGGGGTGGTGGGGAGGGTTGGGACTGACCGCGGTTGGAAGAGGGGGGTGGAGGCAAGGTGGGGTACTTTGATTGACAGATAGTGTTGTGAAGAATATTTTTTTTTTTTATTAACTGAAGATATTTGTTTTAGCTCATAAAATTCATACAAATTACCCGGCCAGAATATAATTTACATTGCTGGAATTCTTACAATTTGGTGATCATTTTGAATATAAACATCATAGATTTTGCATTAGACATACAAATTTTAGATATAATGTTTACTCTCAGTAAATATGTTAACTTTTGTGCAAAATATATGACATTTATATTCAAAATATTCCTGGTCTTACAAGGAATCCAGCAGTGTCGATTGTATTATCCTAACTTTAGTTTGAGGTATTATTTATTAAAATTTAGTGGTTTTCCCCCCAAAATTTCTCAGAGGGAAGAGCCAGCAGTGTAGTGTGAGAAGAGGGGGAGGGAGTTGAGTCCATTATTTGAATGGACATTAACTTGGCGACTGTATTTCTCTATTTCTCTTAAGTATTAATTGTGTGCATGTACCATCATAAAATTAAGATGTTATTTTTACTAGAACATAGGTATTGTGGCAGAAAAAGTGGAGTTTGGGGATCGGGCCAGTTTCTATTGGAATTAATCCCATATGTTCTGTTGTTCACTTAGCGCGGTTTTCACTTAACACGGTACCCTGTGGGTTTTATTGACAACATTAAGTGGGGTACTACTGTACTGCACTGACCTTTCACACTTGTTTATTGTTCTTAGTTGTGAAATCCTCAGTAATATCCTTTCACTCTTAAGATTAGCCAGAAATATTATTAATTTTCCTTTTGCCCAACCGACACAATCTGTTGTACAATACTGTATTTTACTGTACTACAGTACAGTACTGTAAACAGAAAGACACACATTGGTGCCTATGCACTTACATGAGTGAATGAGTTGTATTCAATTTGTTTGAGTATTCAGTACTTGTATATATTTACTCTTTGTGCTTTTAACATTTCTTACTAAAATCAAATAAAAAAATAAAAATACTGTAAAATATTCATTAGTATACTTAACAAATAAAGGGACTTTTACTCAAGTAAAAGTGACTTGACTATAAATTATTTACTATTAATTAATACAACATAGAAATGCTCATCGTCCTCACATCTTCACATTTTTATGAATCTCTTGAGTTGCAAGGAGGCACCAGGTAATATGACTTCCCTACTTTTGAGCAGCTTATATGGTACTGAATTCATTTTCTTGAATAAGTGATACTGATAGCAGGAGACATTAAGAGGAGCGGGGAGGAGAGCGTCAAGTAATCCCATTTTTTTTTTTAATATATTGTAGATTAATCTCAGAGAAGTAAACAGTTTACTGAGAAAATAATCTGTAGTGGGCTCCAGCTGGGCTTACACTCGACATCCCGTGAGCAGTAACCCAATACACAACAAGCCCCAGTCTCCCAGTGGCTTCTACATTAATATGATCCAACCTAATCCTATTGTTGGCTCTTAAAAGATATACAGTAATATATTCTATGCAATAATTTAATATAATCTCTTACCAATCTCAAAACAAGCATTTCACATATTGTACTGTATACTGTACAAGATACAGTATATCAACCTGAAATGGGTTATTAAATCTGTCTATGGATCCATTCATTCACACACTGGACTACATTTCTTTATTTTCATTAGACATAAACCCTGAAGATATAATCAGTATTGTCAACCAGGATATAATCAATTTAGAAACTACAGTACTGTATTATAATTTTTCAGTATTCAACTCGTGTACGAACAGTATTAATTCATATACAGTTAACCCTCACTTTACGCGGTTAATGTAACCCGGAGGGTCCCGCATAAAGTGAGAAATGCGTAAAGTGAATAACATAACATATGGGATTAATTGAAATGGAGTCCGGGCCGATCCCCAAACTCCACTTTTTGACGGCACACAACTATGTTGTAGTAAAAATTTTATCTTAACTTTATGATGGTATGAAAAAACAAGTAATATAGAAGAGGTTAGGTTAGGAAAGATAAAGGTTAACATAGGAAAAAGAAAGGTTAGGTTAGAAAACTAAAAATTTGGTGTAACACTTACGGTAGTAGAAGAGATGGGTCGGCATACGGGGATGGAGGCTGGTTCCGAGGCAGAGGGCAGATTACTGGCCCTCAGGTGAATCACCATTACTAGGTGAATCACCATCACTGTCACTTACAGTTGTCAGGGCTTCCCTGACAAATCCCTCAAAGTCATCTTCACTGCCACTATCACTGGCTTGGGCTGGCTGTGGTGGGTTGCGGGCGAAGAAATCTGTTAAGCTTTGCTGACGGCTGGCGTTGATGTTGTCGTGATACACCTTGATGTACGGCTCCATAGCCTGCACCAGCCGGGTATGGAAGACTTCATAGCGGTCATCGTCATTGTCGCGGGAAAGGAAGGACTTCATCTTCTCTGCACACTCCATGGCACCCTTAATATCACTATGACTTAAATTGTGTTCTTCGGAGAATGACGCACCTTCTTCCTCCTCTTCACTGACGTGTTCTTCTTCCAACATCTCGTCGGCAGTCACTTCAGGATCTCTGATCACCTCCAGGATGTCGTCGTTGGTGGTCTCGGAGAAGCCTGGAACTGTAACAGTCTGCGCAGCTTCTCTGGCAAGGTCCACTGCTACTGCAACATTCTGAACCTCACCAGTCACAGATTGACTCCTCCTCTCACCTGGTATTCCATGCACCACATGTCTCCATGCGTGACAAATTGTAGCAATAGACAGCTGATCCCATGACTCCACCAAGAAGTCCACAGCTTTCTTGATGTTAAATATTCTCCAGAATTGTTTGAAGAGTATTTTTTGCTGTTCCAACTGTTGATCCTCATCTTCTTCGCTCTTGCTATCGGTGGTGGTGTCACTCAGGTTACGCAACTCTTCCCTGGTGTTGGTGTAGTCGTTCAGGAGCTGGAATTTTTTGGTTGAGAATGCAGCTTTCACATTGCAAATCAACTCCTGGTCCATGGGCTGGATTAATGACGTAGTGTTGGGAGGAAGGAAGACCACTTTTACGTTGGGGTGACAATCTAACAGTAGGGGTAAGTGTCCTGGTGCGTTGTCCAGCAGCAGCAAAATATTGAATGGCACATTCTGTCGCTCACAGAATTTTTTTACATCGGGAACAAAACAGTCATCAAACCAGGAGAGGGACAGTGTAGAGAACATCCACGCCTTACGTGCTGTCAGCCAGTGGACATTTAGCTTGGTCATGTCCATGGTTTTGTAGGCGTGCGGCTTGCGTGGTGTGTGGATCACCGATAACTTGAGCTTACAGGTACCGGAGGCATTGGTGGTAAACAGGACGGTGATGTGTTCCTTCTGCATTTTCCGGCCCCGAATCCTGCTGGCATCCTTCACAACGAAGGACTTGGAAGGTAGCTTTTTCCAGAAAAGACCAGATTCGTCCATGTTAAACACCTGGTCTTCACTGTACTGTCCTTCCTCCATAATCTCACGTAAAAACGGAGGAAATTCCCGAGCCGCAGCACGATCAGCACTCGCTTCTTCACCACCAATGTTTATATTGGTGATCTTGTTCCGGATCTTAAACCTCTGTAACCACCCAGAGGAAGCATTAAAGGGTTTGGGCTCTGTAATTCCCATCTTTCGTGCCACTGCCATGTACAGTTCACATGCGTAGTCCTTAACAGAGCGCGTGTCGACCGCCATGTTCCGTCGCGCCTGACGCACCAAGTACCTCACAAGTAATTTTTCTGTCTTGAGAAGCACCTGGTTGTGAAAACACTTGATCATAGAAGCACCTGTAGACTTTGTGATCTTCATGTGCTCCTTTATCTTCGCTGAATCCTTCTTTATAGTCCGGATCGTAGATTCGTTCACACCATGCTGGCGCGCCAAATCAACCTGCCTTGTTCCTTTCTCCAACTCTTGGATGATGGTATACTTCACCTCGTAGCTTAAGGAATGTCGTGTCTTCTTTGGTTTAGTGCTGCTGGGTCCAGGTAAGGAAAGGTTTCTCTCTGGGGGTGGTGGTCCGGTGGAAGCCATTTTACGGAACAATGGATGCGCGTTTACACGGAGTGGCCTTGAGGGATGAAACTGCCACGGCTAGGTCAAGCGTCGTCTTTCCTCCCTCCCTCCCCCGGGTGGACACGTCATAATACTTTAAGCCAATTACAGCTAGCAGCAGAGGGGGGTAGGGATGCATGGCCAATCACAGTCCGATACGTCATATGACGTCAGTGATAACGCAACAAAGACACACACTGCGCAACCTTACCGCGCCGCTTGCCCAAGCGGAGGGAGGAGGAGGGAGAGGCAGGCAGGCAGGCGGGCGGGTGGCGGGTGGGGCGAATCTAAAAATAGCGTCGCGCCGGACACTCTCCGCGTAATGGGATTCACGTACCGCGTAATGTGAGCACGTGAGGTTCTGGCAAGGCACCATGTTTACGTGGAAACGCGGAATGCGGGACCGCGTAAAGTGAGGGTTAACTGTACAGTAATTTACTACAGTAATACCCCGCTTTTCGCGTTTCTACATTTACGCGGTACCCCGCCAGAACCGGAATTCCCGCTTTACGCGGTGCATCTACTCATATACGCGGGAAGCGGTGCAGGCAGGGTGCGCACAAGGTCGCCCAGTCATTAAAACATTACCGAGTTCTTCACCCGCCACAGCCGGACCAAGTCAGTGATAGTGAGGAAAAGGACTTATATGGACTTTGAGGGGTTTGACAAAGAGGCCCTGCAAGCCTCTGTGGTGGATAGTGATACAATTGATACAGGTGAGGGCCAATAATCTGCCCTCTGCCTCGGAACCAACCTTCCATCCCTGTGTGCCCAGCCATCTTTTCTACTAATGTAAGTGTTAAAAAACCTAATATTATTGATATTTCTCTTAATTATTAATTGTGTGTGCATACCATCATAAAATTAAGATATTTTTACTACAACGTAGGTATTGTGTCTGAAAAAGTTGAGTTTGGGGGTCGGCCCCGTCTCTATTTCAATTAATCCCATATGTTCTGCTGTTCACTTTACATGTTTCCCGCTTTACGCGGGCCTCCGTGGGTTCAATTGACAGAGTAAAGCGGGGTTACACTGTTATAATATTCTAAACACTGACAATAACAGTGCTTGGTCTTGTAAAAAAACCATTCCGTATTGTCACAAAATTAAAGTGACCAGAGAAGACTCCCCAGAATAACCAAGGCAGTGATGAGCAGAACCTTTAGCCAGGATAGCTACAAGCAGCACCACTGTTACATAGCTAAATGCTGCACATAATGCCAAATAAACTGCACTACTGTACTATACAGAATAGTCTCGATTTACGCGGATTTTGTTTACGTGTTTGGTCATTTACGCGGCACCTTGCCAGAATGACAATTTTAAGATACGCGGTTCATTCCATCATTTATGCGGGAAGTAGCGCGGGGAGGGTGCGCATTAGGTTGTTCTTATGTTATTGCTGACGTCATATGATGTATCGGACTGTGATTGGGCCAGGCATCTTCCTCCACCGCTAGCTGTGATTGGTCTAATGTAACATGATGTGCCTTGCCACCAGAGGGAAGAAGTCGCTGACCTAGCCAGACCAGTCTCATTGTTCTCAGTCTCCGCGTACAGTGGTCCCTCGGTTAACGAGTTACCTTCCATAAGATTCTTAATTTCGGTTAACGAGCAATCCCTCGATTAACGAGTTTCTTACGAGCTGACCTCCACATGTTTTAGCTTGCATTTGGAGGTCCACCAGCTGTAGTATTAGTCCGCCAATACAGTAATCGGTTCTAGGGCTTAAATTCCTTACACTTTTACTAAATATCAAGAAGTTTATACTATTCAATAATTTTAAAAGTTTAATATTAAATTTTTTAGTCATTTTAACAATTATTGAACATAATTGAAGGTAGGGTCACTAGTTTATGGCATGCCATCCAGCCTGCCAACACAGCATACAGGCGCCAGTCTTTGTGTCTTTTCAGTGGAGGTAACATCTTGCTTGAGACTCTCTTAAACTAAATGCTTTTTTTCTGTTTCCAAGCAAATTATTGGTCATTTTGAAATTTATTTTACATATTGACAATATATAATGCAGTGCAGTGTTGATTTAAAGAAAATAATCTTGAATTACGCCAAGAGAACTAAAATTTTATGGGTGAAATGGCGCCATGGGGTGACTTCTCTTCCACCCCAATACCTTCTCTCTCCCTTCTCCTCCACCCCCATTCTAATTCCCATCATCATCATCATCATCCAGGAGCCTTCTACATACACACCTCAAAGTAAGTGTGCTTTTCTTCCTTTTTTGTTGAATTGAGGCAATTTTTGGTGAGCTGGAACCAATTACCCAAAAACCCATTGAAACAATGGTTTCGGTTAGCGAGTTTTTTGGTTAACAAGCAACCTTCTAGAACAGATTAAGCTCATTAACCGAGGGACCACTGTATACTGTTCTCTCTTGTGCCCGCTATTCCCCTCACAATGGCTTTCGCTGGACCCCCACCACGAAACCTTGAACTACCTGGACCAAGCCATGGTTATGTGAAGGAAGTAATCGAGTTGGCGGAGAAAATCAAGCTCATTCTTGACAAAGACACAGTCAAGCATCGGTGTGAAGTGTCTAATAACCTTCTGTCTAAATTTATGGAGCCGTATATCCAGATGTATGACGACAACATCAATGCTAGTCGTCAACGTAGTATTACGGACTTCTTCGCCCGCAACCCACCACAACCACAGCCAGCCCAAATCAGTGATAGTGGACTTTGAGGGGTTTGTCAGGGAGGCCCTGCAAACCTCTGTGAATAGTGATAGTGATTCACCGGAGGGCCACTAATCTGCCCTCTGCCTCAGAACCAGCCACCATCCCCGTGTACCGACCCATCTCTTCTACTAACGTAAGTGTTAAACACCTTTATACTTGTACAGTTGTGTAGTTTTTTATTTAGATATTATGTGTGTGTCAATACCATCATAAAATTATGATGTTATTTTTACTACAAGGTACGTATTGTGTAGGAAAAAGTGGAGTTTGGGAGTCGGCCCAGTCTCTATTTCAATTAATCCCATATGTTCTGTTATTTCGTTTACACGTTTCTCGTTTTATGCGGACCTTCACGGGTTCAATTGACCGCGTAAATCAAGACTATACTGTACTGTACTATACTGTACGATCCTATACTACAGTAAAACTCCGGAATCACAAAATTCAGCAACATATAAAGTGAGGTACACTGTAACAGAAACACGAAAAATATAATACTGCCTTACTAGATGAACTCCACATTATAGGAGAACATATCTGATAAATGAGCTACATTGAATAAATGAGAGCAAATGAAGCAGACTCTGGTCTGTGTTGCACTTGATTCCAGTCACCCTTCACTGTAGCAGGTGAGGGCTGGCATAAGTGAAACTGCTATAAATCACTAAAGAACTGAAAGAAACTCATTATAACTACCAAACCTTATCCCCTCTTTAATTACACACACTTCAACAATAAAAAGATAAGGGATGCAGATCAAATGCCATTTTACCATTCATCCAACTAGGTTACTCCTGTTCCACCAATCAAATACTGTACTACTTCAGTGGGAGGCACAATTATTATTTCTAAAGTGTGTAGATTATATACAAGAAAACAGTACATTTCTGCCTTGAACATACAGTATGTGACTTCCAGTGAGATTATTAACATTTCTGGAAACGAAAACTAAGAAAACAATGCCTCTTGCCTACTTATCCTTAATTTCTTCTTCCGAGCAACCTACAGGTACACACCTTTTGGGGTGGTAAGGCGCTCATGTCATTCTCACACTAACTCTGCTTCTTCAATATCTATAATTACCACAGAAGATCTGCCTTTCAAAAATCATTTATTGAACTTTTGGCAATCTTTGACAGCAAAGCCAGTCAAGCATTATGTTAACCAAGTTTATGTTTGTGTGTGGATTTGTGTACGAGTGTATTAGTTGGTATACAGTACAGTATGTGTTACAACTTTATCTAATATACATTTGGGTCTTTACCCGAGCATTCTTATTGTGCTTGTCTGGCCTATCTGGGATTATGAGGCTTTAGTGTCATTCTTAAACTGACTTTAGTTTATTGGTACAGTATTACTTATCAAAATATGAAATACTAAAGTTATAGTAAGTACTGTGCAATAATTCGATGGTGCATTTTTCAGCCATCCTGGAAGAGATTTAAGTCATCCACACATGTTATGAAACCACTGAACAAATAGGAAACTTGATATCTTGTTAGTCCTTCCAGAAACAAAATGGCAAGTAAGAGAACTTACTCAAGTACAGTATACCAATTGTATGGTAATAAGACCTAACTTTCAAACACAATACAATACGTGTATATGCTATTTGTCGCTATTGGTATCAATGTCTCAGGCAAGTGTGTTTTTTGTGCAAACCAAATGACATATGCAGCACACCAATATAAATAACCACAGGTATGGTTTATTGTTAGTCACTATTTTTTTGTGATGAACTGCTGACAGGAAGCATTCAAAAGTTTTAAAATGGCATACCATATGCATACTCGTGTATAAACCTATCTATGTTTAATTCGACCCTAGCTTTTGAGAAATATTAGGTATAATTCTAGACCTATTTTGTAGCATACACCAGATTCTCACCAACGCATGGCCAGAACTTATTACATTTGAGAGCTGGATATTTTTCTAGTGATGTCTGACAGCTAAGCAGAACACAGAAACTCAGTGGAAGCCCAAGCTCGCAGCCTCAGTCACCCCACACACCCTGCTCTGGTCGCCCAAGAAAGGCAACAAAAGATAGACATGTTGTCAAAGGGAGAGGTGATGAGGACACACAGCTTAAGATTAATCATCCTACCCTGCTAGCAGACATCTTAGTGCTCATGGTGTAATACTGGCTTCAGAAGGACCTCAGCCTAACAGCCTGTACGCCAGCCAAGAAACTGTTTGTAGCTGCAGTAATGCGTAAGAAACTACTTACATTCGCAAAAAAATATGAAGATTAGACTGTGGAGGACTGGAGAAAGGTCATGTTCTCCAATGAGAGCAGCTTTAAGTGCTTCACACTGAGGATTGGACAAGTGTCAGCTGGTGTGATAATCACAATACAGTACTGTACACAGAAGACAATGGAGCACAGTGATAGCATCAGGGTTTAGGGCTGTTTTAGTGAACAGGTGGGCTGGGAGGTTTATGTTTCCTCGTCATAAACACTACAATGAACACAGATACCAGAAAGTTATAGAGGATCATTTTCTGCATTTTCACAACATCCATGGGACCCAATATTTTATGCAATGGTTATGTGACAATAACATTGAAGTGTTGAAATTGGTCAGGAAACTTGCCAAATTTAACTTCAATTAAGAATGTGAAATTATATAAAACACAGTCGCATTCAGAACATGTGGGTGACTCAGTGATAGTAAGCCCAGGCAACTACAAATTGTTTGAAGGCCAATAGTAACATGACAAAACATTAATATGTGAGTATGTTACAGTAATTTGTTTGTATTATTGATTTTGTAGTAAAAATCTCCCCAAAAATTATTTGTACACAGTATGTGGCCTGTTCTCTTTGTGGAGTCTGAAATAAAACCTAACCTAACCAGACCCAAGTGAAACATTCATTCTGTTATTAAAGGCCACAGACCCTGCATATTTCCTAGTGTCATGTGCCAAAAATTTCTTGCCAGGGTCTGCTTGATTCACTAATTGAGATAAGGATTTTGTCAATTGACTAGGAGATCATTTCTTACCATCCCTTGATGAGAAAACATAAGGGCCTCGATTAGGGAATCTGGTTAACCATTCCTGAAGATTTTTAACTGGGCACAATATGTGAGGAACCCTTGTTTCATCCATTAGGTGTTTTATCCTAATAGGTTCAGCTTGGAAATCTTCCCTTTCATTTTTTCTTAGGATCTCTGTAGGAAAAAGGATAACATCCTCGTCAGAAAATACCAATAATGATGGATTATTGGAAATTGAAATCAGTTCACTGATTTTCATACCCGTTGCTATTGCTAGAAGGAAAGCTGCCTTCTGGAGTAATTTATCCCTGTTCAGATTTATATTGTAATTAGGCCCCATAAGAAGATTAGTAACTTTTTCCAGAGACCAAGGCGGGATTCTCGTGGGTCGAGGAGGTCTCTGAATGAAAAAGGACAATCTTAGTATTTGATAAATCCTTGGGTTCAAAGTAATATTAAGACCCCAAGCCAGAGGGTCAACCAACGCTGATTTATAAGATGCAATTGTCGATCCTTGCAGGCCTTTAACTCTGAACAGAAATTCTAAAAATTCTAACACAACTGTTTCCGATAATGAATCTGGAGTTGTTAACTTGATAAATTGTTGAAAAAGATTTCAAGCTTTCTCATATTGAACAGAAGTTTGGGGTCTATGACCTGCTAATACTTGGTTAGCTATATTGGAATTACCCAACAACCTATTTAAACTTTTTTTGAGAAACTCCAAGCGTGAAGTGCCCAGGATATCTCGAACTGAGAATGTAGTATCTGGTCTAGACATCCTTGTTGCAATTGTAGAGGGTTCGGGCACCAGTCCAGCAGATCCGGGCACCAAGGTTGTAGGATCCAATATGGTGCATATAAGAGGACTTTGCCTCGGAAGGATCTGAGTTTGTGAACCACTTTGGGCAATATTTTCACAGGTGGGAATAGATAGATTGAATTCCAAAGGTTCCAATCTAAGAGGAGGGAATTTCCTAAAATATTTGACCCTTCCAGAGATGCATAAATTGGCATCTTGTGATTTGTTAGGGAGGCAAACATATCTATCTGTGGAGTTCCAAACTTTTTCACTAGACTCTTGAACTCCTATACCTTTAGGGACCATTCTGTTTCTGTCGATACAGGCCGGAGACGGAACAGCGCATCTGCTCAATTGTTTTGCACTCCCGGTATATAAGTTGCTTTGAGGTGAAGTGTTTGTGTTGCACAAATACTGAAAATTTTTTCTGACAGTTGTAGAAGGGGCCAAGACCCTGTTGACCCTTGATGATTGAGACAAAACACTGCCTTTTGTTGTCCATGGCAAACAGGATCGTCATATTTTGTAAATTTGGGTTTGCCGACGAAAAGAATAGGACCTTTGCTAATTCTTTTATATTTATGTGTTTGTCCCAAAGGAAGTTGCTACACTTCCCTTGACTGAATTCCCCTTTTGAAGAATGGTATCCCCATCTTATTTTGGATGCATCCGTACAAACAACCAAACCTGTTTGAGGCGGAACCCAGGGAGAGGGACCGATTAGATTGTCCCAGTTTGTCCACCATAACAGATGATTCTTTATCTGAATATGGAGAGAAGAAGCAACATTTCTGTTTCTGCGAAGCAACTTCGAGCCCAAATGAGATAGTTGCTTTTTCCTTAACTTTCCCAATGGAACCACTATTGTGGCAAAATTCAACAGACTCAAAAGTTTTCCCAATCGTGCCAAGAAACCTTGTGCTTCTTGCTGACGTCGCAAATGATAACAAAAAGTTACACTGATCGGAAGAAAAAGCAAAAGTTACTAAAGTTAACAAAAACCTCAAGAGAAATACTTGAAATGTACAGAAAAATAAAATTGAGATACAGAACTTCAGTCATATAATTAGGGATGAGGAGGTAATTACAAATATTAATGAGCAAGGTTAAAGGTAGGAGGGCCAGAGGAAGGCGGAGACTAGGATGGATGAATGAAATCGAAAACTGGGTCCCCAGACAGATACATCTTGGAGGATTGATAAAAACAGCCCAAAAGTTTTTCGAGCGAACGACTGTGGACACCAATCATCAGATACGTGGACAGTACTCTGAGTGATTGAGTGATGGTATTAAAATGAGATGATTTAGAACATCAAAATATTTGCAATATAACTGTACAACATTGGTCAGCAGTACTTGCTCTTTGTATGATGACCATTATTATATTAAGTGAGCCCTGATGTGGTCCATCCTAACTAATTATGGAACAAGAGCCACAAAACCTTACACACAACAAAGATATCTGCAAAATTTTGGATGCTGATTATGTGGTTTTTAAGTTCTGTTGTAATTTGTCATTTTATAAGTGATGAAGCCAAATGGCCAAGAAGAGACAAAGCCAAGACATATAAGGACTGCTCAATCCAACCAATCACAATCCCACATGAAAAATATAACTGGTGCTTATTTTTCTATCCCAAATAAGACCATATCTACAGTACACACAAGATAATCTGTGAAAAAAAAAGTCATATATAAATAACTGATGCATCATACTAAAAAAACTGGTCTTATGGTAAACTCCTACAGTATTTTGTTGAACTTAAAGCAAGTAATCCAAAAGTCCTCCTTTTAACTTCCTAATTCAATGTACACAACAGCATATTCACAAAATCTATTGTGCAACACAGCATATTATTAAAAACTTCCTTACCATGTAAACATCAAACCTAATACAGTTAACCACATGCGCCTGTCATCTCATTTTCTCTGGTATGCCATGATTCTAGTGCAACCAAGTGGCTAATAAAAGTTCAATAAGGCATGCTCAGGTACACAGCATAATTGACAGTGAATGTATTTTTCACTTTGAGCAGTGACATCTGCAATGCCTGTGACAAGTGAGCCTGGGCACCATGAGCTGCGATACCAACATTGTGCGTGACTAACATACAAGAACAGAGATTGCAGTCATGCACTACTTGCTGCTGAACTGCTGTACTTTGTTTACCCTGGTCAGATGAGCATCCAGAGCAGCATGGATGGTGGCCACAGCTGTATCTTGTTCATAAACATTAAAAGTTCCCTGACGCACCAGACTCTGAGAGCGTTTGGAAGCACCCCTTGCTGATTCTTCACCATCTGGTGCTTCACGAGAGCTCCTCCCTCTACCTCTTGGTGTTTCTTGAGAGTCACTGTCACTCTAGAATAAAAATATTTGCCATGTTTTTATTTTTTGTCATATGTAGTTGAATGAAATGTTGACCAACTGTAAATTATTCTTGAACTATTTTTTACATAAAAATATTTTGTGCATTCAACAATTTTTCTACTGACACTACAATTAGACTTATAAATACCTATTATTACAATATATTGCAATAGATTGTAATAATAGTTGTATGATTTAAAAGTCCAATTGTAGTCTCATTAGAAAATTTTTAGAATCTTCATTTATTACTTCTACACCTAACTTTAACCCGGCATATGGTCAGTAGACCCCAAACCTGATCCTGAATACTGTCATCAAGAAGATTACAGTAGTCCCTTTCCAACTATGGTCAGTTAGGTTCCTGAAAAACTCTGTGGTTGGCAAATCTGTGGTTGGCAAAACTAAAGGCTTATAAGAAATAGGGGGTTAGGTTCCATGGCTTATATTAATGTAAAATATAAAGTGAGTGACACAGAGGAAAGAATGAACCATACATGCATATTGACTAATTACACCCCTATGTCTTTAGGCAAACTATCACCTCTAATCTTTTATTTCTGAGTGATAGTTATCACAGGTGAGTGAATGACCTACCTGTAAGGAGTATGCTAAGAAAGGTTATGAAGATCCCCTACATATTTACCTGACCTTCACCCACCAGCAATGGTTCTCTATTTAGTAGTTCATTAACTTCCTGCTGGCGGCTGCGGTGTGACGATAACAATGACTGTAACAGCTCCAAGTTCTCTATAATCTGGAGGGAAAAAGAGTCACCTTTTTAACAAGTCCAGTTCAGTGGCTATACTGTATAGTATATTGTAAATGCATAAGGCAATTTAGACCAATATAATATTCATAATTACAAGAAGCAAACTTGTATTATAAGTCCATATAATTAAATACTTATTTGACATTAGATTTTATGTTCTAAGATAATACAGTTTCATTGGTTTTAAATAATATTCTTTAACCATATGATCATGAATTTTTTTTTCAAGATTCACAAAAAAAATTACTTTAGATCCAAGGTGACCACTACCATAGATTATTATAAGTACATTATCATAAATAGTTACACATACCAACTGAAAAAAAAAATTAGAAACAATAAATAATAATTAATCACATGCAGCATTTTTTAAGATGTAAAAACATGTCCCTTTTGTATTTCACATAGACTACTGACAAGGTTCATGCTGCAATTTAACCCATAAACATGCTACAGTACTGTACCTGTAATATATATATATATACATATATATATATACATATATACATATATATATATATATATATATATATATACATATATATATATATATATATATATATATATATATATATATATATAGTACCCGACTTACGACTGCCTCAACTTACGTCCATCGGTACTTAAGACCTGCTCTGACCTTACGACCGTCAAGACATACGACCGCCGCAGTCGTGACCAAATTTTTTATTTATTTTTTTTTTCAGATGACGCGCACATTTTCTATACTGAAACGTTTCCAGTTAATGTAGTCTCCATGTATAATTAGAAAATTATGGGGGCCCCGAGTGCATTCAGCTGACTTCATAAAAGGTAAGTGCTCAGTCACACTGTATCCATTCCTCATTATTTATTACTTTTACTGTACTGTATCCATTCCTTATTATTCATTACTTTTACTGTACTGTATTTCATTGCAGATTTTTTTATTTTTTTTTGAAAATTTATTTTCAGGAATTTCTTTTTTTATTTTATTTACAGTATTACCCCGCTTAACGCGGTTTCGCTTAGCGCGTTTTACCGTATACGCGGTGCCTCACCAGAGCCGAACTTTCACTTAACGCGGGTTTTTTCCACGTATACGCGGTGAGTGTCCGGCTCGAGAGCTATTTTTAGATTCGCCCCACTCACCACCCTGCCTGACTGCCTGTTTTAGCTCATAAAATTCATACAAATTACCCGGCCAGAATATAATTTACATTGCTGGAATTCTTACAATATGATGAATCATTTTGAATATAAACATCATAGATTTTGCATTTGACATACAAATTTTAGATATAATGTTTACTCTGAGTAAATATGTTATTTTTTGTGCAAAATATATGGCATTTGTATTCAAAATATTCCTGGGCTTACAAGGAATCCAGCAATGTCAATTATATTATCCTAACTTTAGTTTGAGGTATTATTTATTACTAAAAAGTTAAATATTCTGGTTTTCCCACGCATCTCCTTGGGACGGTTGGTGGGGGGTGGGGGGGAGGGAGGGACCGACCGACTATGTGTTACCCTGTGAAGAATATTTTCTTTTTTTATTAACTGAAGATATTTGTTTTAGCTCATAAAATTCATACAAATTACCCGGCCAGAATATAATTTACATTGCTGGAATTCTTACAATTTGGTGATCATTTTGAATATAAACATCATATACTTTGCATTAGACATACAAATTTTAGATAAAATGTTTTCTCTGAGTAAATATGTTATCTTTTGTGCAAAATATATGACATTTATATTCAAAATATTCCTGGTCTTACAAGGAATCCAGCAATGTCAATTGTATTATCCTAACTTTAGTTTGAGGTATTATTTATTAAAATTTAGTGGTTTTCCTCCCAAAATTTCTCAGAGAGGGAAGAGCCAGCAGTGTAGTGTGAGAAGAGGGGGAGGGAGTTGAGTCCATTATTTGAATGGACATTAACTTGGCGACTGTATTTCTCTATTTCTCTTAAGCATTAATTGTGTGCATGTACCATCATAAAATTAAGATGTTATTTTTACTACAACATAGTTATGTGTCGTCAAAAAGTGGAGTTTGGGGGTCGGGCCAGTTTCTATTGGAATTAATCCCATATGTTCTGTTGTTCACTTAACGCGGTTTTCACTTAACGCGGTACCCTCTAGGTTTTATTGACCCCGTTAAGTGGGGTACAACTGTATATATATATATATATACCCACACACACATATATATTCCTCGACTTACGACTACTCGACATATGACCACCAGCACATACGACCGCCGCAGTCGGTACCAAAATTTTTTCAAATGACGAGCGTATTTTCGAGACCGAAACGTTAAGGTCCCGTACGAGAGCGTCGCATGGGCTGGGTCGCCTCGTGGCTGCAGCATCCACACCGTAGAGCGCTCAGTTGGTGTTTGGCTGTCGTTGTTGTCGGTAGTGATTGCGCTGTGTACTGACAATATTTTCATTTCTAATTCACTTTAAAATGACTGGCAAGCATAGAAATGAGAGTTCTGGTGGTGCTCAGAAGAAAAGGAGACAGTCAATTACTTTTGAGATGAAAATGAAGTTAATAATGCAATGTGAAAATGGAAAAATGGTAGCAACCATTTCACGCAACCTAGGCTTCTCTCACTCGACGATATCGATAATTTTGAAGGACAAGGAATGAATTCGTGAGGTAGTGAAAGGATCAGCACCTATAAAGGGAACAATAATAACGAAAAAAGACAAGGTCCTATTCACTAGTATCTTTATTTAACGAAAGTTTCCCCCACTTATAAAAATTTTGGTCCAAGCAAAATTTCAAATTGTGTGCCCCCGAGGAATCAGCTGGGGCAGCCACATCCCCCAAGCCCTCTCTCTGCCAGGCTGAGATGCGAGCCAAGTTATGGCTATTTTTCAACTCACAATTTCAGGTAGATAAACATAACTTTCTAAATATTTTTTTACCCAAGTTACATAATGTGCAAAAAAGGTAAAATACAAGTATATAACTATCGTAGGATCAAAAACATACAAGGAATAAACATTTCTTTGTGTGCGAGAGCGGGAAGGGGAAGAAGAGTGTAGGAGAACCGTTGCTTGGGGTCGGCAGAGGCAGCGTCCCAGCTGGGCTGCATTACAATGGCAAGAACATAAGAAAATAAGGAGTCTGCAATAGGCCGGTTGGCCTGTGCATGGCAGCTCCTGTCGAGAGTTACTACCACTCTCTATCATCCATGAATCTATCTAGCCTCCTTTTGAAACTTTCCAGAGTTCCCGCACTTACTACAAAGTTGCTAAAGCTTGTTCCACTCGTCCAACACCCTATTTGTGAACCAGTATCTTCCTATCTCCCTCCTAAACCTAAACTTATCCAACTTGAATCCGTTGCTCCGAGTCCTATCTTGCTCGGATATTATTAGAACTTTATCTATATCCCCTTTATTGATTCCTTTCACCCACTTAAATACTTCTATCATATCTCCCCGCACTCTTTGTCTTTCTAGGGAATGCAAGTTAAGTTTCTTTAACCTATCCTGATATGGAAGGTTTCTAAGTCCCGGAATCATTTTTGTCATTCTTCGCTGCACCGACTCTAGTGAATTTATATCCATTCTATAATAGGGGCACCAGAACTGAACCGCATAGTCGACGTGCGGCCTAACTAGCGCAAGATATAGTTGCAATAAGACCTCTGCACTCTTGTTACTTACACTTCTAGATATAAAACCCAATACTCTGTTTGCCTTATTTCGAACATTAACGCACTGTTTTCTAGGCCGTAAGTCCAGGCTTACAAGTACCCCTAGGTCTCTTTCACAAGTCGACTTCTCTAGGTTGATGTTGTTAAGGCTGTATACATTATAAGTATTTGTTCTTCCAATATTAAGTATGCTGCACTTGCTGGTGTTGAATTTCATTTGCCATTTTTCAGACCACCCCTGCAGTTTATTTAGATCCTCCTGTAATGCATTTGCAAGTGTTGAGGCCAGGCAGCCAGTACCTTACACAAATGGTGTTTGTGCTAAACTTTCACTTAGCTTTCCCTTAATGGTTTAAGCTGCATATTTTCATGTAGATAGTATTTTTTGATGTTTTTAGTGTGTGAGGTAATAAATTACAGTAATTGTGTACTATTCATCATTAGTTAGGTAGGTTTTTTTTTGTTTATGAATCGATTTCATGTTTTTTTAGGGAATGATACTGAGGATTTCTTGTCATTGGGGAGCTGAACTCTTATTTTTCCCATATGTTCTGTTATTCGAGATACAAAAATTCACTTAACGAATGGTTTTCAGGAACCTGCTAGGCAAAGGATACCTGTATACATATGGTATGTCTAATTTGTTCATTAATTTACATCAACAGAAATTCTTAAAAATTTGTAGAACACAAGATGTTAGTTAAGTACAAACTGTTTCTCAGATACCATATAAGAACTAAAAACAAGTTCTAATAATACTGTACATACATAGCTTATCATAAAATAAAAAATACAGGTTAAACTGTGTCAACATTACATGAAAGATCATATTCCTGGCAAAATTTTATATCAGTGCCATAACTAACAGCTGATGGGCATTCAATTTAATTTGTTATTAATATGGTTCAGGCTAAAATTATAGGCACATCCATACCATATTAAATATTATGTGACTTCTCTATTCCTTCATCTATCCCACACAAAAGTGGGGGAAAAGATAACAGAAACACATGTGTCTTACCATACTTACAAAATGTTTTACTACCTTGTAAATACAATTTATCAACTCATCCAAACCTATATTACTTATACAATATAGCAGCCAAAACCATTTCTACTGTACTTCAGTAATGGAGAAATTACTTAACAAGTGATTTAGATATTCTACTAACATGCCATTATGCTCATGCAAGACTAAATTTCTACTTCCAAGACTTTTCAGTCAAAGATATACTCACTCATAATTAAATTAATAGGTATATAGGTTCAGTAATCAGGAGGAAGAGAATCAGAGGACGTAAAAAAAAGGAATAAAAGAATATAATGGTTGTGACAATCTCTCATAAAAACTTCCTGTGGTAACATTTCTTACCATTCTCAATTACTTACATCTGATATATCATAATTTTGAAAATACAAGGTGATCTCGTTAAACCAGCATTCTTTATAAGAGAATTCCATGATACGAGGTTAAGGAATTTGCACCTTATATTCGCTATATGAGCGATATTGTTCGATGATAATAGAAGCAAGTATGGCAATTTACCCACCCGAGTAGGCGGAACAAGCAGTGACGTGGTCTGTTCTGTCTCTTGTGACATAGATGCACAGAGATGTGTTTGTAAACCACTCGGCCAGGCTGCGCTCCCCTCCCCTACATCCGTACCGTCCTCCCCCCCAGTCACCCTCTCCCTTCTTGCAGTGTTTGAATCTGCTATCCGAGTTTGTCTGCTCATACTGAATCCCAATTTATTTACTGTCATCGTTATACTGTGTACTGTGCTGCCGAAGCATTATGCTGCCATACTTTGGAACCTGTTTATTGTTTTAAAGGCATCCCAAACCCAGTGTAGTGCTACAGTCATGCCTCCTAAGTGTTCAACAAGTTCAACGACCACTCCAGTGTACCTATTCCTTTCTCGAAAAAGAAAGAGATAATTGTTATGCATAAGTGAGGTGAACGGGGATCTAATATTTGCCGTGTCTTTGGTTTGTCTTCATCCACGGTGTGTACACTCCTGAAAAATGTTGACTAAATTATGGAAATGGCTGGTATTCGTGTGTCCAGTGCAAGTGTGCAGGCTACTCGTGATTATGTTATGGAGAAGATGGAAAGGTTACTACGAATCTGGGTGAAAAACCAGAACCAGGCCTACATGCCACTCTCCTGGTTAGAAAAAAATAATATGTCAGTGTTGTCGGTGCTCAGGAACGCATCCCTGTTTAACCCATGTATTATTCCCTCCGTTATACAAGTTTTCGCTACACGAGCAGACTCCAAGGAATGTATCTACTCGTATCATCGAGATCACCCTGATAACAGCGTTAAAACTACTGTGCATTCAAAATGTATCTTGCTATTATATTCATGGAAGATACTGTTGCAGTGTAAAAAAAAATTTCTCCTCTGGGTGCCGGGTTCAAACCAAGACCACCATGGTTGGTAGTCGAACCCGGCACCCAGTTGTGAAATTTTTTACACCGATATACAGTATAGTCTGGATTTACGCGGTTTTTGTTTACACGTTTGGTCATTTAAGCGGTGCCTTGCCAGAATGAAAATGTTTAAATTACACAGTAAATTTGATCATTTACGCGGCGAGCGGGTGGAGGTCCAGACTCGCTGCTCCATTTTTTACTCAAGCGGTCCATTCTTGACCATACACGGGAAGAGGGGCGGTGAGTGGTGCACATTAGGCTGCTCTTACGTTATCACTGACGTCATATGACGTATCGGACTGTGATTGGGCCACGCATCCTTACCACCAACGCATTCCCTCCGCCGCTACCTGTGATTGGTCTAATGTAACATGACGTGCCCTGCCACCAGAGGGTAGAAATCGCTGACCTAGCCGGGCCTATCTCATTATTCTCAATCCGTGTATACAGTTCTCTCTTGTGCCCGCTATTCCCCTCACAATAGCTTCCGCGGGACCCCCACCATCCGAGAAAAACCTTGAATTACCAGGACCAAGCCATGATAATGGGAAGGAAATCATCGAGTTGGGGGAGAAAATTTAGCTCATCCTTGACAACGACCCAGACAAGCATCGGTATGAAGTGTCTAATAACCTTCTGTCGAAAGTTATGGAGCCGTGTATCCAGATCTATCTCGACAACATCAATGCTAGTCATCAACGTAGTATTGAGGACTTCCTCGCCCGCAACACACCACAACCACAGCCAGCCCAAGTCAGTGATAGTGACAGTGAGGATATCGACTTTGAGGGGTTTGTCTGGGAGGCCCTGCAAACCTCTGCGAGTAGCGAAAGTGATTCACCGGAGGGCAACTAATCTGCCCTCTGCCTCGGAACCAACCGCCATCCATGTGTGCCGACCCAGCTTTTCTACTTACGTAAGTGTTAAAAAACCTAATATTATTGATATTTCTCTTAATTATTAATTGTGTGTGCATACCATCATAAAATTAAGACGTTATTTTTACTACAAGGTACGCATTGTCGGAAAAAGTGGAGTTTGGAGGTCGGCCCAGTCTCTATTTCAATTAATCCCATATGTTCTGTTATTTCGTTTACGCGTTTCTCGTTTTACACGGACCTCCACGGGTTCAATTGACTGCGTAAATGCAGACTATACTGTACCTGTGTATATTACAGGTTCTGATATACGGTACTGTTGCATGATGAGTGATTAAAAGAGTAGGTGGAAGACCATCAAAATAGGAATGGAATATAATGTGCAGAAGCTCAGGTTTTATTCTACTACCATCCACACATTAACTCCTTTTTTTAATAAATCTTAATTTTCTCACTCTTTCAGGATTTTTCATGCATTAAAAAAATCACAATTTACTGTTTCACATCCATTTCTCTCTTATAAAACTCTTCACACCACTGAGTAATCTTATAAACATGAAAATAAAAAAAATAATATACGATGTTTTGAGTAACCAAGATCTTGATTAAACAATTGTATCCTAATTAAGGTATCTCAAGATGCAGTCATGCCCTCTCTGAGAAGATCACACATGGACAATACTTTTATGATAAAGTCTGTTTCATCTGAAAATTTTGTAAACATGGTTTCACAATCTAACTATTGTAATCAGTTACTGCATGTAATAAGGTAAAAAATATTTCATCCAAGTTTTATGAGAGATTACATATTAATTCAATAGTATCAGTACGGCAGTTTAATATAAATCAGAACAAGTATCCAATTTTCTATTAATTATAAAATGTTTATGAAAATTTTTAAGAAAAGCAAGCTGAGCCAACTGCTTGAGGCTGATAATACCAGTACAGGCTCCCCAGTGTGAATGGTGTAGACCTTAATGCTGCGCCCTATATGTGACTCAAGGAGAGAGCACACTCTCTCCAAGTTAATTCTCCGCTGCAGAACAAAACAAGGGCATTGTGATGACACACATATACTGTATACAACAATATCTAACTTTAATGTTGTCAAAGTGAATGAACTATCAAACTACTTGTTAAGTGTCTAACAGCTGAACAGCAAGATGCAGACCCAATTAGTATCCAAAAATGAAAGTAATGACTATCTACAGCATTCAAAAAGAACTGATTAAGCTCTTCTCTGAGGTTATGGTATCTCATGTCCTCCCAGAAGAGATCAACAGTTATTAATAATAGCAACAATTGAATTTACTTCAGAGAAGTAATCATGATTTTGCTGCTTGAGAATACAGGTGCCTTCATTGCCAGTCTTACATATGTTTATCAAGTAGGCAGGTAGTTTTTGATTACCTCAGTGAGTTGTGACCCTGCCTTGTCAGCTGTCCCCACCCTGTGGATTGGCATTAGGAAGGGTATCCAGCTATAAACTTTACGGTACTTCAACATACCTGATGGCAACCAGGTCACTTGAGCTGTCCCCATCCCCTGGTCTCTGCTGTATTTTCTGGGCTGGTGCCCTGTGGGTGGGGGGACCCCATTCTAGTTTTACTCAACAGCTTTCATCAGGTAATCACAGTTAACCTACACAAAATTGAAATTGTCCGTAAAACACGGATGATGATTGATGCTTCATACAGTATCAGTAAAAATGTAAGCCCCCAGACTTCCTAACCTCACCAATGAAGTTTTTATCCTCACAATCTCAACTTCAAAATGAACACCCTTAGCTATTGTTCCATGTGGGCTGAACTGAAGAGAAATTCAGAAAAAAAAATGCACTAACACTCATTCATGTTGAGTTCTGATATATGTAACCTCTGGACTCCAATTTCTAAATCCACTTCACATTCAAGAACCATTTCAGCCAGTCCATGTGATCACAAACTCAAATCCTCTGACTACCCTCTGTAGCTGAACAATGATTCATGGGGAGGTGTTGGATTACATTATTCGCATCTTTTTCTAAGCTTTATTAGTGGTGGAATATTTACAAGTTCACTTCCTTCTTTGTGGCTCATTTAGAATGGAAAACATAGCCCTTTGAGAAACTTAACGTGGACCCTGTTAAGAATCTGCTTTGGCTTGGACTGTATCAAGCAGCTGGACATCATTTACAACTTGTTGTTAATCTATACTAGGAGGACACAAGCAAACCAAGAGAACTTAGATTCTATCTTAAGCAGCACCTGTATACTGTCATTCAAAAAGAATCATTAAATAGTCCTTGACAAACTTAACACTAGTCTCCTTATCTCTATAATGAAATTTTTTACCCACTACAATTTCTGTCAAGTATTGTATTTCATGGTCATCTAAACTCTAGAAGCAAAACAAACAAGTACAGGTATGAGAGTACCCTATTCTCATGATGACACCGTAACTCTAGTAATGCCTTTGCTCGGAGTAAGTGGGCCCTGAGAAGACCCACAATCACTTCCTGACTTTCACTTAGCTGCATGTAAAGACCATTGTTTTTAAATATTAATTTTCCTGCAAAAAGTTGAGCTAAATAACATAGTGATGATCCTAGTTTGCACACAAGGAAACCACATACAATGTTTATATCAATAACTTAGTTCTGTGATAAAGACAAGCAACCTTCAATAATATCACCAAATCACTAGGAGTTATTCCTTAGTATAGCTCCATCTATCTATTAAAAGGACAACTCCTTGTAAGTATTGTTACCTAACTTTCAACCCCACGAATTATCCTGGTATTTACTCAATTATCAACACCTTCTGAGATTCAATTCCTTGATTCATGCAGAAACTGAATTAAGAGATATCTGTGTTATGTTCTTTAAATATTACAAAATGTGGAGAGAAATCTCTGAATACATAAATAAAAGTGAGTTATTCTCAAACTTAGAAAAGAACAGTAGACCTTCGATATAATGCAGCACCCTAAAAACTCCCATTTTTCGTTACTGCACTCAAACTAAAGTAATTGGAGCACTGTGGTCATCATCTGAAAACAAGTATTTACAGTGTACAGTACAGAGTGTTTTGTACTGAGACCGACTATTTTGTTATATCCTACAGTACGATGAATAAAGACGAAAGCTAAGGTGCTCCGTTGTTTCCCTTTTTCCCGTGTGATTTTATCAAGATACATTATATATATATATATATATATATATATATATATATATATATATATATATATATATATATATATATATATATATATATATATATATATATATATATATATATATATATATATATATATACAGGTAGTCGTCGACTTAAGACCTAGATTGGTTACGGCCGACCGGTCGTAAGTTGATTTGGTCGTAAGTCGGCCTATGTTATAATTACCTTACGTATATTATACTGTAATGTGTAATGATAATATAATCATCTTTAAGTCATATTTTATCAACATTTTCTTTGTTCATTATTGTTACGGTCGTCAGGTTTAAGTAAATCACTGCATACTACAGTACAATTGGTTTATTATTTACACTGGGGCTGGGGCCAAAACTGTCGTACCGCCGGTCGTAAAGTCGAACAGACGTAAGTCGCATAGGTCGTAAGTCGACGAATATATATATATATATATATATATATATATATATATATATATATATATATATACAGTCAACCCTCGCTTTACGCGGTCCCACATAACGCGTTTCCATGGTACCCTGCCAAAACCGGAATGCTCACTTTCCGCGGTGCGTGTACCCCTTTACACGGAGAGCGGCTGGCGAGCCGCGCCATTTTTGGATCCAAACCTCCCGCCATCCGCCATGTTGTGTAAGCGGCGCGAGTAGGTTGCGCAGTGTGTCTTTGTTGCGTTATCAGTGACATCATATGACATATCGGACTGTAATTGGGCCATGCATCTTTACCTCCCTCCGCTGCTAGCTGTGATTGGTTTAAAGTAATATGACGTGTCCACCTGCGGGAGGGAGGGAGGAAAGATGACGCTTGACCTAGCCGCGGCAGTTTCATCCCTCCAGGCCACACCGTGTATACGTGATTCCATTGTTCTGTAAAATGACTTCTGCCGGGCCACCGCCCCCAGAGAGAAACCTTTCCTTACCTGGACCCAGCCGCCCTAAACCAAAGAAGACACGACGTTCCTTAAGCTACGAAATTAAGTAAAAGATCATACAAGAGTTGGAGAAAGGAATAAGACAGGTTGATCTCGCGCACCAGCATGGTGTTAACCAGTCTACGATCAGGACAATTAAGAAGGATGCAGCCAAGATAAAGGAGCACATGAACATCACAAAGTCTACAGGTGCTTCTATGATCAAGTATTGCCACAACCAGGTGCTTCTCAAGACAGAAAAATTACTTGTGAGCTACTTGGTGCGTCAAGCGCGACGGAACATGGTGGTGGATAAGCGCTCAGTTAAGGAGTACGCACGTGAACTGTATGCTGCAGTGTCACGAAAGATGGGAATTACAGAGCTCAAACCCTTTAATGCTTCCTCTGGGTGGTTACAAAGGTTTAAGAAGAGGAACAAGATCACCAGTATCAACATTGGTGGTGAAGAAGCTAGTGCTGACCGTGTTGCAGCTAGGGAATTTCCTCTGTTTTTACGTGAGATTATGGAGGAAGGACAGTACACCGACGACCAGGTGTTTAACATGGACGAATCTGGTCTTTTTTGGAAAAAGCTACCTTCCAAGACTTTCGTTGTGAAGAATGCCAGCAAGCGTCGGGGCCGGAAGTTGCAGAAGGAGCGCATCACCGTCCTGTATACCACCAATGCCTCCGGTACCTGTAAGCTCAAGTTATCAGTGATCCACACAGCACGCAAGCCGCACGCCTACAAGAGCATGGACATGACCAAGCTAAATGTCCACTGGCTGACCGCACGTAAGGCATGGATGTTCTCTACACTGTCCCTCTCCTGGTTTGATGACTGTTTCGTTCCCGATGTGAAGAAATTTTGTGAGCAACAGAATGTGCCATTCAAGATTTTGTTGCTGCTGGACAACGCATCCTCAAGACAGCACCGACGGGGAACCTGGACTGCGAGGAGTTCGACAGGGGCCTACTAACACCCCTACCCCTGCCGGACGCTCTCCTGCCCAGGTGCTGTATGGCCGCCCCCTTCGTACTTGTGTGCTTGCCCACCCCCAGTCCTTCTTAGAGGAATGGCAGATCAAGGCGGATGAGTGTGACCGCCGTGAGGCTGCCCAGATGGCCCAAGTGACAAGCCACTATGACGCCCACGCCCGCCCCCTTCCCAGGTTGGCTGTCGGCCAACAAGTACGAATCCAGGACCCGACGTCACACCGCTGGGACAAGGTCGGGGTCGTCATGGGCTGTGGCGAGTCCCGTTCGTACCAAGTCCGCCTCCCCAGTGGTCGTGTGTGGTGGCGAAACAGACGCCATCTCCGCCCAGTGCCATCCTCTAGTGACGAACCTTCCTCCCCGTCCCCTGTGCCCCCTTGCCCAGACCAGGAACGAAGGTCGTCAGTTGATCCTCCCATTGTCCCTCGCCGCTCCCCCCGACTCATGGAAAAAGAGTCCGTAGCCTCTCGAGATTGCACTACGAGCGTAAAGGGGGAGGGAGGTGTATAGATGTGTGGGTACCAAGATATGTGAACACTCCTGACAGCAAGACTCTGTTACCATTCATTGCACCATTTATTCACATGTCTGTATTACTACATATTATTATAGCAGGTCTGATATCTATGCTTATGTCTAATGCCTATGTTCACTTACTATGTCCCGGTGTACTATGTCTGTACCGCGCTAGTCGAGTAACTAGAAGACCTCATTTATTGTCCTAGTAATGCCTTGCAACTCTCCTTGCCTAGCTAGCTAACTTCCCTCAGATCGACTTCGGCCTGGCTACGACACGGAGTCCTTTTTGCTTGTCCCTGTTTTTCTGTACCTGTTGGTTATCCTGCCAAGTCTTGTACTACTTAAGGAATATATCTACTGCTCATGCCCTGGAGTTTCAAGAACTTTGTCTAGGATATACATCCCACCACACCAACCTTCAACCGCAACGTAGAGGACTGGTTAGTTCATGTCGAAGCAGCTCTAATCGGCTCTACAGCTACAGACTGGCAAAAGTACGGCTCCCTGCTCTGTTCCTTGCCCACTGAAGTCGCCACACAAGTCTCACAGACCATCTCCAACCCTCCAGAGAAGTACAAATTCGCCACTCTGCGGGATGCCTTAAAAACGCATTACCAACGAACCCGCTCCAATCTCCTGCAGAACCTATCTTCTATCTCCCTTGGAAACTCAACTCCGGGATTTCTCTGGGAAGAGACGTGCAGGTTGAACTCCCGGTACACAGACAGACTTCCTGACTCTATCCTGCGCCAGCTTCACGCACAAAAGCTACCCACACAAGTACGCAACATCCTGTCCGCATAAGATTACTCTACGACACCAGAACTGTGTGCAACTGCGGCAGACAGAATTTTCAATGAGTGCGCTGCTGCGCCCCTTGCCGCCACGGTCACACCAGTACCTACCACCGAACTTGTAAGCCGGGTCAACACCCCTCAGCCGAGCAATACCTCACAAGACATCAGGGACCTGTTGCAAACTTTGAACCGCAGGATGGACACCATTGAGCAGTTCTGCTCCTCCATACCCGCTGCTGTGCCAGTTCCTGACTCACACACCACGCCCTACAAGTTCCGACGCACAGCAGCCAGCCCCCAGCACAACAAATATACCTCTGCTGGTATCACTGGACTTTCGGCCCCAATGCTCAAAACTGTGAGCCCCATTGCACCTATTCAGGAAACGGCAACACCGGAGGCTGGTAGATGCCTCAGCCCCCGTTCCTTCAGGCGTCTCATTACTGCACGTCACCGACCGCACCTCCGGCAAGAAGTTCCTCATCGACACAGGTTCATCGGTCAGCCTCATCCCTCCCTCACTACAAGACAAGTCAGAACAACACTTATGACCTGTTCGCTGCCAACGGTACCCCCATCGCCTCCTACGGCGTACGCACCTTCGCCTTAGACCTTGGTCTGCCCTAGACTCTGCGTTGGTTATTCGTGATAGCAGACGTGTCTCAACCCATCCTTGGTTTCGACTTCCTCACCTTCCACAAGCTCGGCGTCAAACCAAGTCATCTATGCCTCATCCATGAGCCTACAGCACGCAAGATCCAGGGTTCTCGTGCCAGACACACCGACACTATCACCTGTCTTGCGCCTTCCAACGAGTTCTCCTCCCTGCTCAACGAATTCAAGGAGCTTTTCTCACCCCGAGTCTCCCTACCCCCACCACCTACATCGGGAATTTTCCACCACATCGAAACCAAAGGACCACCAGTCTTTTCACGCCCTCGCCGCCTGCGCCCTGAGCTCCTGAACACAGCCAAAGTAGAATTCAACACACTACTGCAAGACGGCATCATTCGCCCTTCAAGGAGTCCCTGGGCATAGCCTCTTCACATGGTTCCTAAGCAAACGCCCGGCGAGTGGAGGGTGTGTGGCGACTACAGAGCCCTGAATCTCGTCACCAAACCTGACAGGTACCCTATTCCGCATGTCCAGGACTTTCACCACAAACTTCATGGCAAGACTATCTTCTCGAAGATCGACTTGGAGCGTGCCTTCCACCAGATCCCAGTAGCACCTGCAGATACCCAGAAGACAGCCATCACCACTCCGTTTGGACTCTTCGAGTACACTTTCATGAGTTTTGGCCTATGCCATGCAGCACAGACTTTCCAGAGGTACATGGACCATATGCTTCGCGACCTCGATTTTGTCACCGTCTACATCAGGGGTCACCAAACTACGGCCCGCGGGCCGGATCCCAAGTCCTTCCCCGGCTCGTGGTAGCTCCGCCTATGCTCTGACGTTACCAGAGCTTTTGTTCTGGCTTCCAAGTATTGAACAGAATGTTTATGCGGCCCGCGCTCGTCATTCTTTCAGTTATCCGGCCCACTGTGAAAAAAGTTTGGTGACCCCTGGTGTACATTGACGACATCCTCGTCGCATCTTCGTCCCCTGCCGAGCACCGCCACCACCTACAACTCCTTCTCCAACGCCTGCAGAACAACAACATGAAAGTTCATCCTGCTAAGTGCGTCTTTGGAACCTCGGCCATCGATTTCCTCGGTCACGGGGTCTCGCCCAGTGGCATACAACCCCTACCACAGAAGATAACTGCAATTAGGGAGTTCCCCAAACCTGAAACGGCGAAGAAACTCCGAGAATTCCTGGGTTTAGTCAACTACTACCACCGCTTCATTGACAAAGCTGCCACCGTCCTAGCCCCCCCACACACGACCTTCTCAAGGGATGCCCAAAGAAGTCTCACAAGCCTCTCGTGTGGACTCAAGAGGCTGCTATGGCATTCACCACTATCAAACAGCACATTACACGCCTCACCCTCCTGGCCCACCCCGCACCTAATGCCCGGACCACTCTCACAATAGACGCTTCTTCTACTGCAGTGGGCGCCGTCTTAGCAGGAGATCAACGGAATTCTCACGCCCGTTGCTTTCTTCTCTCAACAGCTTCAACCACCACAACTCAAGTACAGCGCCTTTAATCGAGAACTTCGGGCCATATACCTGGCTGTCAAACATTTCCAGCACTTCCTCGAGGCCCGTCAGTTCACCATCTTCACTGATCACAAGCCCCTCGTCCACGCCTTCGCTTCAGCTTCCCAATCACATACACCTCGTGTCCTGTGCCACTTGGCTTACATCTCGGAGTTCTCCAGCGACGTCCAACACATTAAAGGCAGCCACAACGAGATCGCCGACGCCCTCTCTCGTTGTAGATCCAACATTCTTCCCTCATCTCCACCCATTGATTATGGGCAGCTAGCCGCGGCTCAAGAGAACGACGAAGACCTGGCAGCATACAAGACATCCCCCTCAGGCCTCACACTCCAAGAACTCCCTGTTCCTGGCACAAAGATAAAATTGTGGTGCGACGTATCCTGTGGGCAGCCTAGACCGTTCGTGCCTCACGTCCACCGCCGCGCTGTTTTCGACCGCATCCATGGTCTCAGCCACCCGGGTGTGCGGGCCTCCCAGCGCCTCCTCATGCAACGTGTCGTCTGGCCCGGCATCAAGTCTGATACTAAGAAATGGGCTGCCCAGTGCCTGGCCTGCCAGTCCTCCAAAATACATCGTCACATACGGGCCCCCTTACAAACCTTCCCTATTCCCAAAGGACGTTTTCAAGTAGTACACCTCGACATCGTGGGACCTCTTCCATCACCCTAAGGTAGCACCTACATCTTCACCTGCATCGACCGTTTCACCAGGTGGACAGAAGCAATTCCCATGCCCAATGCTACAGCAGAGACTACTGTCCGCGCCTTCATGTCCGGTTAGGTTTCCCGTTTTGCCCCCCCCCCCCCCCCCCCCCCCCCGCAACCGTAATCACTGACCGAGGAGTCCAGTTTGAGTCACAACTCTGGCAGCACCCCCTACAGTTCCTCGGCACGTCTAGACAACGCACTACAGCATATCACCCTCAAGCCAACGGCATGGTAGAGCGTTTTCACCGGCAGCTGAAGGACGCATTCAAGGCACAGCACGACCCTTACAGCTGGACTGATGTGCTTCCCTTAGTGTTCCTCGGCATCCGTGCGTCACACAAGGAGGATATGGACTGTAGCCAAGCAGATCTTACACTAGACAAGCCCCTTCGCCTACCCGGGGATTTCTCACTCCTTCCTGACCCCCACCAAACCACTCCTGTCGTTCGTCACGACTTACTCCAAAAGCTACGACAAGCAGTTTCTGCATTCAGAGCTACTGCTCCACACCAGCCTCCTCGGCGCCCTGAACACATCCCTCCTGCACTACTCACAGCCGAGTATGTTTTCGTCAGGCATGATGCTCACCACAACCCATTACAACGCCCCTACGATGGACCCTTCCAGGTGGTTACCCGTTCAGCAAAGTTCCTGACGATTATCCGGAATGGCAGGCATGACACGGTCAGCATAGACCGAGTCAAACAGGCCACCTTACCCGCTGGGCCCCCAGCCCAGCAGCACCACCAACAAACTACGCCTGCACCAGTCTACCCGCAGTTACCACCGGCAGCAACACCGCACCCACGACATTTCTGGGCACCCTCTTTTCACCCTCAGGTACCCCCTGTTCCTGTCCTGAACCCTGCTGCTGTCATAGAACCTGCTCCTGCCATAGACCCTCCTCCTATCATAGATCCTCCCGCCATGGACCCTCCTCCTATCATAGAACCTGCACCTATCATAGACCCTCCTCCTGTCATAGAACCTGCACCTGTCATAGAACCTCCTCCAGCCATGGACCCTCCTCCTGTCATAGAACCTGCTCCTATCATAGACCCCCCTCCTGTCATAAAACCTGCACCTATCATAGGCCCCCCTCCTGTCATAGAACCTGCTCCTGCTATGGACCCTCCTCCTGACGCAGCCCCTGCAGCAACAGGAGCACAACAACCATTGCTTGTACAACCTCCTCTAATCCCAAACCCACTTTCTCCCCCTAATTCTCCCACAGGTTTTGTGTCACTATACGGAGTTATTACACGTAGCGGCCGAGTCGTACGTACACCTGCCCGGTATGTGTTATGTGTGGGACACAACCCGGACAACATCCAGCCTCCCGCCGCGCCGGAAGGGGAGGGGTCGTATTGCAGTGGCTCCTCTCCCCTACAACGCCCAACTGAGCTCCGGCCGCGCGCGCCTACCAGCCAATCAGCGTACAGCCAGCTACGCTGAGAGACTAGGTCTATGCAGAGGACGTAGGGGTACGATCGCTGACCTAGTCTCTACCTTCAACCTCTTGTTCAGGATCAGAGCGTTTCACACCTTACGCTTAAGCCGCTGTGATTGGTCCTCTCGCTACGCTCACCCCAAATCCTGATCCTCGTAAATTGTATAAATACGGCCATGCCTGGCCAGGGAGACCATTCTACACTCGGCTACTGGGCCAGCAACATCTCTCACAGCTCCTCACCACTCAGCTTCCTCAGAAACCTCCTCACCCTACGGGACCTCTGAGCAAGTTTCTCCTCACCTAGTCACTCCTAAGCGAGTACGAGTACGAAGTCTTTAGTTAAGAGGTGAAAGAAGATTATTAGGGGTTGAGGAAAAAGTGGTGAAACTTAAATACAGCAGGAGTAGAAAGAATATGGGCTCAACCAGATCGCTTCATCTTTCTTATTGGTGTTTTATCTTTGTTCTGCTCCCTTGGGTCGTCAGACCTTTGTATTAATATTGGTTTATTTATATAATGCTGCTTATTATTATTATTTTTATTATTGTTGGAGTTAGTGAGCTCGCCCAGGTCCTTGTGTAACTGGGAGGGAAGTCATTTTTTTTTTTTTTTTTTTTTTGAGGTGTTAGTTAAGTATTAGTTGTGTTAGTCTAAAGGTACACTGTATGGAGAGGCCTGCCAGGTTCTTAGTGGAGCTGGTAGGTCACTCTCATCTTTATTCCTCTATTAATGTTTTTTGTGTAAATGTGTATATTAGGGCAGGAGGTGGTTCAATTACTTCTTCCTGGCTAATGTAGCTGGGAGGGTAATCACATTATTATTATTATTATTATTATTATTTTTTTTTTTTTTTTTTTCGGAGTTAGTGAGCCCGCCCAGGTCCTTGTGTAGCTGGGAGGGTAATCACATTGTTTTTTTTTGTTTTTTTTACTAAGATGTTAGTTCAATGTTAATTATTAAATATTAGTTATGTTAGTCTAAAGGTACACTGTATGGAGAGGCCTGCCAGGTTTTTAATGGAACTGGTAGGTCACTCTCATCTTTTATTCTCTCTATTAAGGTTTTATATGTATATTGGGGCAGGAGATGGTACAATTACTTTCTTCCTGGCTGATTTAAACCAACTGTTTTCTTGGAATTCTTCGTTGTCTATATTATTTATCCAGTTTTGATATGTTTCTGTGTTAAGTTCAGTCACTTTTTTCCAAATATTTACAGCTTTGTTGTGTATATCTACATTGATTGCTAAGAGATTTGCTCTCTTGTGTAGCTGTTCATTACTGATGTGGTCTGTATATTTTATGTTATATATAAATCTAAGGGCTATATTTTGTACTGTTTGTAACCTTTTAATGCTCGTTTTACTAAGGGTGTTCAATGGGATGGGTGGGTAGTCCATAATTGATTTGACAAGGGCAATATATATCTTTCTCTTGTTATTAATGCTAAGGTTCTTAAAGCGTTTTATTTTTGATAATCTTATTCTTGCCTGTCGTTCTTTATCTTTTAAGTATGTTATATATCCTCTTTTTGTTAGTTTTAGTCCAAGCATCCTGCCTTCAGTGTCGTATGGGTATAGTTCCTGGTCGACTATTACTGGACTTGTTTTATTCTTGGCTATTGGTATTATCTTGAATTTGTTCTTATTTGTCCTGATTTTCCATTTTTTCTCAAAATCATTTATGTTTTTTATCGCTCTTACTGTGTAAAGTGCCATAAATTGGGTTGATTTTCCTGGGTATGATACTATTTGAGTAATATCATCAGCAAACATTACATATTCGCTAAAGGGGGTAGGTTGAGGTGTGTCTGAAGTATAAATTGTATATAGTGTTGGAGAAAGGCATCCTCCTTGAGGTACTCCACTCTCAAGATTAAACATAGTTCCCAAAAAGTTTCCAATTTGAATTTGTGCTCTCCTACCATCTAAATAGTTACACAATATTCTTAGCAAGTATTCATTAAGTCCCAGTTTTAATATTTTATATTTTAAGCCTAAATGCCAAACCTTATCAAAGGCCTTAGAAACATCCCTTAAAATTATATTGATCTGGTTACCCTTGCTTTTTTCTATTGCAATTATTTCCGTTATTATGGCTATTGCAGTTAGGGTATTTCTATTGGGCATAAATCCATGTTGTCTATTGTTAGTTTTCCCATGTTGTGTTAAAAAGGCTATAAGTCTTGTATTTAAATTTTTTTCCAATAGTTTCCCAGTAATTTCTAATAAAGATATTGACCTGTAGTTTAATATTTCCTTATTGTCCTTGCCCTCCTTCGGAATAAATATCATTTTAGCATATTTTAGTTTCTCTGGAAAGTAACCAGTTATTAAGCACTGCCTGTACAACAATATATATACAGAAAGCGCATTGTGAGTTTCTATCCTACCTCATTCCTGAGCGAGATATCTACACGTACGTATGTTCGTGTGCCCATACAAAGAGAATTGACAACTGGGCACATACAGTACGCTACAGTAGATTATCTACTTTTCGGGAAAGTAGATTATCGACTTTTTGGGGAAGTAGATTATCGACTTTTTGGGAAATATTAGCTAATTTTCCGAAGTAGATTTTCATAGAAAATGGGAAATTTGTATCATAGAAAATGGGAAATATCTGCTTTCTGGGAAAGTTGGTTATCTACTTATCATAGAAAACGGGAAATTTGTATAAAAGAAAATGGGAAATATCTAATTTCCAGGAAAGTTGGTTATCTACTTTCCCAAAAAGTAGATTATCTTCTTTCCCAAAAAGTAGATTATCTTCTTTTCAGGAAAGTAGATTATTGACTTTTGGGGGAAGTAGATTATCGACTTTTTGGGAAATATTACCTAATTTTCTGAAGTAGATTATCATAGAAAACGGGAAATTTGTATCACAGAAAATGGGAAATATCAACTTTCCGGAAAAGTTGGTTATCTACTTTTCGGGGAAGTAGATTAACGATACAAATTTCCCATTTTCTATGATAACCTACTTCGGAAAATTAGGTAAAATTTCCCCAAAAGTCGATAATCTACTTCCCCGAAAAGTAAAAAATCTACTTTCCCGAAAAAAAGATTATCTACTTCCCGGGAAAGTAGATAACCAACTTTCTGGGAAAGTAGATAACCAACTTTCTGGGAAAGTAGATAACCAACTTTCCCGGAAAGTAGATATTTCCCATTTTCTATAATACAAATTTCCCGTTTTCTATGGAAAGTAGATAACCAACTTTCCCAGAAAGTAGATATTTCCCATTGTCTGTGATACAAATTTCCCGTTTTCTATGATAATCTACTTCGGAAAATTAGGTAATATTTCCCAAAAAGTCGATAACCTACTTCCCCGAAAAGTCTATAATCTACTTTCCCGAAAAGTAGATAATCTACTTTTCGGGAAAGTAGATAACCAACTTTCCCGGAAAGTAGATATTTCCCATTTTCTTTGACACACATTTTCCGTTTTCTATGATAAGTAGATAACCAACTTTCCCAGAAAGTAAATATTTCCCATTTTCTGTGATACAAATTTCCCGTTTTCTTTGATAATCCACTTCGGAAAACTAGGTAATATTTCCCAAAAAATTGATAATCTACTTTCCCGAAAAGTAGATACTCTACTTTTTGGGAAAGTAGATAACCAATTTTCCCAGAAAGTAGATATTTCCCATTTTCTGTGATACAAATTTCCCGTTTTCTATGAAAATCTTCTTCGGAAAATTAGCTAATATTTCCCAAATAGTCGATAGTCTACTTCCCCAAAAAGTCGATAATCTACTTTCCCGAAAAGTAGATTATCTACTTTTTGGGAAAATAGATAATCTACTTTTTGGGAAAGTAGATAAACATGTAGTGGCTCCTCTCCCCTACAACTTCCAACTGAGCTCTGGCCGCACTCCGACCAGCCAATCAGCGTACAGCCAGCTACGCCAAGAGACTAGGTCTATGCAGAGGACGTATGGGTACGATCGCCGACCTAGTCTCGCCCATCAACCTCCAGTTCAGGATCAGAGCGTTTCACACCTTACGCTTGAGCCGCTGTGATTGGTCCTCTCGCTACGCGCACCCCAGATCCTGATCCTGGTAAATTGTATAAATACGGCCACGCCTGCTCAGAGAGGACATTCTACATTCAGCTACTGGACCAGCAACATCTCTCTCAGCTCCTCACCTAGTCACTCCTAAGCACTGCGCTGTACAACAATATATATATATATACAGAAAGTGCATTGTGAGTTTCTGTCCTACCTCATTCCCGAGTGGATACATCTACTGTACATATACGTACGTTTGTGTGCCCATACAACTAAAGAGAATTGACAACTGGCCACATACAGTACGCTACAACCAACTTTCCCAGAAAGTAGATATTTCCCATTTTCTGTGATACAAATTTCCCGCTTCCTATGATCATCTACTTCGGAAAATTAGGTAATATTTCCCAAAAAGTCGATAATCTACTTGCCCGAAAAGTCGATAATCTACTTTTTGGGAAAGTAGATAATCTACTTTTTCGGAAAGTAGATTACCAACTTTCCCGGAAAGTAGATATTTCCCATTTTCTTTGATACAAATTTCCCGTTTTCTATAAGTAGATAACCAACTTTCCCAGAAAGTAGATATTTCCCATTTTCTGTGATACAAATTTCCCGTTTTCTATGATAATCAACTTCGGAAAACTAGGTAATATTTCCCAAAAAGTCGATAATCTACTTGCCCGAAAAGTCGATAATCTACTTTCCCGATAAGTTGATATTTCCCGTTTTCTATGATAATCTACTTCGGAAAGTTAGGTAATATTTCCCAAAAAGTCGATAGTATACTTCCCTGAAAAGTAGATAACCAACTTTCCCAAAAAGTAGATATTTCCCATTTTCTGTGATACAAATTTCCCGTTTTCTATGAAAATCTACTTCGTAAAATTAGGTAATATTTCCCAAAAAGTCAATAGTCTACTTCCCCAAAAAGTCGATAATCTACTTTCCCGAAAAGTAGATAGTTTACTTTTTGGGAAAGTAGATAATCTACTTTTTGGGAAAGTAGATAACCAACTTTCCCGGAAAGTGGATATTTCCCATTTTCTATGATACAAATTTCCCGTTTTTTATGATAATGTACTTCGGAAAATTAGGTAACATTTCCCAAAAAATCGCTAATCTACTTTCCCAAAAAGCAGATACTCTACTTTTTGGGAAAGTAGATAACCAACTTTCCCGGAACATAGATATTTCCCATTTTCTAAGATACAAATTTCCCGTTTTTTATGATAAGCAACTTCGGAAAATTAGGTAATATTTCACAAAAAGTCGATAATCTACTTCCCCGAAAAGTCGATTTTCAAAAATAATAATTCTCACAATGTCAGCAAAGCTCTTCTAACTCAAATCTCCGCTGTTGACCCACCCACTCATTGTTCATTGGCCAAAAAAAAAAAATCTTGCCCAATAAAAATACTCATGTTGCTTGAGCCAATAAGAACATCCCCCCCCCCCCCCTCCCACCCGGCACATGCGCTGTAGACGCTTAAGAAGCGAACACGGAGGTCTGGAGCGATGCTTGAGCGGGTGTCAGACCTCCTCCACCAGATGTAAACAAGACATGGCGACACTTGTGAATGAGCGAAAGTATTAATCTTGAAAAATTAATACCAAAGTATTAATCTTGAAAAATTAATATTAATAAAAATTAATATATATATATATATATATATTTCATGTAGATCCACAATGAAAACATGGATAAGATAAATCTTGATAAAATCACACGGGAAGAGGGAAACAACGGAGCACCTTAGCTTTCGCCTTTATTCAAGACATCTTCAGAGGCATGTTATATGGACTAAAAATGAAGTATATATATATGTACCTCGCGTTTCATACCAGCTGGATTCGGTAAAATGCTACTGACACCACATAAGAGGCACGGGCAGTTTCCCATTGAGGTTCACGGCGCCATCAGCTCGATGAACAGGCTTTGTGTGAAATATAACAGAGTCTAGAACTGCTTTTAGTGTCCTTGTGGCCTAGCCGGTAAGCGTTCCCTAGTCACACCCAGTAGATCGAGGGTTCGATTCCTTGTTGGTGAGGTCGTTGATTATATGTTCAAAGTCCGCGTGATATATGGACTAAAAATGAAGTATATATATATATATATATACATATATATATATATATATATATATATATATATATATACACATTAGGGGACAGGGAAAAAAACTTTTGAGTTGCAGGCTGCACTTTTCAGGCATCGTTTGTATGGCTGTAACAAACACCTGTGCAAAATTTCATGCTACTTCATGCATACTTACCCTGCCGCATCGCGAACGACTTTTTGTCAACTTTTAGTGTATACCAAAAATTAGGTGTCATTTAATGTTTTCCAGGATAATGATAAATTTTACATGGGTGACATCGATTTAATTCACATGTTATTTTACAGGTACACCGTATAGAAAATCATTACAAGTTCATATTGAAATTCTTTTTTGTGCGGAACCTTGGCATCATTTTCCTAGACAATAATCTTTGCCTAATATATCCATCTCTCGATTCATATCCCGTCACTTCAGTGCAAGCTTCAGTCATCACTTTTATGCCTCTTTCGACCGCCTGAGTGCTGTTTGTCCACTTGGGCACCACTAATGGTGTCTCAAGAATGTCATTAACCTGTAGATTTGACAGAGAAGCAATGTAAGGAGGCTCAGTCTTGAGTTCATTCCTCCATTTAATCATGGAATGATAGTTTTTTGCTTGCCACTTTAGTTTCGGAGTCACCACCTTTCTCATGTTGACTACAGGAGGCACATCCTCATTTCCATCTCCATCTTTACCCTCCTCATCAGTATAGTTTAACAAATTCTCGTCAACAGCAGCATCAGAATCTTCCTCCTCCTCTTCAGATCTGCCAGTGCATTCTTCCTTTTGCTGATTCTCCTCTCTAATTTTTCTTATCATTGAGACAGATTTTTCTCTAACAGTCATGTCCTCATGTGCACACATACCAAGAAAAAGTTGATCTGTGTGGGCGAAGTATGCATTTCTCTGGACAGCCTTCTTCACTATCGTCTCCTCCTCCTCACTATTCAGGTGTTTCATATATAGCAGGGACTGGAATACGTTCCTTGAGCCGTGTGTTACGTAAGGGTGTATCTTGATGTAAAACCACATTGGAGCACTGAACTTTATTATTGTAATGACAATTCTTTTCAACTCATGGCTGGGTCTTGATGTTGCTACATACAGCCTGAGGATTCTACTCCATAAGGTGTTCCACCTTGACACACAGGGAGGACCTGGCTCAATAGCAGCCAAGTCATCTTCAACAACACCTGTGATAACTCCTTTACAAATCCTATACAGGTATTTCTGATCCCAGGACAGATCTTTCTCCACTTCATCATTAAACACAGGGAAATCAGGGAAACTGACTGACTGGCTGGAAGGCGACAACTGGAAGCTCAGACAAAGACTCCTTGATCTGCTTTCCAATGGGACCACGCCAATGCTCAGGACCACTTGGTTTACCATCATAGTGATAAAAAACTGCGCGGAAAGGCAGCTCATTTCCGTGAAGCTGACATATGAAATAATGGAGTGGGTGACCAAGTAACATTTCAAGATGATGAATGACTCCATTTTCTGATCCTACATTTACATTGGTTCCATCACAACCAACACGCACTATGAACTGCTGGGTTAGATTTTTCTCCACCAGAAACTCGTGAATAGTTTGGCAATCTGCTTTCCGTGTCCAGTCTTGGGAGTCACATGTGTGAGATATTCATTGCCAGGCTCAACCATGATGACATAATGATCTTTCACCATCATCCTCGAACTCCATTTCTCGGTCTTCTCATTCTTTATCATCACACGAGTGGCGGTCTTCTTACCATCAAAATAGAGTGACGTCAAATTATTTAAACTAGCCATCTCAATTTCTTGCCTCTTAAATCGGTATTTTTGTCTCGCATCCCGCAGCTTATGTGGTCCAATAACCTGACTCTTGTCATCCTTTGTGATAATGCCATAGTCAGTTAAGGTGGCAGTAGCAATGGCAGCTCCAGCATAATCACTATTCAAGTATCGGTCACAAGCGGCAGCCAGTGTAGGGAGTCTTGTCCGGTTCTGTGAACTGGTGTCTGTCAGAGCCCTTGGATCAGGGACAAAATCAGTATCAATATAGACATAGCACCATACTCATCTGCAACAAGACAACTTAAATGAAATAAGAGATATGAAAAAAAAGTTGATAAACACTGAACAGAACATTGCACCGCCACAGTGGCTGTTTGGCTAGTACTGTAGGTAAATTTAAAAATCTCAGTAGAAAATGCGGCAGACTAAACCTCGACATATCAGCTTCAAATTTGGCATGGAGTCTTAGATTTGTATAAGGAACAATGCCTGAGGAGTGCAGCTTTGAGCAAAATTTCACTGCCCCCTAATATACATATACATATATATATATATATACAGTGACCCCTCGGTTAACGAACTCAATCCGTTCCAGAAGGTCGTTCGTTAACCGAAAAGTTCGTTAACCGAAACCATTGTTTCAATGGGTTTTTGGGTAATTGGTTCCAGCTCACCGAAAATTTCCTAAATTCAACAAAAATGGTAGAAAGGTTCACTTACTTTGAGGTGTGTATTTAGAAGGCTCCTGGATGATGATGATGATGATGATGATGGGATTTAGAATGGGGGTGGAGGAGAAGGAAGAAGAGAAGGCATTGGGGTGGAAGAGAAGTCACCCCATGGCGCCATTTCACCCATAAAATTTTAGCTCTCTTGGTGCAATTCAAGATTATTTTCTTTAAATCAACACTGCACTGCATTATATATTGTCAATATGAAAAATATATTTCAAAATGACCAATAATTTGCTTGGAAACACAGAAAAAAAGCGCTTAGTTGAAGAGAGTCTCAAGCAAGATGTTACCTCCAGTGAAAACAGAGAGAGACTAACGCCTGTTTGCTGTGTTAAGAGGCTGGATGCCACGCATTAAACTAGTCACTTTACCTTCAATTATGTTCAATAATTGTTAAAATGACTAAAAAATTGAATATTAAACTTTTAAAATTGTTGAATAATATAAACTTCTTGATATTTACTAAAATAGTAAGGAATTTAAGCCCTAGAACCGATTAATGTATTGGCGAACTGACACTAAAGCTGGTTGCCTAGTGCAAGCGAAAACATGTTGAGGTCAGTTTGTAAGAAATTCGTTAACCAAATTTTTGTTCGTTAACCGAATTGAAGATCCTTATGGAAGGCAGTTCGTTAACCGAGGCGTTCGTTAAACGAGGGGTCACTGTATATATATATATATATATATACACACCTGGTATTAATTTCCACAGGACCCCAGCACACATGGCACATATGCTGGACCACAAGCCCTCTTATCCCTGCGGCCTGAAGATGTGGGCTATGATGCCTTGGCTCCAACTGTTGCCACAGCTACACAGAACAAGTTTAAGAGTGACAACCACGGAGAAAATGACCCATTTTATCATTATTTTTAACAAAATCTTCACAAATTTGGGTTTTGTTTGGTTTGTTAAGCTTTTCTCATAAGGTATTTTGTACTACACTTGGCCATTTAAATTACGATATCAAGACAGATATTAAGCTGGGAATCATTAGTTTGTAGGTTTATATAAAAAAATGTCTCAACGTACTGTATACCACATGTGTTGAAGCCAGTTCCAAATCTGGTCAAACATCATTAAATCATGCAGTATTAATTTTATTCTTTAAATTTACCTTCCTATTTACCTCACTTACATTAAGTCTTGAATGACACCCTTTATTCTGTCACTCTTGTCACAGTAGTTATGTTATGAGGCGAGCAGCCCGGTGTCACTTGTAATAAAATAACAGACACGGACTTGACAGCATATGATAATCCTGGTCGTGAACTGCTGCTCACATTTTTGCGAACTACCACACCAAATATAATTGGTCACCTGTTCATTCTGAATCCCTGGCTACGACAAGTCTTGGATACAAACTTTGGATCATGGCTGTACATAGATTGCACCACAAGCATAATAGCCCTAAATAAGCATGCACTGTAAGTTGTATTTGTGCTGAATGATCTGTGCATGATGTCATGGGTAATGCCAGAGCAAATTCTCAATTCCAATATCTTGGTTAACGAATTACCTTCCATAAGAATATTAAAATGGGTTAACGAAATTCTTACGAAAATGTTTCGACATGCTCTGGCTTGCTCACCGGCTGGAAGATTAGTCCGCCAATACAGAAATCGTTTCTAGGGCTAACATTCGTTAAAACTGGAGTAAATATCAAGAAGGTTGTACGATTCAATAATTTTCCAAGTTTTATATTAAAATTTTTAGTCATTTTAACACTTATTTAACATAATTGCAGTACAGGGAACTAGTTTTTGGTGCGCCAATCAGCCACTTCACTCACCCACCAAGGCCTCAGTTTGTATCTCTATTCTGTGGAGGAAACATCTTGCTTGTGGGTCTCTTGAACACAGAGTATTTTTACATTTTTACAGTACAATTATTGGTCATTCTGAAATTTATTTAACATATTGACAATATATAGTGCAGTGCAGTGTTGATTTAAAGAAAATAATCTTGAATTTCACCAAGTGAACTTAAAATTTTATGGGTGAAATGATGGCATCAAGCATGGGGTGATTTCTCTTCCACCCCCACTTCCTTCTCTTCTTCCTTCTCCTCCACCCCCACTTCTAATTCCCATCATCATCATCAACCAGGAGCCTTCTACATACACACCTCAAAGTAAGTGTACTTTACTGCATTATTTTTTTTACTTTGTATGTACAGTCGACCCTTGTTAATTCGGACCCCTTTAATCCGGATTTCGGATAAATCGGACAAAATCTGAACTGTCCGTATCAAATTTCTGGTTCTGGGATTGTCCCAGTTGCAATTGGGGTTGCAATTTCAAATTCTGTTTCACGACTAAGGAATAGCAAAGTCTCTGGTGTGCTCTAAGATTAAGAGAAAACAGAGGACTCGGGCGTCCTGAAGTGAGAGAAAACGGACTCCTATGATGGGGCACTCAAATAAACATACACATAGCTACATGTTTTGTGGACTACCCACTGTACAGTATCCTTTTCATTACTTTGTAATAAACCTAGTCATGCCTATGTATGTTTCTGATAATTACCATAACATTATATATTTATATATTTAGCAGTTGTACAAACACAAGGCCTCACACATGAACACTCAGACTGACAGACTTGACAAGTTTTACCAACCATAAAGACAGTTGAAGCTTTAAACATCACTCACAATGGATCTTGAATATTCCAACTGTAATCAGACATACCTAAGTTGCCTCAACAATTGCAACCCGAGTTGCAATATCAAATTCTGTGTCGCTACTAAGGTATAACAAAGTCTTTGGTGCACTCTATGATTAAGAGAAAACGGACGACTCAGGCGTCCTGAAGTGAGAGAAAACGGACTCCTTTGACGGGGCACTCAAATAAACATAAACATAGCTGTATAATGCAATATTATGCAATATTAACCCCTAAATCGGTTAATTCGGACAATCGGCTAAAACGGACACCCTTCCCCTCTATTAGTCCGTTTTAAAGAGGGTCGACTGTAATTTTCGGTGAGCTGGAACCAATTACCCAAAATCCCATTGAAACAATGGTTTTGGTTAACGAACGACCTTTTGGAACGAATGTTGTTCGTTAACCGAGGGACCACTATGTTATTTAATGTTAATAAATGGAAAAAAAAAAAAAATGAAATAGATTGGGAACGCCATCGTACATAAGTGCGTATACAGTGATCCCTCGGTTAACGAGCGCCGCGGTTAATGAATTACCTTCCATAAGATTCTTAACTTCGGTTAACGAGCATTCCCTCGATTAACAAATTCCTTACAAGCGCCCCACAACATGTTTTTGCTTGCACACTAGCTGTCATATTAGTCCGCCATTACAGTAATCGGTTCTAGGGCTTAAATTCCTTACTATTTTAGTAAATATCAAGATGTTTGTACTATTCAATAATTTTAAGTCTTATATTAAAATTTTTAGTAATTTTAACAGTTATTCAACGTAATTTAAGTACAGGGAAACTAGTTTTTAGCGCACCAAACAGCCTGTCAACACACCATACAGGTGTCAGTCTCTGTGTCTTTTCAGTGGAGGTAACATCTTGCTTCACTCTCTCTTCAACATAAATGCTTTTTTTTCTGTGTTTCCAGTCAAATTATTGGTCATTTTGAATTGATTTTACATATTGACAATATATAATGCAGTGCAGTGTTGATTTAAAGAAAATAATCTTGAATTACACCAAGTGAACAAAAATTTTATGGGTGAAATGGCACCATGGGGTGACTTCTCTTCCACCTTAATGCCTTCTCTTCTCCCTTCTCCTCCACCCCCATTCTAATTCCCATCATCATCATCATCATCATCCAGGAGCCTTTTCCATACACACCTCAAAGTAAGTGTACTTTACTATCTTTTTTGTTGACTTAGGCAATTTTCGGTGAGCTGGAACCAATTACCCAAAAACCCATTGAAACAATGGTTTCGGTTAATGAGCAACCTTCTAGAACGAATTGTGCTCGCTAACCGAGAGACCACTGTATGTGAAAACATTGTCATTTCTCTAGTACATAAGAATACGAAAGCAACACTTATTACTGTTCACATATGTTTTAAATAATACTTACTTATGTAAAACAAAAATTCTACTCACAAATGGTGGTAAAGTCTAAAACATAAGGACATACAATAAATATTGTGCAAGTTTTTGCTTAGATGATTTCATCAATCAGGTTCAACTCTGGCTGAAGCTGAAGCTTTCCATAAAGATATCATAGCTGTTGCTGAAACCATTACTGAACCTGAAGTTGTTGCTGAAGCTATTTATGATGCCGAATTTGGTGGTGTAGCTGAAGTTGATGGTTTAGGTCTTTGAATAATAAAGCCGTCGAATGAACCTTTCACAGCCACTTTCTTTTCTCATTATACATCTTTATATAGAGGTCATATGTGTTTTTCACGTCCCTGTTAATTTTAATGCTTCGTTCTGTTAACGGCTCCACTTCAAAAAATATTATGTCCATTGCTTGTTCCATATACTGTAATATTCACAGACCTCTCACCCTTTTCATATCATTTTAACACATCTAGTTTCTCGGTTAAGCTTGTACAGTAATACCCCGCTTAACGCGGTTTCGCTTAGCGCGATTTCACGTATACGCGGTGCCTTGCCAGAGCCGAACTTTCACTTAACGCGGGTTTTTCCACGTATACGTGCAGAGTGTCCGGCTCGAGACGCTATTTTTAGATTCGCCCAACCTGCCACCCGCCTGCCTGCCTGCTCTCGCCTCTCCCTCCTCCCTCCGCCTGGGCAAGCCGCGCTGTAAGGTTGCGCAGTGTGTGTCTTCTACTAACGTAAGTGTTACACCTAACTTTTAGTTTTCCTAACCTAACTTTTATTTTTCCTAACGTAACCTTTATTTTTCCTAACCTAACCTCTTCTATATTACTTGTTTGTTCATACCATCATAAAGTTAAGATAAAATTTTTACTACAACATAGTTGTGTGTCGTCAAAAAGTGGAGTTTGGGGGTAGGGCCAGTTTCTATTGGAATTAATCCCATATGTTCTGTTGTTCACTTAGCGCGGTTTTCACTTAACACGGTACCCTGTGGGTTCTATTGACTGCGTTAAGCAGGGTACTACTGTATACTTTCTTTTAGCTTTTGAACCAGCACTATCATATCTTGCTCTCTTGCTCATGTTGAATAGGGAAGCAAAAAATGAAGTAAAAAAACCTGAGAATGTTTTTCTCCTTTTCCTGTTCAGATCCGTGAAAACAAAGAGCCCGCCAGCTGCGGCTGTTTATACTCATGATGCTGGCGTCACCATCACAAGCCCGGCAGCCTCCGTGCGAAAAGCGCTTTCTCACTCAATATTACTTTAAGTTTTGTGTTTATTCAAGACATCTTCAGGTCATGAGACACACTAATCCTCCACCCAAGAAATGGTGACCTGACATTCCATCGGGTCAGTAATATGAGACCACTAACCCCCCACCCTACCTCCACCTGACATTGCATCAGGTCAGGTCAGTTACATGAGACCCACTAATCCCCCACAGTTCCATGGGAGTGAAAAATAAGTCTTTGCTGTAACACACAGCTTCATTCATGCCCATATCCGATAGACTTTAAATTTTTAAATATACTGTATTTATTTAACCAAACTTTAAGATAAACTATTCTGGATTATTATCGGAAAGAAATGAAGTTTCTAACTTAATTAGAACTGTATTTACAGATTCCAGGAGTTTAAACTCAAGGAAAACATCTCCAGCAACCAGAAACGTTCTGGGATAGTGGGCTAGTGTGCGTCTGTGCAAGATGTCTAGTTTAGACACATGGAAACTTTTCCCAGTAAACGGAAAAGGTTCTGGGGAGAAGGAATTTTTCCGAGTTTGAGAAAGCCGTCTTGTTACCCGGCACTCTCTCATACCCAGAAGTGATCTGCACCAATTGTTCCTGCTAACAGGGATATCACTGTATATAGAATGCTAGCATACCAATAAATATTCACAATTACCAATAATATAAGTAAACTTCCTCTAAACTGGACTCACTAAATCCAGATTCCCCTTGCAAACCAGACTGGGGTCCAGCACTGGACACAAGTACCCCCAACCCGGGGGGAAAAAAAAAATTTGGTTAGACAGGTATCCTCTTGATCTGCTATGTCCCTAACTGTAATATTTCATGTTAACGATGCAGATGTATTAAGACCACTCCGCTATTTACGATATAAACAAACCCACATTAGCAATATTCACCTTCCTGCCAACTCGGAATATGGCTCTCACGGCATTTGTCAGCTGCGGTGTCATCTACCTGCGTGCTGCCACGTGGCCATCTAGTTCACTACAGTCCAGCCATTGTTCCTTGTTGGTTACACGTGTGCATACGCTGTTGCTCATTGATTAATTATCGGTCATTATCGGTGTTGTTATTTATCACCTGTTTTTGTTTTGTTTTTAAATTACAGTGAGAGGACACTACTAAAGTTCACACTGTACTCTGTTTTTTTTTCTGTTTTTTTACTGAAAAGTGCTTTGGGTATGTTGTTGTCATCATGAGGTGAGCAGCGACGACCGATATCAGTTTTTCCTTAGAGTTACAGGAAATCACAAAATTCACAGTGTACAGTCTACGCGGAAGGTTAAGGCACAAATTGGGCTGTGACTTCATTTTTAGCACAAATCGTTTTACCCTCAAGATAGGGATAAATTTTGATCAGAAATATTTAGTCACAATTCTAACGGCATCTGGAACCCTTAGGCGACAGCTGTCACATAGCAGCAACCGCTCAGTCTTTGTTTAGGTTGCGTGGGTGGAGGTTATTGTACCCATGTGAGCGCCACGTGCCGTGATTTTACGCCCGAGTTACAGTGCTTTATCGTGTGATTTCTGGGTCCTTAAGATGTCCAGGAGAGTTACTAACCGTGAGGATATTGCACAGGTGATTGGTTTATACAAGGCTAATCATAAAGTTACTGAAGTAGTTGAATTAACCAGTGTGTGCCGGCGGTCAGTGTACCGATTCATCTCGGAGTTTGAGGCAAACAGCCAGGAAGAGTTGCCTACCCCTAAACCCAGGTCTGGGCGACCACAGCTTACGTCTCCTAGAACCAGGAAGGTGATTGCTAGGCAAGTTAATGCTAATCCTAGGCTCACGGCCCGGGAATTAAAGCAAGCTAACCCCGGATTCCTTGGTCATGTCTCCTTAAGGTCGGTGCAGCAGCTTCTTCATGACGATCTCGGTCATCGCGCCTACCGACCACGCCGTAAGCCCCTGCTGACTGCTGCCCAGAAGAAGAAGAGGATCACTTTTGCGAAGAAGTACAGTGTCTGGTCCCTTCAGGATTGGAGGAACATCCTGTGGAGTGATGAAGCCACGTTTACAGTGAGTGGTTGTGGTCACGATAGGGTGTACGCCGGCCAGACTCTGACCCGCTCGACCCCAGGTACACCGCCAAGACGGTCAAGCATCCTGATTCAGTGATGGTATGGGGTTGTTTCACTTATTACGGTGTTGGTGAGTTGGTTGTGCTTGAAAAAAACATTAAAGTTAACCAGGGTGTGTACCTCGAGCTTCTGTGACGTTCTGCCTGACTCGTTTGAGAAAACACGCGCAGTCGTGTTCATGCAGGACGGTACTCCCTGCCACACAGCCAAGTCGGTTACTCAGTGGTTGGAGGATTGCCAGGTTTCATATTTTAAGGACTGGCCTGGCAATTCCGCTGACATCAACCCTATTGAGAACCTTTGGGGGCTCATGAAACGTCGCCTACGTGACCTCGACACCTCGTCCGTCCCCAAGGTCACCACAGCAATTAAGCAACTGTGGGCCAATTTCACCCCACAGTACCTGCAAAACCTTGCAGACAGTGTTCCACAATGACTGAAAGAGGTGCTGAAGAGGAAGGGAAACACAACAAAATACTAAGAGGGGTGGGTGAGTGTTATTTTCATTTTTTTATTGCCTTACCATGATTTTTTTATTTTTTCCCCACGGTGTGCCTTAACCTTCCACGTAGACTGTAGTACAAGTACAGCAGGTTCTCAAATTTCGCAAGTTTTTATTTCGACGTTTTTTTATTTGGACACAAAAAAAAAACACTACACAATTTAAAATTTCAACGGCGGAAACTCGAATTTCGACGGGTTTGAGTGGCCCGCCAACGTTCAGACGTGCACAATTGTGTAAACAGTGCCATTTCTCTAATGTATAAAAGATTCATTATTGTTTATTACTGAATGTCTTTTTGATTGAATTAATGTTTATGTGTGCAAAATGAACAATACAATTCATTAATTATACGTAGAATATTAAAACACACGAGGAGACGAGACAACATTGTTTTCGTTAATGTTTACAAAACCAGTGACTGATTGGTTCTACAGTACATATAAAAAAGGTGAAGAATTAAGACCCTGGTTGTAGCTGAAGTAAAATTAATGTAAAAAAATTAATATGGTTGTTTTAAGTTCTGTTATTTAATGTTAATAAATGGAACAATAGAAGTAGCTAACCATTAATGGTAAAGAAAAAAGTGAGATCGAGTATGTAAGTGCGCACACGTGAAAACATCATCATTACTCTTCATAAGAATATGAAAGCAACACTTATTTACTGTTCACATATATTTTAATTAATGTTTCTGAATTTAAAACAAAAATTCGACCCATCAGTGGTGGTAATGTTGAAAACATAAGGACAGCCAATGTTGTTGTGTGTGTTTTTACTTGGATGACGAAGTTGCCAAGTCATCAGGTTCAACTCTAGCTAAAGCTGTAGAAGATAAGAACTTTTCTGTGCTATTTTTGTTGGTTTATTAGGATGTTGCTTTATTACAGGTAGTAATTCGCCAAAAAAGTAGGGTAAATTAGGCAAAATTTAGCCAAACATCGAAAGTACCAGACTCAAATTAATTTTCTCCAAAGGAAGTTGTATTTAAATTTGGACGATTTGAATTTCACAAGATTTTTAGTCTAAATATGTGTCCAAATATGAGAGCCTACAATACTCAGTTTTAGTGACTGTGAAATGCTTTCACTGTTTTAGCAACTGTGAAGTGCTTTCACTGTTTTAGTGACTGAAGTGCTTTCATTGTTTTAGTGACTATGAAGTGCTTTCACTGTTTTAGTGACTGAAGTGCTTTCACTGTTTTAGTGACTGTGAAGTGCTTTTGCTCTGATCCCCCACCCTGACTATAAACTCCAAAGAAGTTAGCTCTGACAATTTTCTGTAAATTGTGTGTTTTTCTTTTTTACTTCAGGCTGTTTCAAATGTTTTATTTCTTAGAGAGGCATAAAATATTTCAACAAATATGTATTTTTAAGGTTTGGTATGAGCTTAAGATAATCATTTAGCTGAAGAAAACCTAAACATTTCCATGCCCTTACTAGATGGCAGTACAGTACCTGTACTGGCACATCGTCTGCTAGCACTGGCCAGCAACATCTATGCAGACACACATGATTCATGACACCCCAAGATCTAATGCTTCATCAATCAACCTCGCATTTAAATAACTGAAGTCCAGGAAACATTTTTTCTGACTCAAGGTGAGTTAAAATTCATTAAAAAGTTTTTTGAAATGATGACATTACTATTTATGTGAGTAAAATTGTTGTTTTAAATAAAATATTTTGTATATTATTTATTGATATACACAGAACAATATAAAGTGACTCAGTATTGTGCTATAATTCTCGGTCCCATTCTCATAACATATCGAGGGTCTACTGTATGAGGAGTCAAGGATGTTCATGTACCTATTTATGAAGTACTAACTTATGAGTAGCAAAAAACTTTCATAACAAGTACAGTATAAAAGTGTTAATGCTATAAAAGTTTTTAAGGCTGTAAAAGCCCGAGAAACTAAATATAGAGCACTATCTCACATCCAGAGTCATTATAACCGAGGCCATATGCATGCTGGACTCTCAATTTTGATGCCCAGTCAATGTTAAAAAATGCTTTCTTTTCTAGAAAACTAACATTGACATAATTATGCACCTGTACATAGAAATGTAGATCATATATTTAAAACATTAAAATAAATAAAACAAGATCTCACAAATGCTGGAGACAGACTGCAGGGTCTAAGCTGGGCACTCCATGACATGCCAGATACAACTGGTCTAGATTACAATTTCTTAGAAATGAATCTGAATTAGGATTTTTCTTGGGATCAAACATTTGTGACATCTAAAAGTGTCCTTCCTACATACTGTATTGGTGTAAGTAATCAACATGATAATCATCTCAGGAAGAACAATAACAACAAGTTAACGGTTAACATGAATTTACAATGTGTACATAAACTATTTGTTATAACACTTTCCATGCAACACAACAGCATCAACATTAAAAGAATTTAACAAATGTTAAAACACACCAAAAAAGTTTTCAACAATACAGTACAGTAGTACTAGAAGAAAAAAAACACCAAAGTGAAGGGTCAGTGCTACAAATGCCAAATTCACACATCAAAGATATAATACACTTCTCACTGTAATTTGTTGAGTGGGGTAGACACTAAAAAGTAAGTGGGCCAGGAATATCACTCCCTTAGTAGTGAGTACTACTACATGGTAGACAGTAGAGAACTACTCCTTTGGTAAAGACATAATTACTGTCTTGGAGGACACAGCATTACTCCCAACAGTAATTAGACTAAATAGGTAATGTTGAAATTCAGAAAGATTAGAGACTGTATGTACAGAGTACAGGGGGTACTGTATAACTAAGTGATGATCATGGTTACTACCAATTTATTATTGAAGAAATTTAATTATACATGCCAAATGAATATAATCTAACTTTAGTATTTTCATATTAAAATCTACAGTATAGGAGTAAGTAAAACTTTTCATATAGCTAAATAAACTGAATCTCTACTCATTCTTTTTCAGCTACCGTGAACTTCAACGAGAGTGGATATGGTTAAAGAAGTACAGTATTTATGCACAACAGTTATCCAATCATCATCCCTGCAGCACAAAGTCTCAACAAGCAACCAATAGAGAAATACACTCCTTACCTCACTACCTTGACGAGACACACCAGAGCTCGTTACGTCTGTTGACTGCTTAATTCTGTCACTGTCATTCTTTTCTTGGCACAAACTCTCTTCCTCCCCACCAGTGATGGTGTCTTGTCTGAACTCCTTCTCGCAGCATTGTGCTGATGTGTCTTCATCTTCAGTCTTGGAGAGAGTAACAGTGTTCTGCCTGATGAGTGAGTTGCTACCACTTGCATGCTCAAACTCTGTATTTTCTGCCTCAGTATTAGCAGGAGACACATCTTCATGGATGCTCAGTGTCATAGTTCTCTGTCGGGCCAGCGGTGGAGCATCAGATGCCTCGCTGTTACTGAATGTTTCTTGCTGAAACAAGATCTCTGCCAGAACACGCTCATCTTCCTCCTGAAGTAAGTTACAAAATAGTTTAGCATCACCCTAAGTATCTTAATTACCACAAGTCTAATTAGCTCAATAACATTATCAACAAATAAACAATAAAACTATTTGTCACCAAACCTAATGGTTACAGTATGCTCTGTGTAGCTGATTACTGGTGACCCCTGAGTTATGATTGGATTACGTTTTTGAAAAACTGATAATTAGGTTATAATCTTATCATGAAGACGTTTTAACATGGGGTTACTTTTTTTGAGATCAGAAAAGCCTTTCTTTTCATCTAAATAACCACAAAATAATACCACAAAATCTGAAACTGGTTGATAAACACTGAGCAGTAGAGTTCATAAATATCGCTTATCAAGTCCTTTACTGACTGGCAGCCATGTGCACTGGAACACTGGCATTAATCATCTGCTAATCAATCAATCAGAATACCATTCTCCTATCTGAGGGTTGTCGACCAGTCCTCCACTCTAAACGTTCTCGGGCTGTTTTTTACCAATCCTCCAAGGTTTTGTATCTCTCTGGGGACCCAGTTTTTAATTTCATTCAACCACCCCAGTTTCTTCTGTGTGATCAGCAATTTGTGGAAGTGAAGGTACTGCTATATAAGTTGCACCAGACTTACATAAAGTACTGACACTTATATTCCCTCCAAGTACATTATATTAAAAAACTACCAATTGATATACTGCATTTCATAAATTACTATTTTCATTACAAACCCACCAGATATTAAGATACTGTATCTAATATAAAACAATGGAATATTTAGCCAAATTATTTGCCCCTGTGGGGCTTAATGTGCACTACAGTAAACCCACATCATTCAAAATACTGTACTGTAAGGGATCTAGCACCTTACAAATTATGAGGGACACCTTCTCCCGAGGGGGGAGGGGGGTTACTTTTACATCATCTGCCCCAATCAAAATTTAAACATTTCTAAGTACAGTACCAGATTTAGGTGCTTGGTCCAGGGTTATCAGACATAATGGCTCAAACACTGGGCAATAATAGAAAAACAAGAGGGGAAAAATCTTGCATGGTAAACCATAGATGTATACTCCACGACTGACCAATGTGAACTGACTGTGACCAACACGCGTGATGTGTATAGTACGTGGTTACAATGAGGTGGGTGATCGGATCTGGCAACATGTACGTCATGTTTACAGTATTTGAAAATGTCACTCATATTTCAAAATTTTACCAAATATTACGAAATTTGGAATATACAGCCACTCCTTGACTTACGGCAGGGTTAGGGACCCAAATCCAGGTCGTAAGTTGAATTGGTCTTAAGTCGAAAATGCAAAGATAATACATAGAAAATCTAAAATGGGTGTCTCTTTTTCTTCTCAGTATCACAAAACTCTTAATTTTAAGCTTGACAGCCATTTTAAAGGGAATTACAACAAAAAATTTTGTCAGTACACGGCGCAATCACTAACTTCGGGACTTGAAAACACGTAATTTGAAAAAAATTTGGTACGACTGGGGCGGTCGTACGTCCAAGCGGTGGTGAGTCGAGGAGTAGCTGTATATTTCGTAACAGCAAAACATTATGAATAATGATTGATTTTGAATTTAGGGATACAAATTATGGGGGTTATACTATAAATTTAAACAGTGGTCACATGACAACTAACTTGTAGCTGGGTTTGCCTTTGTGATGAGCAGGTTACAGCATTACTGTACTGTACTACTTACTATATTCTGTACATTAATGTTACCTTCCAGAGGAATACTCTTGTATGACAATATTCTGTTGTATGGCATAAAACATCACTGTACAGAATCAAGTAAATGGACATTAAATATTTTTGTACTTTTTATTAACCTGTACAGTACTGTATTGTATCTGTATTTCATGTATCCGTGGAGTACAGGAATTTTGTCCCCAGACTTTAACTGATCTTCTGTGGTTCAAAAATTTCTATGGTACGGCACCGGTCGGGTCCCGAGGGTGTCGGGCTAGAGGAGTTTGATCTGTATAACACCTTTCCCATCATTCTAAATCTCCCATAAACTTAAATATTAGTCATAGTCACAACATAAACATACAGTAGAAACCCCAAGTAACGGCCACAGTGTCGTCGTTACACTCGTTACTGAGACAGAATATGTTATTCGGACATCTATATCAGCAGGGAGGCACAACTGTTCAAAACAACAGCCAGCATATTACACTAACACAGCTTAGATTTATTTAAGCTCATAATAAATTAATTCAAATAAGTAATCAAACTTATGATATACTTTCAGTAAACTCAGTTATTTTTTCATCTAAGGTGTTAATAGATGTATGTAAGGTTCTAGATTCTAGAAGATTTCAGAGATGCGAAAGAAGATTCTTGAAGGTTCCCAAGTGGCACGTATGGCCTTGTGTAGAGCGAGATAATGTGGATGTGTACAGTATACCTCAGGCAATAAATTGGATATGTTCACAAAATTCAATTAATTCTCGGGAACTTCGCTGTCATAAGTAGATTTAACAATGAGTAAAAGGGAATAGGTTCCAATCCTTCATTATTCTGTATTTTACATATACCAAAAATGAGCAAAAACTGCTATTATATATAATGAAAATGATACATAGGACATCATAAAATACTATAGCACAGATTTACGTTAAAAAATAGCTCCTTCCGCCCATGAACCATACTATGGGTGACACCAAGAATGGAAGTGTTCAACCTGGCAGCCACCCAGCTGTGACGTCACAGCGAGGAGACAGTGTGATGCATCCATACATACATTCATCTCTCAGAGAATGCTGTTCAAACTAATGTTCTTCATTTTTCTTTTATTAGTTTAATATTATACAGTATTTCCTTTATTTCTATGTCACATTAGAGTACTGAAATGATTTTCCACATATTTTACAGTTTCATAAAATGAATCGCTGGCAACATACGGTACATACCCATCTCAAGGCCATATCTGGGTGTGTATGGAACCCACTTTCAATTCCAGTGGAGATGAAGAGGATCACACTTATGATATGGTTCCATTATACCGTATATGGGAAGAAATATACATTATACGTTGTGTGCATCATCTCTTGTTCTATACTACCGGTAAGTCTGTGTGTATCCGAATATGATGCATTAATACTTTTAAAAACATGAAATGTACAGTCTGCCAAAAAAGGTATCGTTAGCCACAGGGTCGATGTGATTCGAGGCTTTCCGAGCAATGCTATTCGACCTGTTTCGGAATGGTTGGTAGTTCTACATTCGCAACCTTTGAGCATGAATGAATACATACGTTTTTGAATGAAGTGAATCCTCTGAGGCTTCAGATTACAGTATACTATATGACTCTGAGTGGATGTCGTAAATGAAAACCATTGCCATGCCAATCAGCAACAGGATCTTACATCGAATGAAGCGAGTAAGTATCGAGGAGACATCACAAGATATGAAAGATGATATCACTGCCCTTCACAACAAGAGTATACGTAACGCTGAGATAGCACGATGAACTGGGGTGAGCGAACCCACAGTTCATGATGGGTTAGGCCCCATGAACCAACTGGTGCCACACTGAAACTTACAACCACAAATGTCTTACTATAGGTAGACGGGGGATTCTGTTACCTGCAAGTCCCTTAATTTTAAACCCTAATTCAATGTTAAACCAATGCAGCTTATATATCAGTAACATGGCAGATCCCATGTACAGGTATACTGATATATTGTATTCCAAGAAGGTTCTGAGAAAATCTCTCCAATCCCCTCCGTTCTGGGCCTGGGAATATAGTTCTGGAAGTTCCGAGAGATTGCAATATGCTCAAACGTGTTCCCACATGCTAGGCGCTTGGGTAGCCTAGCTGATTGTTCCCTTGCTAGCTGCTGTTTTTGTGTACAATTTGTGTTGTGCAGTACTGTACATTACTGTACCAGGACACAATCAGCCAAGAATACAGTATTAAAACAGTTTTAAGAACATAAAAAGTAATTACAGTTAAGTGTACTGTACATTCAGTAAGTGGGAAACACTGGAGCCCCTTAGCTTTTATCATTATTCAAGACATCTTCAGGTCATGCGACCCACTAATCCCCCACTCTGACAATAAGACCAATAATCCCTCACCCCACCTCCACTGCATGAGAGAAGAGTTTATATACAATGGGTGACTTGACATTGCATCAGGTCAGGTCAGTAACATGACCCACTAATCCCTTATCCTATCTCCATCACAAGTGTTATGACATTAAAAAGTTATTACAGCAGAGTGGACAGTGTTTGTCTACTCTAGGCTCAAGATGACAGCATCTGCTGGTGAGTACATGTACAGTATATACAGTATAGTAGTAGTATATAAATTATTTTGTTTACAGTACAGTACTTACAATACATTGTACGTGTACAGTGGTATTGCACTAATACATATGGCTCTGAGTGTGATGTGGCACTTAAGAGTGGATAATTCCACTTGCTTCGCTGTGACACCCAGCTCCATTCATGCCTCGAACACCCATTTCTAATAATTTTTTTGTCTTTTAAAATATATTTATCTTATCAAACATTTAAATAAACTATTCAGGATTATTTTGGTTAAAAATGTTGTTTCCAACTTAATTAGAGCCGATTTTATAGACTCCGGTATCAACGTTTCTCAGGTTTTTTCATTCCTCACCATTACAGGGGGTCCCCGGGTTACAAACGGGTTCCGTTCCTGAGGAAGTTCGTAAGTCGGAAATGGTGTCAGTTCTGTTGGGTTTCTTATCTCTTGCATTTGAACATTGTCCCTACAGACTCTTTCACTAGATATTATAGTTGTCACCAACAACAACAACAATTTATTGGCACTTCAGATGATACTGCTGGATGCTTGGTTTAAGAAAGTTCTTTTTGCAGACTGGTGTATGCCAAAGAAGGAGTCTAATGCATGTTGTGGCAAATGAACTCGGAGAAGATGAGCAATATTTAACCAGCCAATAATATGGCCACCAGATGTGACTTAGCCTCAGCCTTCAGTGGCATAAGAAAGCATAAATGGTTGAAGGTAGTTGAAGCACAGCCTGAATTGAGTGATGATCTACAACAACTTGGAAACAGTCCATCTGACATCACCCAGAACACCAAGGAGGCCTTAGTGTCATGAGTGTCTCTGTTGTACTGTGTAAAGAACATGTCCCGCTTGATTTGGTCCGGTACAAATAGTTTGCAAACATGAACACAACAAATGAGAAACTGCCACCAACTATGGATAGTTTTCATTTTTAACTTAAACGGGCCAATTATCAGCCATTCGTGGAACCATGTAATGGTCCAGTACCTCAAGGTGTCAACTGCTGACAATGGGTGGGTGATTGATGACAATTTACACCTCATACCAAACATGAAGTCACTGCTCCAGCACCCAAAACAATACTGTGATTTTTCTATGCAAGGTGTAGTGTCACAAAAAAATAATATGGTTTGTTGTGATGTATACAAGTTCAGCATTGACAACTGCAGCAATCGGGAATTGAGGACTTTTCCTCTGAATCAGACACAGACACTGATAAGGAATTAACAAAATTTGAAAACAAGACCTGAAAAATAGAAAAAATGTTTAATAATTGCAGTTATGAACCGTGAGAAAGACCTAGCTGCCCTTAAGGGAGATAATTTACTAACCACTTGTATATGGGATCCCCTCTGTGCTGATTCAAATCATCTAGCATTAGCCAAATACTGTAATATATTTTAAGTGGAGTCCCTGTAGTGAAGAGGCAAAATACTCGAAATCACCATTTACATAACTGTGGAAACTAAGGCTTAATCAATTTTTCTTGTCTTTCATTCCTTACAATGAACATTTTTGAGAAAATAGATATATTTCCTACCAGAAAGCACTATTTTCAGCCACCAAGACGCAACAAAAAATGCACAACTGATAACGAAAATGTAAAAATTAAAGTCTATTTTTTTCCAGTTTGCAACATCCTAATCAGTGAGGTAGGAAAAGGGGAGGGGGGGGGGGGGAGGGGGGAGCAGGCCCCTCCAATAATATTTCTGGGGAAGAGGGACAAAGTACGCTTGGACCCATCCAATATTTTCACACAAAAATTACACAAACACAGTGGCCCAGACGCCATGGCCCAGAAAGAGGCCATGTGAAATCTGAGGACAATCTATATTAGCTTCTCAAACTGCCAATAGATGATAATACAGGTACACCACCGATTTTCCGGCACCCTTGGTTCTAAAGCCTTGCCGGATTATCCGTTTTGCCGGACCAACCAAAGTCAGGTAATAATAATTCAATAATACACCTCTGACCTACTAATTATATACCTCCTGTGACTCTATAAGCACCAAGGACTGCTAGAAACTTAAATTAAACAAATATTAAATGTAAATTAAATGTGAAAAATCATAATTTTGAGCAACATTATTGTTCACACTTTGTACTCAAATGTACTGTACAGGTAGTTCTGCTATAACGCGATAATTGTGTTCTTGTAAAATATCGTGTTATAGAAAATCGCGTCATAGAAATAACAGGGCTTATGGAGAAAATAGGGTTAGGTGCAGATTACTCGAAATCGAAAAAATTTAGTAGTTAGCCTAACACAAAGGATAGCACAGTCTAAATAAATGTTACATTCATATCTAATAATGAAATCATACAGTAAATGTAACACTACCTTGAAAAAATATGAATGTAACTTGATGGGGAGAAGGGTGATTTTGAGGTTGATAACATCGAGCTTCTCTTCAAGTGTTATATACTTTCTTTTACGATCATCACCGGGAATTCTATCACTGGAACGCTTCTTGGAGATATTCTTCTTTACCATATTCACAGTTAATACCACAAAATTGGAGAAATAGTAAGCAAAAATCGCATTATAACAAACATGCGTTCGCGTTATACAAATATCGTTCCTAATTCATAAATCGCGTTAGAGCAAATTCGCGTTATAGCACTCACTGTACTTCACTAAAGGACTAAAATTTTTATCTCTTGTGCAAACTATGTGATGTTTATACTCAAATTAATCACTATCTAACAAGGATTCCAGCAATACAAGTTATATTCTGCTAAGTCTAATGAGCTACATTTTATAAGATAAAAACTTTAAGCCTAAAACTACCTTCACCCTGGCTGGGAGGGAGGGAAGTTAAGTGCCCTCTCTTAATTTTGTCCGGACTAAAGGAGATGCCGGAGCACCAGTTCCCGGAAAATCGGTGGTGTACCTGTACTGGTTTACATCAGTGGATTGAAAAAACATATACCAGTCACCTGAAATAATAAATGAGCTGATCAGCCTGATGGGCAACCAGCTTCTTAGCTAAGGTAGTAGGTAGTAGGCAACTACCAAACAGGGAGGTACTACTGCCTGGCAAGATATTGGAAGCATAATGTGTTGTCTAATGGTGGACCCTGCTGCTATATGGCATCACAAAAATTGTGACCAAGTCCCAGGCTGCTGATCTGTCTTTCTGCCTCATTTACACACAATTGTAGGGTCTCAATTGTTTCTCTTACCATTGACAACACAACATACATATAGCATTTCTCACTATTGATTTTTTCTTTATACTTCTTTATTATTATTATTGTTACAGTGTCATTAATACTATTGTCAACATTATTATTTTATTTTACTTTTTATTATAAATTTTATTTACTATGAATAATTATTATATCTTTGCCTCCCAGGCCCCGATGTGGGTCAGCGCGCAGCCAATCTTGCAAAATCTTTTTATTACAGACAGAGAGACCCATCTGCATTCCAGGCAGCAGTATTTTTAAGTCATGGAAAGCTTTTCTCGAGAATTAACCAGAAGCTTTGAACAAAAAGATTTTTGTTTGGTGTCACAAACAATGGCAAATTCCAAGAAATTCCTGCAAAGGTAGTGGACATGTATACAAGACATGTACCACTTCATTAAGTTCAGTAACCCAGACAGCATTACCATCAATGCAATCTCTCAGAATTCCCGGAAAATTTTTTCTCATGCCCAGAATGGAGAGATTTTCCCGGAATTTCTCGTAAGACTCAAAAAAAAAATTCTGACCATTGGAGAGTTCCGGGGATCGAAGATTCCGGCTAACTGGGAGATTACTGGAGTGAGTCAACTATTTCAAACCATCATTTATTGAAGAACTCAAAGCTTGTATCTAGTCAGGTGTCCCAATTGAACAGATGTAGTCATGATTATGTTTTCATTATAATCCACCAGGTTTCAGCCAAAGCTGGAAAGATACTTCTTTCTTAGACTGTACAGTACATGCACACAAGTACCTTCTTATAAGGAGTCTGGGTGTCTTCACTCTGATAGAGGTGCTGCAGTGATGAAATGTGCGTGAAAGAGTGATAGGCATGATCTTGGATGTCAGCCTTTCCTGAGCGTGTTGATAAAGAAGATGCTCTTGTGTGACAAGATGGTGAAGCAGCAGCAACTATAGTAAACTGCAACAAATTTGCATAAGTGGAGAGCAGAAAGCATAGAACAAAGTAGCATGCAGTGCAATGAACCCAATTTTCAAGATGCTTACAGTAACTTGATAATATACAAGTTATATTGAACAATTATAAATTATACACACCAGAAGGCAGAAGCTGAATACAGTATATGAATATGTTCAAGAGGTTTTACACTCTAAAACAGTGTACTATAGTTAGAAATTACTGCAGCATCGTAAATTTTATTTTCTTATTTAAAAACACAATTTCTATCACTTACTTTTCACCAAAAATAATAATAAATGACATCCTAGCAATCTTTCATCACTACAATACATGCATATAAACTTGTACTGTACATTAAAATAAAAATTCAATCCATTATGACAAGTATGATGACAATGATGATCTAATAGGGTAAGTCACAACCAGTTTGATAGTTTAAGAAAAGAGAGTGACTCACTCAGACAGGCTACACTAACACACTATTCAAAACATAAAAAACTGAAATCATTAACCACTGTGATCACTACACCATTGGCCTTTCCACTAACTTAAGGTTTTTCAAATAAGTTACAGATGACTCGGGTTATGGATTTCTGACTTTACAGATATTCTCCCATATGTCCTATATAAAATGAGCATCAAGTAATTCCCGGGCTGAGCAGGGAGATTTCCAACCATACCCTGCCTATGAGCTGTATGTTAGGTATTGGTTATTTCATTATTTTGGGAAGATAATGTAATTTTCTTCTCTTTTTTTTTAACTCAGTTACATACACATACAATCCTACATACAGAAAGTGCAAAAATAAATAAAATGAATAATTATCAATAGGTGTAAAGTTTTAAGTATCTACAGGTTTCCACCGTGAAACTGTGTGCTGAGTGTGTGGAGATCTGGGATCCGTGTGGCAGCATCATTGCTAGGGGACGCTACAGTATTGCCAGGCAAACACCAGGGGCAAATGTGATGCAATTTGAACACTAAATTGTATCATTTTTGCTCTCTTTTATGCTTTCAGTAATGCTATTTATATGCCTTTGTTATTGATGTATATATGCCTCAATTTTAAGTGTTAATGTTAGAGTGTAGAGTTAAAGCTACTATTGGGAGTGAATCTAGTGACCTGAACAGTTTTCACAGCCAATTACAGAAGGTTTACTCTACTGTAAATTTTAGGCCTGGTATTCCAAATTCCAGAAAAACCCTATCTGGCAACCCCCTGATCCCAAGCATGTTGGATAATTGGTCCCATACCTGTATAGTAACTGTATATACATTATGTGTACTACTGCACAGTATGTGTGTTAGTGATCCATATAAAAGGGTCACTTCCGACTTATGGATAGTCTCCAGGAACGGAACCATCTGAAACCCAGTGTCTGTACAGTATTTTAAGAGGTACAGAGGTATGCAGATTCTTTACTAAACTCTTTCACCATCATACACTCAATCATTTTTTGATGCAAGTGACATACAGTAAACCCTCATTAAAATTACATAATTTGGATCTAAACAAATGAATACAGACAATTATTGTAACGGCAAATAGCGTGGAATTTTTCCCCATAAGAATTAATGGAATATGGAGGATTTACATTCCTATTCATCACTAACATCAGTTACTTAAAAAAAAAAGGGTAATTTTCCGTCATATTAAATTTGTTTCTTTTTTCAGGGAATAGGCCACCCGGGCCGGGGGGGGGACGAAAAATTAAGAGAAAAAAGAAGAAACAAATTGGGAGAGAAAAAGACTATGTTAATCTACACCACAATGATGCCAGAAAACCAGTATTTTGAAGTGAGACAGATTGTTAGAGTATGGAAACACAGAAGGCAAAGCATTCCACAGTTTGACTGTGTGAGGAAGGATGGATGTACTATAACGGGTTATTCTAGTGTGACCGACATCCACGGTGAAACGGTGGGCACCGCGGGCAAGACGTGTGTTACAAGCCCACGGCCTTGACGGTGGTACAAAGGATGCCAAATTCACCGAACATTGCCCGTTAAGGTTCCTGTAAAAGAGAGAGAGTGAAGCAACATTGCAGCAAAGAGAAAGGGAAGAGGCATTATCAACTAAAGGAGGAGAGTCAATAAGACAATATGCCTTTGATTCCACTCTATCTAACAGCTGGACAGATGAAGAGCCACCCCAGATATGAGAGCAGTACTCCAAATTAGGATGAATGAATCCCTTATATACCTGAAGCAACTGCTCAGGAGTGAAGTAGCTACGGCATCTGTCATTCCCATCAATGACATATTGGAAGAAATGGTGGGGCATAGCATATCTATTTTAGAATTTGGCAAAATGATTGCATCCTGAAATGTAATTGGTGCGAGATCATCTAATTTGGAAAGTGTAATTGGTAAATACTGTGTTTTATCACTATTGAATTTAACCAAATTTCTACTTCCCCATTTGGAGGTGCTGTACAGATCCTCATTGATATATGAAACTAAATCAGCTCTAGAAACAGATTTAGTTATATATATATATATATATATATATATATATATATATATATATATATATATATATATATATATATATATATATATATATATATATTAGGGGGCAGTGAAATTTTGCTCAAAGCTGCACTCCTCAGGCATTGTTCCTTATACATATCTAAGACTCCATGCCAAATTTGAAGCTGATATGTCGGGGTTTAGTCTGCCGCATTTTCTACTGAAATTTTTAAATTTACCTACAGTACTAGCCAAACAGCCGCTGTGGCGGTGCAATGTTCTGTTCAGTGTTTATCAACTTTTTTTTCATATCTCTTATTTCATTTAAGTTGTCTTGTCCTTGACCAGCGAGGTGATAGGAAGATGAAGAGTGACGAAGATGTGGGACAGAGTGACGGCAAGAGAGAAGCATGATGCGGACAGAGTTAGGAGACAGCTTGAGCAAAAACATAGATATCTGGTAGCTGGAGATATTCCTTATGTTGAGGATAATTCAGATGATTCAAGAGATATTCCTCTCGTCAATACTGATGCTGATTTTGTCCCTGATCCAAGGGCTCTGACAGACACCAGTTCACAGAACCGGACAAGACTCCCTACACTGGCTGCCGCTTGTGACCGATACTTGATTAGTGATTATGCTGGAGCTGCCATTGCTACTGCCACCTTAACTGACTATGGCATTATCACAAAGGATGACAAGAGTCAGGTTATTGGACCACATAAGCTGCGGGATGCGAGACAAAAATACCGATTTAAGAGGCAAGAAATTGAGATGGCTAGTTTAGATAATTTGACGTCACTCTACTTTGATGGTAAGAAGACCGCCACTCGTGTGATGATAAAGAATGAGAAGACCGAGAAATGGAGTTCGAGGATGATGGTGAAAGATCATTATGTCATCATGGTTGAGCCTGGCAATGAATATCTCACACATGTGACTCCCAAGACTGGACACGGAAAGCAGATTGCCAAAACTATTCACGAGTTTCTGGTGGAGAAAAATCTAACCCAGCAGCCCTTTGTGTGTGTTGGTTGTGATGGAACCAATGTAACTGTAGGATCAGAAAATGGAGTCATTCATCATCTTGAAATGTTACTTGGTCAAACGCTCCATTATTTCATATGTCAGCTTCACGGAAATGAGCTGCCTTTCCGCGCAGTTTTTTATCACTATGATGGTAAACCAAGTGGTCCTGAGCATTGGCGTGGTCCCACTGGAAAGCAGATCAAGGAGTCTTTGTCTGAGCTTCCAGTTGTTGCCTTCAAGCCAGTCAGTCAGTTTCCCTGATTTCCCTGTGTTTAATGATGAAGTGGAGAAAGATCTGTCCTGGAATCAGAAATACCTGTATAGGATTTGTAAAGGAGTTATCACAGGTGTTGTTGAAGATGACTTGGCTGCTATTGAGCCAGGTCCTCCCTGTGTGTCAAGGTGGAACACCTTATGGAGTAGAATCCTCAGGCTGTATGTAGCAACATCAAGACCCAGCCATGAGTTGAAAAGAATTGTCATTACAATAATAAAGTTCAGTGCTCCAATGTGGTTTTACATCAAGATACACCCTTACGTAACACACGGCTCAAGGAACGTATTCCAGTCCCTGCTATATATGAAACACCTGAATAGTGAGGAGGAGACGATAGTGAAGAAGGCTGTCCAGAGAAATGCATACTTCGCCCACACAGATCAACTTCTTCTTGGTATGTGTGCAGATGAGGACATGACTGTTAGAGAAAAAGCTGTCTCAATGATAAGAAAAATTAGAGAGGAGAATCAGCAAAAGGAAGAATGCATAGGCAGATCTGAAGAGGAGGAGGAAGATTCTGATGCTGCTGTTGACGAGAATTTGTTAAACTATACTGATGAGGAGGGTAAAGATGGAGATGGGAATGAGGATGTGCCTCCTGTAGTCAACATGAGAAAGGTGGTGACTCCGAAACTAAAGCGGCAAGCAAAAAACTATCATTCCATGATTAACTGGAGGAATGAACTCATGACTGAGGCTCCTTACATTGCTTCTCTGTCAAATCTACAGGTTAATGACATTCTTGAGACACCATTAGTGGTGCCCAAGTGGACAAACAGCACTCAGGCGGTCGAAAGAGGCATAAAAGTGATGACTGAAGCTTGCACTGAAGTGACGGGATATGAATCGAGAGATGGATATATTAGGCAAAGATTATTGTCTAGGAAAATGATGCCAAGGTTCCGCACAAAAAAGAATTTCAATATGAACTTGTAATGATTTTCTATACGGTGTACCTGTAAAATAACATGTGAATTAAATCGATGTCACCCATGTAAAATTTATCATTATCCTGGAAAACATTAAATGACACCTAATTTTTGGTATACACTAAAAGTTGACAAAAAGTCGTTCGCGATGCGGCAGGGTAAGTATGCATGAAATGGCATGAAATTTTGCACAGGTGTTTGTTACAGCCATACAAACGATGCCTGAAAAGTACAGCCTGCAACTCAAATAAAAGTGTTTTTTCCCTGCCCCCTACAGTATATATATATATATATAAACTCAAAGAAGTACCACACTGAGATAGAAAACTGCATACTTAACCAAATTACAGAATAACCAGAAATACTGTATCCAGCTTAACCATTTGTGAACTAGGCTAACAGTAATAGCAGAGGCAGATTCAGGAAGGGGGCCCTGGGAGTCCGGACTCCCCCTCCTTTTCATAAGAAAAATCCAATACTTTTTCTTTAATGCAGTGTTGTTGTATTAAGACATTTTTGTATAATAAAAGGTAATTATTATTGACTTCAGAATATCTCCTAATATCAAGTGCACATGGCTTCAAAATACCCATGATATTGGTCAGACTTAAAAAAAAATATTGGGGGAGGGGGGGGGGGGGTGTCTCACAGCACCCCCCTCAAAACCCCTCAGCTGGGTGGGTTCATTGTGCTCACCATGTTCCCCACCCACTACTTCTTGGACACCCCCCCCCCCCTTTGATATTCCTGGACCCACCCCTGAATAGAAGTACTGTATGTGTACGTAGCCTACAGGACTGTACCATGCAGAGTAGGCAAAATGTCATACAGGTAATGGGTTTTAAACAAATGGTACGGCTTTTACACTAGGTTCCAAAAAGGTTGTAACAGATGTCTCCTAATCACAAAGAGATATAATAGTATTCATAAAACACCAATAGTAGCCATCCTCTTCCCTAGATCATGATGACAGATTGTGTGGCCTGTTATGTCACGACATATGCAAGTTGATAGTGATATTTCATCTCTATTTATAGCACTTGGTGTATCACTATATGAAAGGGAAAATTTATTTCTTTAATATGATTATACAATACATTTATGAACATAAAAATTATTAGTAAAAGTTTAATGTCATAATAATTGAAAAATCTTGAAAATTTCTCTTGTAGCAGCATTTGGCAACTCTTCTTTCCCATGACGAATTACAGCCAAATGTAATGGATACCAATCAATGTTTATAATTTATTTTTAAACACAAATCTAACTGTTAATTATGATAAATCAAGTAAAAATAGTAAGAACATATGCTACATTTTTGATGATGTACATTTAGTAATCTACAGTGTATCAACCCGATTTATATACGTAATTATAATTTCCATATACTGGAAGTATCTGTCATCTTGTTGATTATGTCATAGTCCACAAGATCCCAATGTAAGCACCATTCAGTGATTTTTTTACGCAAACTCCTCTCGCCATCTTCAGTCTTAATTTTTAGTTAATTAATTACTGTATTCTTCCTATGAAGTAGAAGTACAGTACATTTCTATTCATTCATTTGATAGCTACATTATCTGGCATGATGATGATACATTAATGATATAATTTTTGCAAAACTTCAGTTAGAAAACTAATAGAAATGAAGTCCTCTATGCTGACTAAAATTTGCTTCCACTGGGCATACGGTCACATCATCTAATCACTAAACGACACATTATACTGTATTGGTAGGCAGTGCGTATTTTGGATATCAGTAAGAAACGAACTATAGTAATCTACAAGATGAAAGCGAGTAGCCTAGATATGCATATGACAATGGACAGTGAGACACTGAGTGCGGTCACTACTAACCGTCGCTTACACTCCTCGCCCGCCAATTCCTGCACGCATGGCGGAGGAAATTTTAAAATTAATTATCTTCCAAATGTGGTTAAGGTGTGTTTGATGCAATTAAATAGTAGTACACTGTATTGGCAGGATACTGTACTGTATTTACATGCACAAAATATTTTTTCCCCCCGAAAAACACTTTAAAATGTATGGTTCAATAAATGTATGAAGTGTAATGACATTTTTAATTTTTTTTTTACCCCCAAAAATCCTTGTAAAATAGGGATGTATGTCATGCGGCGATGAATCTTTTATGCCGGCAAATACAGTGAGAATTAGAATATTAAGTTGTGTGTAACCTTATAATCCTAGTTATTTGGATGACCTGACAAAGTAAGTGTTTAAATATGCCACAAAATGACTAGGGAGAAAGAGTGCAATTAGCAGGAAGTATAAATTTATATCTTCTAAACTACAGTTTGTTTAATTACCAAAATAAATAAAAACCCACTTTGTAATAAAATACTGTAATAAGTTTACCAAAGATAAACAATTAAATTTTACAGTTAGGAGATAATCCAAAATAGGATTAAGATATTTTCACGCAAAAATCAGTGTGGTGATGCCAAGTTGAGCGACTGGATAGCATCAGTCATGCAGCGCTTGAACAACCCTCGGTGGAAGACAGACACGCAGAGCCTCAGGTGAGGAAGGCCTACTAATCACTAGATATTCTAGTAGCTTCTATCAACCATTCATGATCACCATTTTAGTTATATTAATTGTGAGTCTTAAGATTTAGAAATGACCATGACATAATCATTTCAAGAAGACCACGTTGTCCAAATGATCCTCTATTTTTACCATGTACAGTACAAGCTAACGAACACATACCTGCATTTGTTATATCTTAAGGGTACAACTTAGACTATTTAAACCTAACTGTGTTGTCACAAGTGCAATTCAGTTGGGACAATGTTTTGGCCAATGCATCTTATGATGGTGTAGACATCATCAGTTACCTTTAATGGTTAGTAACATGGTTTAAATCTTATAATTCCTTTGTTATTAACTCATACCAGGATATGTCATTGAATTAGTGCATAGACCGCTCCCATTATTAATAAAACAACAACCGTACGTAAATTTTCAGACTTTTGAAAGTAGACCTGATGGTAGACTCAACATTTGCTTCTGATTATTTGGGAGAGGATTTTCCCATTATTATTTATTTGTATGTGTTTTGTGTGTCTGTCTACACACACACACATATATACAATACAGGTAAAGAAAATTACCGTCTTTAGAACAAATGGCTCCCTGTCCCGGCCGCGAAAATGCCGGCAACTTTAAAACTACCCACAGACATTCTTGAGTACATCCAGGGTGTCATCCGCAAATAATAAAGGATAATGAAATAAAAATCCACGAATTATCTGGGCATACTGTAGTATAAGTGAGACTTCAGTAAAGTAAGTTTAAGCAGCCCCCTTTATCCTCCAACTCAAGATTCATCAAGATTCGTCTGCTATAATGTAAGTAGAACACTGTAAATAAGTATTATAAACTTTAATTTTGTTTTTGGATGTTATTTTTCAGTAAAATAGTGGTCAAAATTACCATGGTTACACATACGTCGGACTTTCAGATATGTCAGACTAGCTCGAGCCCCAAATAGTCCGACTAAGGGGGTCTTACTGTACTTTCATAGAATTTATCACACATTATTAACCTTAGCACCATCTACTAATCATTTTTTCTTTTGCTATATACAGTATATATATTTACCTGCCTTGTATATTTTTTCTACTAACTAATAGTGTAACCTCAAATGAAAAACAGAAACAGATCACTTGTTTACTCACAGCTGAAGATTCTCGAATGGTTTCCTGTTTGTTAGATGACTTAGGTGTTCTGGCAGGGCTGGTACTTTCCTCCCGTCTCTTGCTAGGACTGGTGCCAACTTTTGGTTTAGGAACTTTAGAGGGGGATTTGCTGGTAGTGTTTGCTTTGCATGGGGAAGACTTAGCTGATGATGATGGAGTAGAGGTTCTAGAGGAAGACCGAGATATGGAAGGTTTGGCAGAAGCTGGACCAGCAGACCTGGGCTGTGGAGATGCTGATCCAGTCACCCTGTGCTGGGGAGATGCTCCAACAGATTTACGATGAGGGGACATTGAAGCTGCATTTTTGCGTGGAGAGGCTGTTGGTGTTGGTGTTTTAGAAGAAGCTGAAGACGATGATGCACGTCCGATAGAGCTGCGTTTTGGTGATCCATATGGACTAGCTTTTGGAGTGGAGGCTGACGATGAAGTTGTTGGTTTTCTGTTGCTACTACCAGATTTAGTAGTGTGTACTGAACCCCGCATAATGCCGGGTGAACCTTTGGATGGTGAAGAGGTAGAAGAAGAAGAAGAAGAAGCCTTAGGTGGTGACTTGGTTGGTGGAAGCTTTGTAGGGCTCTGGTGAGTTGGGATCCTTCGTGTCCTATTAGGCGGAGGAATCTCACGTGGTTCACTGGACGACTTAGGAGAACGCTGGGGACGAGTGCCAGGGGCTGGAGGGCGTGCACTAGATGGGCGAACACGCCTGGTGGGTGTGTTGGCATCACTGCTTGATCCTGAACGGGAAGCTAAAATATTTATTATTAAAAGATAGAAGACTTTGGGAATAATATAAATGTAAAATTTCACCGACCATTATGTTTAGTCATTCACAATCAAAGCAGGGTTGGATTAGTATATTTTCCTTCAGCATGTCAGTCACAGACATAATGACTGAGAGCTCAGCAGCAAAAATATTTAAGTTCACAACAGTAAACAGGAAGCTAGTGCTGAAAACTTATTACAGTTTACTACTGCACAGTACAGTATATGTGAACTTATAGAAACAATCAAAAGCTTTTAGTTTTGGATAAAATATCTTGAGCCAGCCTCTTTTAAACAAACTTTGTGGCTTAAATGACATAGAACTCTTAATGTGAGCTGAGCAGTTTATGAATTGAAGTACAATACAAAATATGGTCAATATTAATTATTTATAAAGCGTATTACCACTGCTACCCACTTGAGAGCAAGAGAAATATTTAATTTCTTACCACCTGATGAAATTTGTTTACCGGATCCTCGAGCAGAACGTTGAGCCATGGTGCCAGATGGACGTTCATTCCGTTTACGCTGAGCATCATGAAGAACCAAGATTTCTTGTTGTAAACCTTGGATTTCTGAACGTAGACTTTCCAACTCCGAACTGCGTTAACAAAAATGGCATGTACAGATTCTTCTGCATTCTTATATACCTGTACAGTACAGTAAAATATATATATATATATATATATATATATATATATATATATATATATATATATATATATATATATATATATATATATATATATTGATAAAATCACACGGGAAAATGGAAACAACGGAGTACCTTAGCTTTCGTCTTTATTCAAGACATCTTCAGAGGCAACGTTTTCATTGTGGATTTTCATAAAACATATATATATATATATATATATATATATATATATATATAATATATATATATATATATATATATATATATATATATATATGCGCTCCTCTACTTAAGAACGTTCAACTTACAAATTTTCAGAGATACAAACATCATCACTGAGGGGGATTACCTGCCAGAACAGGTGTTTAATGTGAATGAGACTGGATTATTTTTAAGAAAATTCCAGATAGAACAAACATTACCTAAGAGAAGAGTGAGCCAGGTTTTAAGGCTGTATTAAAGGGTATAGCTGTACTAAATATCCATAATCTTTTCATTTTTTACAAATATGTTTGGTATCTACAGGAGTAAAGTTGAACTTGCAAACAAGCCACAGGAACGTAACTCGTTCGTAAGTAGAGGAGCACCTTATATAATTTATGGTTCCTACTTTTTTACCCAAATTCTATCAACCAAACTCCTTTCAAAATTTCACGGGAAATAAAGTTGTTCTTCAAGTCTTTAACTTAAGTTCAGTGATACAACATGAACCATTGTTTCATAATTAATCCCTCTTGTTCATAAACACTCCCATCCTCAGTCAGTCCTCCACATTCTATCACAATGCTTCTCCACTGTGTGGGTCTCCTGTCATTCCCTGACCTTTTCCATTAGCCTGCTCAATCATCTTAATAATTTTGTTAGTGATTCATATTATTTTAATTATATTACTCTGTTGATCTTTCCACACGGCAGAACAAAATTACTGTATCATATTAAAAAACAATTACAGCACTCTCTTTAAAAGACGATCAATGCACTACATCTAACAAATACTGAAAGCACTTTAACATCATTACCATCTTTGCTCCACTCAACTGCCCATTATAAGGAACATAAATGTAACAAAGGGTACCTTCAGTAGTGGACATTTAGTTTTTTTTTATATATCTTAGTACAGTACAGTACAGATGATACAAAAAGAATTCTGCTTTGCAAACATGACTACACTTGTACTGTATATCAACTGACAATGATGAACCAAAATTGTTACCACATATGGTACCTTAATACTGTAGTTTATCTCCTTCCTTAAGAGAAAATGAGTTGTGACAGGATCTGAATGAATATACTGTGTACACAAGATAAAAAATTTTGATAAATAATTAATCTTATCTTGGCATGAAAAAAAATTACTAAACCTCAATTACTATATTATCAGACTTGGCATGGCTGCAGTTCATGCGGCATTTGCAAAAGTGTATAAAAATGGATTCAATATTTTCAAGATAAAATTATGCATGCTAATATTTAGAGAACAGAGAGTTTCCACGGAAGTCACTAGTTTATCCTAATGTTAAAATGGTACAGGTGTACCCCAATAGCTGACGCTTATTGTCAAGCAAAAAAATAAAGCAAACATATAAAGCAAACATAATAAGCCTTAAATAAGCAATATAAAGCATAAATTGAGACTGCTATTTACCTGTATTGAGGATGGTAGGGATGGTCTAGGATGGCAAGTTCAAGTCTCTACCAATCTTTGTTGGTCCATAACCACTCTTAATATGACTTATAACACTTCACCTCAAGCTACCACTGTTAAAATTCGAGGATATTAACACCTACTGCTGTGCCCTATTTGTTTACAAATCTGTCAATCACTTCCTTGACAATAATTATTTCCAGTTCCGGAATAATCAGAGATGCAACTTAAGGCACCCAGCGCTCCTCTCAGTTCCAGACCTCCATAAAATATCATGGCGTGAAGGTGTGGAACAACTTACCTCCACCCATCCAAGCAAAGACTATGCTCCTTTCCTTTACATCATCTCTGAAAAAATGTCTATTGTCTAAGTATTAATATTTTTGGGGGTAATACCTGCTATATATTCCTGCTTTTATTGTACCACCAAAACCGTTTTATCAGAAATTATTATGTAGATGGATAGAAATTACCATTGCAATAAATATATTTGAAAACTAACCATAATACTGACATCTCTGTCCTCTTGTTCCACCTTAATACAACCCATGTTGTACTGCTTCCCTCCCTTATCATATTTATGTATATCAACTCCACTGTAAAGTATGTACTGTATATACTTATACTGTAATATAAATGTAAAAAAAATAAATAAAATAAGTAAATATCGAAGTGATAACAGTGGTAACATTCTGGTATGTACTATTCCAGATGATACTAAATGTTACATAATACTTCCTTGAGATATATGTACAATATATATTAGGTGCCTACAAGAGAGCTCATATTAGGTGCCTACAAGAGAGCTCATATTAGGTGCCTACAAGAGAGCTCAGGCTCTTAACTGGCTCAGCCATATTAATACAGTATTATGATTTTAAATCGACTCTGTATCTGTGTTCTTCTACCGAAATAAACTGTTTCATTATCAATATCAATAAAGAGGAACTTCAGGTATCACTTGGGCATTTAGGTATGATTGAGTAATGCAATAAGTCAGAAAAAAAAATTCTCTCCCAATCTTTGTTGGTCCATTTCCACTCTTATTATGCCTTATTACATCACATCAAGTATGTGTAAACAAGAACAAAGATGGAAGGAATGAGTCAGAGCCATGAATAGAGAGAGAGAGTTCAACTCGGTGGTCTAACCTGACTGGCTGAGCCAATCCCTTGACAGAGCCAACCAATTACATTTCAGGATGCTATCATCCTGCCAAATTCTGAAATAAATACGTTAGGCCTCACCATTTCTTCCAATATGTCCTGGAAATCACACATCCTTAATATAGCTAAAGCTGCCTCCCGAAAGTTGGGAATGCTGTACAGATGCTGTAGCTACTTCACTCCTGAGCAGTTGCTCCAAGTATATAAGGGATTCATTCGTCCTAACTTGGAGTACTGCTATCATATCTTGGGTGGCTCTTCTGTCCAACTATTAGAAAGGGTGGAATCAAAGGCATTTCGTCTTATTAACTCTCTTCCTTTAGTCGACAATCTCTCTTCCCTTTCTCTTCACCGCAATGTTGCTTCACTCTCTCTCTCTCTTTTACAGGTACTTTAACGGGCAATGTTCGGTGGATTTGGCATCCTGTGTACCGCTGGCAAGGCCGTGGGCTCGTAACACACATCCTGCCCACGGTGCCCACCGTTTCTCTGTAGATGTCGGTCACACGAGAATAACCCGTTATAGTAACTCCTTCTTTCCTCACATAGCCAAACTGTGGAATGCTCTGCCTTCTTCTGTGTTTCCACAATTATACAATCTGTCTCACTTTAAAAAGCTGGTTTTCCGGCATCTTTGTGGTGTAGATTAACACAGTATAACCTCTTTCTTCTCTATTTTCAATTTCTTTGTTCTTTTTTTTTTCATCCCCCAGGCCCCGTTGTGGGTCATTTGACCTGTGCCCGCGTGGGCTAATTCCCATAAAAAAAAAGGCGCCATGTTGCTGGTCAGCGGGTGAGAAGTCTTCTCAGGAATGATTTTCCAAGCAAATTTCAATTCCGACTATCAAAGATTTACGAGTTTGAGGGATTCCGGCTAATGGAGATATTACTGTAAATATGGAGAAACCTTTATAAAAAAGGTCCTCATATTATTATCAATAAGGTGCCCGCATGTCATGGGACCAGCTCAACCAATCAGGTTCAATCACCAAGTTGATCAAACTCTCTCTATGTATGGCTCTGCCATGACATTGCCATGTTGTTACCCAGCTGATGAAGAAGTTTGCATTTGTACTGAGGAGGAGGAGGAGGTAAAATTGTCATACTTGTTTACAATTGGATAAACATGTTTACAAACTTTGCAGTTTTACAGTTCAGTACGAATATAGTCAATACTGTATAGGTAAAGGGTACTGTATAAGGCCGAGGGAGTATACAGTTTCCTGTTCATTATATATTAACACTGCAGCCTCCCATTGCCAGTAAAGATTCTTAAGATTTTAATAACTCCTTCCTTAATGCCTATTTTTTCCAAGAGCTCTATAAGTTTATTGTGCTTTACTTTACCAAAAGCTTTTTTCAAAATCAACAAAGCAGATGTACAAATTTCTTTGAACCTCTACAGCCCTTTCACTCAAAATTCTCAAACCAAATACAGCTTTTCTAATTCCTTTTCCCTTTCTAAATCAATTATGCTCTTCAGATAACTCACTTTTTATTCTAAACTTTATTCTACTTAAAATTATGTATAATAAGACTTTGCAGGCAGGACTTAATATATATTTACATTTGTATATAATATACAGTGCAGTGATCCCTTGGTTAACGAACGCCTCGGTTAAAGAAATTTAGGTTAACGAATTACCTTCCATAAGATTCTTCACTTTGGTTAACGAATTCCTTACGAATTTTTCCCAACATGTTTTCGCCTGCTTTTGCCTGCTCACCAGCTGTAGTATTACTCCACCAATACAGTAATCGGTTTTGGGGCTTAAATTCGTTACCATTTGAGTAAATATCAAGAAGGTTGTACTATTCAATAATTTTCCAAGTCTTATATTAAAGTTTTAGTCATTTTAACAATAATTATTTAACATAATTGAAGTACAGGGAACTAGTTTTTAGCGCACCAAACAGCCACTTGACTCACCCAAAATGGCATCAGTGTGTGTCCCTGCTCAGTGGAGGAAGCTTCTTGCTTGAGACTCTCTTGAACATAAACTATCTTTACATTTTTACAGAACAATTATTGGTCATTCTGAAGTTTATTTTACATATTGACAATATATAATGCAGTGCAGTGTTGATTTAAAGAAAATAATCTTGAATTACACCAAGTGCACAAAAATTTTATGGGTGAAATGGCGGCATGGGGTGACATCTCTTCCACCCCAATGCCTTCTCTTCTCCCTTCTCCTCCACCCCATTCTAATTCCCATCATCATCATCATCATCAACCAGGAGCCTTCTACATGCACACCTCAAAGTAAGTGTACTTTACTGCATTTATTTTAGTTTATATGTAATTTTCGGTGAGCTGGAACCAATTACCCAAAATCCCATTGAAACAATGGTTTCGGTTAACAAAATTTTCAGTTAACGAACGACCTTCTCGAACGAATTGTGCTCATTAACCGAGGGACCACTGTATATATAATTATCAATTTGGTAATCTGAGGACCTTCTCATTAACCCTTAGGCCCCGGGTGACATTCCAGAACGTCCGCCAATTTTCCCGCCTTTTTTTTTATTATTTTTGGAAATGTTGATTTTTTTCTCGATTTAACCCTGTGTGGGGGGGGGGGGGGGTACTGCCAGCAGCACCCTAACCTGGGGCTCAAGGGTTAATCAAGGTTTCTCCATATAATGTGATTTTAGTTATAAATCCGATCATCATGTGGGAGACATCCCAATAACAGTAACCGCAACTGCTCTACCCGAGAAGACTTCTCACCCGCTGAGTAACAACATGGCATCTGGTTGGCCGAACTCTCTCTATCTACAGCTCTAGTCAGATGCAGCACACAGAGCCCTCTCATGGCAAGAATTCGCATTATGTTACAGCCTGCCAAATTCAAAACAGCTCTGCTGCTCCTCTCCCGATCGTCGGATCTCCGGGGTCTCAACAAAACTTGCGGGGTATTTCCCCTACATGTAATCGGTGGACATGCGAAATGGTGGTTATTGGGGAGTCAGTTTTTGTCGGGTATACCTGTATTCCTTAAATCTTCCATACAGTAAACCATTTCTTTAAACATAGTTAATTAAACATCACCACATTTACACATCTTGCACGTGTGAGACCTCACTTGGATTATGCAGTTCAGTTTTGGTCAGCGTATTACAGAATGGATATCAAATCCCGTGAAAGCATACAGAGGAGGATGACAAGACTAATCCAGGGAATTAGGAACCTTGAGTATAGAGACAGATTAGAGCATCTAAATTTGCACTCCCTTGAGAGATGTGGAGTGAGGGGCGATATGATTGAGGTGTATAAATGGAAGTCAGGGTTAAACCATAGCAATGGTTTTAAATTAGACAAATTTAGATTTAGCCACAAGAAAGGTAAACAATGGTTTGGAAATAGCATAGTGGATGAGTGGGACAAGTTACCAAACATCATCATTAACTTGAACATGCTGGTTAGCTTCAAATACAGGTTGGAGGGATATATGAGCGATAAGGTTTAGGTGTAAATGGGACTGCCCAGTATGGGCCAATAGGACTGCTGCAGTTTTCTATGTTCTTATAATTTAGTCATAATGGGGAAAGAGCTCATGGATATAATTCCCAAGAACAAAGATCTGTAGTCACAGATTCTGTGACAGCCATAATGAAAAATATTCTGGAAGCCTTGCTGATACACAACCAAATGTAAATCTGCACTATTCTGCCTTAAATTTCACAATACTGTAATTATTTCAATTTATACCACTAAAGGTACCTTTAAAACTGATGCAAGTAGTACAGTCTATTTACCAACTACTGGACTCACAAAAACTTACAATGATTTTTCTTTAAACACTGTACAGTACATCCCTAAATGCAGAAATTAATTAACTTATAGCATTCATTTTTCTTGTACACCAAACCAAGCAGTAAGAGAACTGGCCTTGGATCTCATGATTTTGGAGTCATAACTCAACCACAGCAGTCCTCGAAAGCAAGTTTCAGTATTCTTTCATACATGCCATAATCAGCCAAGGCATGACTCAGGAATGCTGTACTGTAGCGTGTCCATAAAGGTCAACTATTGGCCCTGAGTCATACTGGCTCTTAATTTAAGAATTTTAGAATCATCCAATTTGAAGCGAAAGAAGAAAATAAAGATTAGTTCCATACATATACACTTCACTAACATGTGGGCCTAAACTTCTATTTTTAAATCATACATTCTCTGTTCTCTACACTACTCCCAGTACAATACACTTGACATTTGTAAGAAAATATTAATAAACCAATTTTTAATATGCAAGAAATCAATTACAAAATTAATATATAATTTTGGATGATACTGTATCCTAATCTGATCCTGAAATCCTGTCTTCTACTTGAGCCATGCATCACCTTCATCAATGAAGATGAACTGGTAAATGACAATAATGTTTTTGTTATAACTAAGAGCACAGTAAGTCAACATGTGTGTATGCCTCTCCCAGACTCTAGGGAAGGTATCTTTACAGACAAGTGAGGTTAATTCATCTTCAGTGTAAAGATATGACAAGCTATTTCACATCAAAAAGGTGAATACCCAAAGCCTATCTAGGTCCTATAGTTTTGCATTCATTGTTGAGAATGAAATTTAGAATCTGCATAATTTCCTCTGGGGTCTTTCCAAGCTGATACAAATTCTGTTTAGAATTTACAAAGAGTTGATTAATCACTTGAGTCAGGGGGACGTAACCAGGTAAGTCCTCTTACACCAAGCACTACATCAGAAGGACATACCTGGTAATGTTTGTCCTTTAATCTCCATGACAGTAGGAAAAGCGGGAGGGTGAAATTGCTCTGATATGGCACAAGTCTTATTCTAAGATGCTCTGAGATCCCACTAGGTCTAGTAAGATTTTTTTCCTCTCTTATGTTGGGGCGAGCAATTAGCTTACTGGATTTATCTGTTTTTTTTACCTTTTTCTCTGAGTGGCCAGCCTGGTCTGATTATTTGTTTGATAAGAGACTGACCACCACATGGTGGACAGTGGAGCCGCGTGATGGGAGCATTCATTCACACACACCCCCTCCCTCACACATACACCCTCTTCCTTCACACATACCCCATCTTCCTTCACACACACACCCCTCCTCCTTCACATAAACCCCCTCCTCCCTCACACATGCCCAACTCCTCCTTCACACAAACCCCCTCCCTCACACACACCCTCCTCCCTCACACACACCCTCCTCCCTCACCCCCACCTCCCTCACACACACACTGATACAGGGTATAGTGTTTGGTGACCATATTGACCCCTCTGAGTGAAGGGGGTTAACTAAAAGCAAATCTGATAAACAATGAGTGACTAATTCAATTTAGTCAAGTAATGGATCTTACAAAAAAAAAAAATCATAATTAACTCGCATATGTAAACATCCAACACATTAAAAATTTTCAAACTTTACTGAGTCCCAGTAAGTAATGTACAGTACTGTACTAGAGATACCTTGAGGAGAGAAATCGTGTATCACAGGTCATACAGTATTGATAGAACTGTCACTTACAGTACACTATCCATGCTTCATATACTGTACCACACTACCTTGATAATCAGTACTGAAGGTCCTCATATGATTTATGTAAGGTGTCCTCAGAGTTACAATGTGAACATGCTTACAGCATCCAGTTTCTGCTCAGTTACAATACTTTTCTCTGGTCTACATCGTTATCTTTAACAAACATGATTCTCGGTGCGAAGTTACTGACTTTACTAAATACTGTAATTACAAAAAATAACAAAATGAACAAGACACAAAATTTTAATAATAAAATTCTGGCAAAAGTTATTCGCCCAAGTCCATACAACATAAAACAACTCCATGGATACTGATATAAGAGTTAAGATCCTTTGAACTTGTACTATAATCATAACACAATCATAATCATACTAATTAATAGTTCATGTCAACTGGTTGGTAAACATACACTGCTTAGTATACCTTATAAATTTTGTGATAAAAATGAATCTATATTTGTCATAGCTTTTCTTCTAAAGTACAGTACTTTACTAATCCACAAACTCGCACTGTTTACATGAATATTATCTGAGACACATCAGTAGCTGCAGGTACTGTACTGTACTGTACTGTACTTTACTCTACAACTTTAAAACCAGTTATCCAAAACCAAAAACATCATGGATGACTGAGGCAATGGAGTGCACATAAGCAAAAGCTGAGAAAATATAAATTGCAATAATAATACAATAATAATAATAGAACAGGCTGTATTAATAATAATAATAATATCCACAACCTGACAAGACTGAGATGGTGACGGTGAAGGGATGATGCATACGATGCCTGCTGAGCCGTGGCTTCCCTATAATCATAATACGGACCCACAATAATGTGTTACATAAATGTAGTATTTTCCGACATTTGTACACCATAAAAATTTAAAATTCTTCATACCCAAAGAGTAATGATTACAGTTACTTATCATCAGTTTGACATGTCTGTACAACTGCTAGGTTGGCATTAAGTGACCTCAGACACCAGTGGAGGGGCTGTCATGGATACATAGACAATAGCAAAATTTCAATACTGTAGTTTCCTTTTCAGCCTCTTTTACCTCAATGATTTACTATCTTTGGATATATCTACCAAGCACTGTGCTTTACAAGGGGTGAAACAGTTATGGGAGCGAAGAATAAAAACTAAAATACTATGAAATGCTGAACAAACTGCAAACACACATCTAATTTTACACCTTTACACTCAGGGTTCTTTTGTCACACTATGTGATAAGATACAGGCAGATCCTGATTTACAAAAGGATTATATCCCTGAAAAACCTCTCATAATTATTTTTCATTAAACAATGCACATTTTTCTATAAACTCCCTTTATAAAGTTAAGATACTGTTATGTTCCTAAAAGAAAAAGTCTTAAATGCCACAAAATACTAAAACATGTTTTTAATGAAAGTTTTTGGTATACACAACAATTAAAAGTGAAATACCTGTACATGCAGTGCAATACAGTATATACCTGGGATGGCCAGACTTACTTAACCTAAGAACTGCAAACGATTATCTTCAGATGTTCAAGAGTCTCAAGACATGAAGAAATTTTGCACACACTTTTATTATTACATACACATTTTATTACAAAAATTATATGGAAATACAGGTACAGTATTACTAATAAATATGTGTATGCAGTAATATTGACTTGTTATTGTTGTTTTTTAAATGTTAAATTGTACTGTAATAGATTTTGTAATAAAAAACTTTACATACAATATAAAGCAAATGTTATTAAAATCCTGAGTGAGGTTTGTATTCACGGTGTTGACCCCTAGACATTTATCGACCCCCTGTTGACCCCTAGACATTTATCGGCCCACTGTTGACCCCTAGACATTTATCAACCCCCCCATTGACCCTTATACATTTATCGACCCCCTGTTGACCCCCTAGATATTTATCAACCCCTGCACAGATCCATCAACCCATGGGGATCTACATCAACCACTTTGGAAACCACTGGAGGTTAGGTTAAATCATAAACCTGCCCATACAAAACAATGATAATATCCCATACAGTACACAACAAATATTGCAAGTACTGTAAATAAAAGCGATGTTAAACAATATAATGTACAGTATTACAGGAGAGTAAATGAGGGGAAGTGGACAATCATGCAGGTAGTAGGCAGGGAAGTACTACCGCCTGGCAAGATATTGGAAGCATAATGTGTTATCTAATGGTAGACCCTGCTGCCATATGGCATCACGAAAATTGTGACCAAGTCCCAGGTTGCTGATCTGACTTTCTGCTTCATTTACACGCAATTGCAGGGTCTCAATTGTTTCTCTTACCATTGACAACACAACATACATACAGTATATCGTTTCTCACTTTTGATCTTTTTTTTTCATTTTTGTATTTATAGTTCTTTATTATTAATATTATTATTATTATTACGGTTACTGTATTATTATCATCATTATTTTATTATTTAATTTTGTTTGCTTTATCATAAATTTTATTTATTATGAATTATTATGACTATTATTTGTTATTGCTATTATTATTGTTGTTATTGTTATTAATATTATTATTATTACATTTTTGCCCCCCAGGCCCCAATGTGGGTCAGTGACCTGTGCCCAGGTGGGCTAATCCCCATAAAAAAAAAAAAAAAAAAATGGCTATATGGCTGTGTGTGTGGTAGTGTGAATGACAAGTTTGAGGAGTAAGCTATAAGGTGATGCTGACCCATTTAAACCTTATTTGTTGACTTAACATTGCAAGTTTTAGTTAATTATGAAGAAGTTAGTGATATAAGCATACTGGTGGGGAAAATAAACACTGTAATTTTATCATGTTTTCATAACTACCTGGGAAAAAAATACGTAATTGGGGATTTTTTTTGGTAATTTCGGGGTTTTCCTTTGCAAATCAAAGCATGTACAAAAAAAAAATATTTTTTCGTAAACTGAAGCTTTGTAAATCGGGGACTACCTGCATACCTGTACTGTAACAAGTGCTAACAATTCACAAAGTCATTGTTTCCTGCCATTAATCTTAGTTCTGAAGTTATCATCATCTAAGTAAATTCATTCAGTGGAAACCCTCACCTTCCTCAGCCTCAAGTCCTCACAGGTTTATCGTGAATCAATTATATACAGTCGGCCCTTCACATACGCGGGTTTAGCATTCACGGATTTGCAAATACGCGGATTGCCCCGCCGGAGGAATATTCTGTACATTGAAGTAATTGAAGTACATTCAAATCGCGCGCCATTCAACTCGCGCGCGGCACCTCACACGGGACACCGCCCGCTCCCGCAACCTCACACTCACACACACGCATAGCTCTCCCTCACTCAGTCAGTCTCACTGTAACCACGCTTGTGTTGACATCAGCATTGTAGTTGCAAAAATATTACATTTCTGTGAATGTATTATATCAAGCACAGTATGAAAAGAATATCACTAATATAAGAGTATTTCAACCAAAAACTACTAAAAAAACGAGTAACATATCTTGAACATCGGAAGGTTAGGTAAAGTCTCTTGTTTTCGTCATGTATTTTATCCTATTTTACATTGAAATTCATCACGTTTCGGCAAAACTACTATTTATTTCTGAGAATATATTCATTCAGGCACAGTTTAGGTAAAATATACATGTGCTGTAACATTTTTTAATTGAAAACGATTCGAAAAACACGTACCCTCTAGCCCTGTTCAAGGAGAAGACTGGGAGGAGCTGTTTGGTGCTTAAGACGATGACAAGGAAAATGATTTTGATGGATTTTAATGAAAATATTCAGAAAGACCCTGGCACTGTCAAGGAAAGTGGCTGCTGAAGGCTTCCAGGACATGGCAGAGGACGAGATTAGGGAGCTAATTGAAGAGCACGACACTGAGCTGACCGAGGAGGATCTACAGGAGTTAGTAGACTCAGGCAAGGAAGAGGTAGAGGAAGCGAAAGGGAAAGAGGAAGAGCACCAAGAAATAACGTTGGAGAAGTTGGGGGAGATGACCAGGAATATTGAGGCACTGAAAAACCTGGCCTATAGTATGGACCCCTCCATGGTGCATGCCCTGAAATTCATGTGAGGGATGAATGACGTTTTCGCTCCATACAAAAACATCATGGAAGGAATGAATGAAAGAGACGACAACTCCCCATCACCTTGTTCTTTGATCACCGAAGGAGAGATTTAACACCAATCACTGGTGGCAGTGAGGAAGCAGCTGAATCCACCGTTGCCCCCACTTCACCACCCGTTATGGAATTGAGTGACTGTACAGTAAAGTGAAGTTTTTATCTCTTTTTTTTTTAATAGCTTTTCTTGCCATGTTTATTATTTGTAAAAATGTACAGCACAGTACAGTTCAGTACTGTACATAGGAAGTGGAGGTGCAGTTATTCACAAAACATTTGTGTTTGTTGTCGGCAGTAGTGACGGTGGAGGTGGAGGAGGCGGAGGAGGGAGCAAGTTGGGAGGAGTGGTGACCTTGGACGTGGGAGCAGGGACGAGATGCCAGCCAGTACATTACGGGTGTATTAATTGATTTTATGGCTATTTTTGCATTTTAATACTAAATACTGTACATTATGTTTCAACAAAACTACCATTTATTTCTGAGAACATGGAAATGTAATATTTTTGCTGAAATGATGTACGTATTACAGTGGAAAGTGACGAAAGCAATGACTCGCTTTCTTTCGTTCAAAAGATGTTACCGTAATCGCTTTTCGAATGGTTTTCAGTTGTGGGATTATAAGGCTAATGATAGGATAGAATATTATTGTAATACAGTACAAGTACAGTACAACAGTTTTTTAACTGAAAACCATTCGAAAAGCGATTACGGTAAAATCTTTTGAACAACGAAAGAAAGCGAAAGTCATTGTTTTCATAATATTATCCCACTTTCCACTGTACAGTAATATGTACGTCATTTCAGCCAAAATATTACATTTCCATATTTATTTCTGAGAATATATTCATTCAGTCACAGTTAAGGTAAAATATACTTGTGATGTAATATTTTAATGAAAATACAGTATCGTAGTTTTCTTTTGTATCAAATTTAATTAACAAAGATTGATGTTTCACATGTAATGAACAAAAATTTATGTACAGTATCTATAAATAAACTTTAACAAATGAATACTTGTTTTACATCGTCCTGTGCTACCATACCATGGATTTGGCTACTTTGGGCTAGCAATGATGACGCAAGAGACTGCCTTGGCAACTGTACCGACACTCACAGCTGGTGGTGCGTTGGTGCGTCGTTTCCATTGTTTACTGGTAGTTACTGGTAAATATTTTTCAACCTAACGAAACTATTACCCTTTTAGAGGTCGACCCCCAATTTTTTGCAAAATAATTTGGTCTTAAAATCTCGAACTACACACAGGTATATACAGTAAATAAGGACATGGGGGGCCAGGGGTTTTTTAGGGGGGGGGGGCAGCAAAAGTACACGGATTTCTAACATTCACGGGTATCTCTGTTACCTAACCCCCGCGTATGTTAAGGGCTCACTGTGTGCATTACTCTCTCTAGTCTGTACTCACCCCTGAAGATGTGAATTACACGAAAGCGCTTGGGAACTTCGTGTTTTCTTCTTTCCTTGTGGTTATCAGCATATACCTAGATCACGCGCACCTACAGTGATTTACTTGCATATATATATATATATATATATATATATATATATATATATATATATATATATATATATATATATATATATATATATATATATATGCTGATAACCACAAGGAAAGAAGAAAACATGAAGTTCCCAAGCGCTTTCGTGTAATTCACATCTTCAGGGGTGAGTACAGACTAGAGAGAGTAATACAAATCAAGGTGAATATATACAGAGGAGGGTGAGACCAGGTCCACAATGGTCAGGTATTAGGTAATGACCCTACTAATCTTTAAATAGCACCCAACGGTTGGTGGTCAGGTCAGATGGTCAAGTGACCCGGCCTTCTCACCTGATCACAAATCTTCTTAATTACAAAATTGTCCAGCTTGTACATGCCGTTACTCAAATTCATGTTGAATGCTTCAGTATGTTTAATACGACTAGATTCTATGATGTTCCTACTATCAATTGAATTACATGGTAATATTGAGGAGGCATTATCCCAGTCAATGCAATGCTTGTTATCCCTCAAATGAACAAACAGAGCATTGGATTCCTGGCCTGTCCTAACACTGTATTTGTGTTGTTTAATTCTAGTTGCAAGATCTTTACCTGTCTGGCCTAAGTAAAACATATTACATTCCTTGCAAGGAAATTTATAAATGCAACCAATTGTGTTGTTGGGGGAGTTCTTGATTAACATTTGTTTAACAGTGCATGAGTTTTTAAATGCCACATTGACGTTCCAGGTTTTTAGCTGTGCAGGAATGTGTGAGAAATTTTTGTGAAATGGTAATATTAAGATATTCTTATGGTCATGGGTGGGCTTGGGATCAGTTCTATAAAAAGTTTTCTTAGTAATATTTAAGCATTTGTCTATGAAAGATCTAGGGTACTTAAGGTTTGAGCCAATATTATATATATATTTGTATTCCTCATCGATGAATTCCGGACTGCAAATTCTCAAGGCACGTAAAAACATTGTTGAAAATACTGACTGTTTGACTTTATTATGGTGGGCAGAATAATAATGAATGTATGAACACACATTAGTTGGTTTTCTATAAATACTGAACTTAAAAGTGTTACCTATTCTGTGTATCAGACAGTCTAGGAATGGCAATTTACAGTCTTGCTCTAATTCCACAGTGGATTTGATCGAGGGGGCTAAGTTGTTAAGTTGTGGCAGGAAAGCTTTTAGGTCCTCATTACATGGCCAGAGACATAGTACATCATCAACATATCTAAACCAGACTGCTGAGGGTGGTAAAATATTACTTAATAGTTTCTTTTCAAAGAATTCCATATATAGGTTGCTTAATACAGATGAGAGTGGATTACCCATTGCCATACCAAATTTTTGAGCATAATATTCCCCATTGAATTCGAATTTGCAATCCTTAATACATAGTTTGATGAGTTCGATGAAGTCGTCTTTCGAGACGGGCAGTGAAATGTTATCCAGGGAATCTATGAGGAACTCTAGTAAATCATCAACTGGGACCTTTGTAAAGAGTGACGTTACATCAAAGCTGACCAGTTTAAAATCATGATTAATGTGTAAGTTATTGAGTTTATCAACCAGATCCATATTATTCTTGATATTGGAGTTAGAAATGTTGCCAACTAGGGGATTTAGTAAAGAAACTAACCATTTAGATAGTTTATAAGAGATTGACCCAACTGAGCTAATGATGGGTCTTGCTGGGTTATTGGGCTTGTGGGTCTTGATTACACCATACATGTGTGGCAGTGGAGGGGACGTTGAAGTAAGATGTTTAATGAGAGTAGCTTTGCCTCTCAATAGGGACTTCAGTTATTTGTTGAACTGGGTGTTGACAGTGTTGAGAGGATTATTTATGAGTTTAGAGTATGTTGTACTATCACATAAAAGGTCATTCATTTTAGAGATATAGTCATCTTTGTTTAAAATCACTACTGTGTTGGCTTTATCTGCTTTAGTGACATGTAGATCCTTATTTTTCTTAAGGGCTTGGATTGCTTTGGTGAATCTTTCTGGACAGTTTGGAACACAAGGCTTGGACATAGATGCATACACAACACCTTTACACATGTTCACTTCTTCACTTGTCAAATTACTGAATTTCTCCAAATTGCAAAATGCTCTGGCTATGTCAACACTGTCGACTCCCTTGTTAGAACCATAAGAATATCTAATATTACCATTTCACAAAAATTTCTCACACATTCCTGCACAGCTAAAAACCTGGAACGTCAATGTGGCATTTAAAAACTCATGCACTGTTAAACAAATGTTAATCAAGAACTCCCCCAACAACACAATTGGTTGCATTTATAAAGTTCCTTGCAAGGAATGTAATATGTTTTACTTAGGCCAGACAGGTAAAGATCTTGCAACTAGAATTAAACAACACAAATACAGTGTTAGGACAGGCCAGGAATCCAATGCTCTGTTTGTTCACTTGAGGGATAACAAGCATTGCATTGACTGGGATAATGCCTCCTCAATATTACCATGTAATTCAATTGATAGTAGGAACATCATAGAATCTAGTCTTATTAAACATACCGAAGCATTCAACATGAATTTGAGTAACGGCATGTACAAGCTGGACAATTTTGTAATTAAGAAGATTTATGATCAGGTGAGAAGGCCGGGTCACTTAACCATCTGACCTGACCACCAACCGTTGTGTGCTATTTAAAGATTAGTAGGGTCATTACCTAATACCTGACCATTGTGGACCTGGTCTCACCCTCCTCTGTATATATACACCTTGATTTGTACTACTCTCTCTAGTCTGTACTCACCCCTGAAGATGTGAATTACACGGAAGCGCCTGGGAACTTCGTGTTTTCTTCTTTCCTTGTGGTTAACAGCATATACCTAGATCACGCGCACCTACAGTGATTTACTTGCATATATATATATATATATATATATATATATATATATATATATATATATATATATATATATATATATATATATATATATATATATATATATATATATATATATATATACTGTATATATATATATATATATATATATATATATATATATATATATATATATATATATTTAGTTAAGTCAGTGTCAACTTACTCTTTTTTCTGAGCTGTATCCATGTAGAATATGCGATCATCTTTTAGTGTGTTGATAAGTTCTCGCAAGCTGGAGCGTTCTCGCTCCCACTCCACCTCTCTTCCTTGAAGTTCTGCCAAACGAGCCTATTAACACAAATTGCTCAGTAAATTAATAAATCACATTATCGTTAATAGTACTATAACTATACTGTGCACAATGTTTCAACAAGGGTACTCAATAACTGTAAAGCTTCCAAAAGGAGATAATATCTTAATCTCTTATACTGTAGATACTTCAACCATCAGTGATATCTTCATACAAATTTGTTTATCAACTTTAATGGATAGGGAAAATAAAAGAGTGTACTGCACTGATAATCATACTGAATGAGTGTAAAATACACCAATTCCGCCATTAACATCATTTCAGTCAATGTCGTTTCGTTATGTCGTTGAAAAAAAAACTATGAAAATTATAAATGTACGGCAATTTTAAAACATTTGGTACAAAGGCGCTGAGCACCTGATTGTGATAATAGTTGGCTGTGTAAGTGACCAGCGCGGGCACCATATTTGTTTGTTATTGTTCGGTAATTGGTTGAAGCTCTTCCAACATTAACTTAAAATCTAATTTTAAACTTATTTGAGCCCGAGAACAATACCGATAAGTGATAAACGTGCATTATGCACCACTAGTGGTTGTAATCACAGAAAGAAGAGGAAAAGTGTTACATTAGAAGTTAAATCAGATGTGGTAAAGAGATTTGAAGAAGGACAGTGAACTCTAGACATAGCAAGAGCTGTCGTTTTGCAGCCTCCAACTGTAGGTAAGAACAATTTGTGGAAAAGCACAAAATATCAAACCACATGCTAAAAGTGTTACTCCATTACCTGCTACAAAGTTATCTTGTGACAGAAATGGCATTATGGAAAATATGGAAAGAATGCTCATCGGGTGGAGCAAGGATCAACATCAACAAAACTTTCCATGTTCGTTGCTCTCCATACAGGCGAAAGCTCAAAGTTTATTTAAAACTTTAAAACAAGGTGATAGTGCTGAAAGTGAAACATTTGTGGCAAGTTGTGAGAAAATCTTGACCAAAAATGTACCCCAGGAACATAACTCCTATTTATATTATCGTGTCTTTGGTTAAAATCTTTTTCACTAAAAGTCGTGGTTTTTCAGGAACCTAACAAGGACTGGGGGAATTGGTGTGTATATATAAAGTAGTCTTGTAGTTCAAATGGGTGCTAAGGGACACAATGACCCTACATACTGATCTATTAGTGGTTACAAAAAATGCATCACTGCTTCACCTGTACAGTACTGTACTACACTTTTCATAGAAAGTAAATAAAAATTAATAAAATTGACCTGGAAAAATGCAGAATTGTCTCCAGCAATGTCATTCCTTCGTGACAAAGCCTCTGTCAACTGAGTATGTTGAGCCTCCCATCGGTTCACTTCCTCATGGCCTCGTTCAACCTCTCGGATTAGTTCTGCCCGACTCACGCCCTCATAGTTATCTGTTTACCACAGAAACAATATTATTCATAACAAAACACTTTGTTTTTACTTCAGTCTGTTTGGCAGCATAAAATGTCTGGTCTCTAGTTTCTTGAAATATATCATTATGCATGCACTTCAGATAACATTAATAAATTATATAAAGTATGCAATACATTATTTGTGAAACTTATAACAATACAAAAACTAGTAATAAAACTGTACTTTGGCTAGGAGAAAAAACCTTTTCTTATATTAGGACAGTAGAGTATTGTTCTCACTTCACAGTTCTCTGATAGGGTTATGACATTCACTATTATGTAAACAATTTACACCTCTGGGTGCCAGGTTAGAAGCAAGGTCACCAAAGTTGGTAGTCATTATTGTTAACAAGTAAGAAGTTCTGCACTTTCAATAAAATCTTTAAATAATAAGCACAAAAAAAAAATTCATTTAGTTCAGAAACAATGCAGAGAATTTAATACAAATAGCAAATTTCTGCTATGCAAATCTAGATCTAAATAGCACTACATTAACTTTGTATTGCAAATTGTGATTAGATATCAGTTCTTTTAAACTTTGGAATGGAACAACAATCAATATATGTACACAACTAACTTTTAACATCCTCAGAAAGACCAAGAACTCTTTCCAAGTCAGCCATAAGTTTGTCTTTTTCTTCAGTGAGTGAGGACAATTGGTGCCCCAGCTGAGCATTTTCCTCCTCCAGCTCTGTAAGAGCTTGTTGCAGGCCGGCTGTTGGTGACTCCTGGACATCACCGCCATCTCTTCGGTGAGGCATCCCTTCCCTGTTGTCTTGCTCTCCCCGCATGTTGGACCAGTGACTGGGGCTCAACACTTTGGGGTCTTGCTGTGGTGATGGTGGCTGTAGATGATGCGAGTTCTGATGATGTGGAGATGATTGTTGTGAAGGTTTCTGATAGTGCTGAAATTGTTGTTGCTGCTGCTGCTGTTGTTGAACTATATTCAATTGATTTCTCAATCTCACAACCTGCAACAAGAGATGAATATTAGTTATGAACAACCCAAACACAAGTGTTATTGAAAGTGAAACAAATAGAACTGGAAAAAACACCATGATACTGTAATATAATACAGACAATGAATGTTATCTGATGGGGTTAGGGACCTCACAAAGCCATCAATCAGTGACCCATTCCTGAGCCCCTGAAGAGCCCAACGAGTTTTATAACCAACTGCGATAATGATTAAAAAATTTCTAAATAACTCAAATAATTTATAAATAGACAAACACAATAAATTTATACAAAACATAGACTTACTTTCATTTATCCTTACATGGTATGTACGTGTACAGTAGTAAGTTGCAATCCTACACCTATCACTACAAGTAATTTTGGGGAGACATGTGCAATTTTCTTTATTTTTTTTTTACTGTTACATGCACACACTCTTTCATAGAGAATGGGCAAAAAACTAATAATAATTATCATAACTTAAAAAAAATAAAGGCAATAAACATTTCTTATGTGTGAGGAACTCATCACAGAGTGGGGTAGACATGCAATTGTTTTATTTATTTTTTGTTACATGTACACACAATCTTTCATATACAACGTGCAAAAATATTAAAAGAAATTATTATAAAGTTAAAAACAAAGAAAATACACATTTTGTATGTCCCCATGAGTTAATGTGGATTGTGGGAGCGGGAGGGAGGTGAGGATTCGGTATCCCAGCCTCCAGCCAAGCTGTGAGCTGCGTTATTGTTATTTTTCAACTCGTATTTTCGGGTAGATATATGTATTTTTCCTTTTTCTTTTTTACTGTTACATGCACACACAATCGTTCATACAGAATTTGTAAAAAAAAAAAAAGTAAAATAATATTTGTCATAAATTCAAAAACATGAAGGGGTTAAACATTTATACGTGTGGGAGCTAGCACAAGAAAGTGAGGGAGAGGGTGTGGTGTCCTCTCATGGGTCTGCTATCTCGTGCTAGTGATGAGATTGCCAAATGGCAACCATTATTTTTTATCTTTTCATTTATTTATTATTATTTTTTATATTCCTCGTATTTACTGGTAGGGTATATATATTAAATCATTTACAGTACAAAGGATAGCTTTTTCCACACACAAACCATCCTCTGAGCGATGTGACACGGTCAACTACTTAGCCTGGCAATCACCGAAGACGGGTAGAACCTCCCACGTGTTGCATGTGTTACACCATTCCATGAATGCGTCATTGTATCTCAGAATATTGCGAGTTATTGCACAACACTTTTTCATATTAGTGAAAATGCAGGAAAAGCACTTGGGTTGCAACCATCATAAAACTGATCTTTAGCCATCGCATGGTGACAAATGGAGCTAAATTTTTTACGTTGTAAAACTAATTACCATGTATTGCTCCATCGTATAGCATCATTTCCCGTACTGTATTCCATAAATTTTCTTGGACATCCATTTTTTGGCACAAATAAACTAGAAGTTATTTCATTTATAAACAATACGAAAGTACAGTACTATGTGTTTCCCTTGCTGTACAGAACTATACATTTACCTTGCTGTACAATACTATATGTTTACCTTGCTGTACAATACTATATGTTTACCTTGCTGTACAATACTATATGTTTACCTTGCTGTACAATACTATATGTTTACCTTGCTGTATAATGCTATATGTTTACCTTGCTGTACAATACTATATGTTTACCTTGCTGTACAATACTATATGTTTACCTTGGTGTATAATGCTATATGTTTACCTTGCTGTACAATACTATATGTTTACCTTACTGTACAGTACTCCATAACAGTACATGTTTCCTATTGAGCCTCAACATCTTATATTTTAAATTTAGTCCAATACTAGTAAAAGTGGTAACTCGCTTCGCTTAAAAGTGATGTGCGGCATTTAAATCCTGTTTTTTTTGCGCAAAAAAAATAATAATATGAATGTAGCAGCATAGCAAATGAAACTAAAAAAAGATTTATGAAATAAACACGATATTTTTTTTATTACAGGCGGCAACGCTGTACACTCAAGGACAGGGGGAAGAATTTTCCGTCCCTCTCGGTTTATTTTCCTTATATTTTTACCAATAATATTCGATTATATTGTACTACTTAGATTACTATGGCAATACACAGTGTGGGAGGGAGGAAGAAGTGTGGGAGGGAGGAAGAAGTGTGGGAGGGAGGAAGAGGTGTGGAAGGGAGGAAGAGGTGTGGAAGGGAGGAAAAAGTGTGGAAGGGAGGAAGAAATGTGGGAGGGAAGAAGAAGTGTGGGAGGGAGGAAGAAGTGTGGGAGGGAGGAAGAAGTGTGGAAGGGAGGAAGAAGTATGGAAGGGAGGAAGAAGTGTGGAAGGGAGGAAGAAGTGTGGAAGGGAGGAAGAAGTGTGGAAGGGAGGAAGAAGTGTGGGAGGGAGGAAGAAGTGTGGGAGGGAGGAAGAAGTGTGGGAGGGAAGAAGAAGTGTGGGAGGGAGGAAGGAATCAGGGAAGAGGGAAGGAGTCTGGGAGGAAGGAAGGTGTTTTATTTTAATGGTAATTAATGATTCACGATACAATGATTCAACTTACACTGCAATATTGTTGGACACATTACCGTCGTTATTCGAGGCCTTATTGTATAACCAACTGTACACATACGGTACTATAAAGACTAACATCCATCATCACTTTAAGCAAATATACAGTACTTCCTTAATTTGCCAAGTCAGTGGGACTGGGAGCGGTAGGGGTAGGTGAAAGGGAGGGAGTACTGGACATTCCTGGAGATGAGGAGGGCAGCAACCCTCTCTCCTCCACTTGCCACTCATCATCATCGTCGTCACTTTCTTCTTGTTCAAGCATGAAGTCCGGGTCACTGTCACTATCATCACCGTCAATATCACTATCAATACATGCCTCTCAGTCAATACCATGGTCATCGTTACCCCTACCAAATAATTCAGAGTATATCTCATCCTGATTGAGTGACCGGTTTCGTTCACTTGCCATGGCTATCAAGACTCTACTGCCCGGGTGGGCTAATCCCCCCCACCCCACACCAAAAAAAAAAAATGTTCAGCGGCCTTGACTGTGGGAAGAAACGGGAGGGTGGGGGGGGGAGGTTCCTCAATGCTGAGTGGTGGGAAATGTTTACACAAGCCAACAGATTATGGTAGCTAGGCTCAGTTTTAAAAGGACGGGAAAAGTATATTTGGAAAACGTTCTAATACATGAATAACTAGAAATAGTAACATCGGTGATCATGTACGTGTACGTTAATGACTAGTTACAGGGTAATTGTTCCTGTCATCAACATAATACTGGGACTTTTCCTCCCACACTAAATCATTATACAGTATTTTAACAAGTTTGTATTTATGCTTTATACAGTAAACGATGCACATTCTTTTTCAATCAAGACAAAATAAAAAAATATGTAACAAGAAAATGAGTACAGGAAAGACTCCAATAACAACGGTTCTACTAGCAACGATTCATATTTAAGACCCTGGTTAATTTAGGACCCAATTCAATTTACACCATTATTTTATTTATAATTATGACGAAAATAGAATAAAAAGTAAAATAAAATTACATTTTCATATACAGTATAGTCTGGATTTACGCGTGTTTTGTTTAAGCGTTTGGTCACTTACGCAGTGCCTTGCCAGAATGAAATGTTTTAATTACGCGGTAAATTTCATCATTTACTCAGCGAGTGGCTGGAGAGGTCCAGACACGCCGCGCCATTTTTTACTCACGTGGTCCATTCTTGACCATACGCGGGAAGCGGCGCGGTGAGGGGTGCGCATTAGGTCGCTCTTACGTTATCGCTGACGTCATATGAGGTATCGGACTGTGATTGGGCCACGCATCCTTACCACCCACGGCCCATGCATTCCCTCCGCCACTAACTGTGATTGGTCTAATGTAACATGACGTGCCCTGCCACCAGAAATCGCTGACCTAGCCGGGCCAGTCTCATTGTTCTCAGTCCGCGTATACAGTTCTCTCTTGTGTCCTCTATTCCCCTCACAATGGCTTCCGCTGGACCCCCACCACCTGAGAAAAACCTTGAATTACCTGGACCAAGCCATGATTATGTGAAGGAAATCATCGAGTTGGGGGAGAAAATTAAGCTCATCCTTACAACGACCCAAACAAGCATCGGTATGAAGTGTCTAATAACCATGTGATGGAAGTTATGGAGCCGTGTATCCAGATCTATCTCGACAACATCAATGCTAGTCGTCAACGTAGTATTGAGGACTTCCTCGCCCGCAACACACCACAACCACAGCCAGCCCAAGTCAGTGATAGTGACAGTGAGGATATGGACTTTGAGGGGTTTGTCTGGGAGGCCCTGCAAACCTCTGCGAGTATTGAAAGTGATTCACCGGCGGGCAACTAATCTGCCCTCTGCCTCGGAACCAGCCGCCATCCACGTGTGCAGACCCAGCTTTTCTACCAACGTAAGTGTTAGAAAACCTAATATTATTGATATTTCTCTTAAATTAATTGTGTGTGCATACCATCATAAAATTAAGATGTTATTTTTACTACAACGTACGTATTGTGTTGGAAAAAGTGGAGTTTGGGGGTCGGCCCAGACTCTATTTCAATTAATCCCATATGTTCTGTTATTTCGTTTACGCGTTTCTTGTTTTATGCGGACCTCCAAGGGTTCAATTGACCGCGTAAATGCAGACTATACTGTAAATAGTAACTAAATCCCGATATGTATTATACAAATATATATATATTTCATTAGCCCATGAAGCGCACGGACTTCTACATATAATCAACAACCTCACCCCGCCAGGACTCGAACCCACAATCTTATGTGCGTGACTGGGGAACGTTACCTCTAGACCACCAGGACACGGGTAGTCCCCAATTGGAGGTTCGCGGCGCCACAAGCTCGATGAAGAGGCGTTGTGTGAAATATAACAAAGTCTAGGACTGCTTTTGTGTCCTGGTGGTCTAGAGGTAACGTTCCCCAGTCACACACATAAGATCGTGGGTTCGAGTCCTGGCGGAGTGAGGTTGTTGATTAAATATATACATATACGTATACAGCATAAATAAAAAACAGAAACATGCCTTGCGCACGAATGCTGCCAGGCTAATGAGTAGTGATGCCAGCATCACTAACATAAACAGTTGTAGATTAGCGGACATTTTGTTTTCAAGTATCTGAACAAAAACAGGTTAAAATGTTTCTCAGGTTTCTCATGGCATTTTTGTGTCCCTATTCAACATGAGCAAGAGAGCACATGATGACAGTGATGGTTTAATAGCTAAAAGGAAGTGTATAAGCTTAGCTAAGAAACTATATGTGTCAAGATATGAAAACGGTGAGAGGTCTGTGGATATTTCACACACTTTGGAGATTGCAGAATCAACAATGAAAACTATCAGTAAGAATGAAGAAAAAAATTAATAAAGCGCTCACTTGATGAGGAGAATGCTCAGGAGCTATTAAACAGTGATGGAGAAGACCTAACAAATGAAGAACTAATGCTATATAAATGGACATGATCGGAACACAACACACCAACAGATTACCCCTACCTCACCTTCTCGCAAATTTACGACAACATTGGCTGTACCCTTAAGTTTTCGACTTTGCCATATTGATGAGTAGAATTTTTGTTTTACATTCAGAAGCATGAACAGTAGTAAGTGTTGCTTTCATATTCTATGTCAAGAAATGATGCTATGTTTTCATGTGTGCATTCATACATACGATGGCCTTGCACAATCCATCTAACTTTTATCTTTACCATCAGTGGTTACTTCACCTGTACATTAAATAACATTAATTAAAACATATATAATTTTTTTACATTAATTTTACTACAGCGACTACCAGGGTCTTATTTTCTTCAGTTTTATAACCATCGTAATGGGTGTTAACACTAACAAAAACAATGCTGTCTCGTCTCCTCTTGAGTGTTCTAATACAGTATTCTACGCATCATTAATAAATTGTATTGTTCATTTTGCATACACAAACATTAATTCAATCAAATAGATATTCAGTAATAAACAATAATAAATCTTTTGTACATATTCTTAATAAGATAAATGATGCAATGTTTCCATGAGTGCACGCATACATACATTGGCCTTCCGCTATCTGTCTCTTACTTTTTTTTCTTTAACACTAGTGGTTACTTCTACTTTACATTAAATAACATTAATTTTACTAGAACAACAACCAGGGTCTTATTTTCTTCAGTTTCAGATGAAGAACTGTCATGATGGATGTAAACACTGATAACAACAATTGCATCCCATCTCTTGTGTGACCATATTGATTTATATTGTATAAAATTATGGTGCATTCATAAACATTATTTAATGAATATAGTTTGCATTTTCATCAATTTTAATGTTTTGGGGAAAAGAGGGTAAAAAGCCACACAAAAGATATGAAAAGGTCAAACAAGGGAATGCATCTCATTATTATTGCTTTATTTTAATGGTAATTATTGATTCATGATACAATGATTCACCTTACACTGCAATATTGGAAGACACATTACCGTCATTATTCGAGGCTTTACTGTACTGTATAACCAACTGTACACATACAGTACTATAAAGACTAACATCCCATCATCACTTTAAGCAAATATTCAGTACTTCCTTAATTTGCCAAGTCAGTGTGATATTTTTTCATAAATCCCAGTCTAGTTGGGAACTCTGCAATTATACTTTTAATCCTTCGTGGACTGGGCGGGGTTTACTAGCACCGTAGACCAAGTGGGGTCCATGCAAACCCCAAACTTTTAAGGTGGATTTCTGCTATATGCACAAAATTATATATATTAGTCTTTGTACATATGTTGCCCAGGACACCTTATGTGGAAGCAATCCACCTGGTGTCTCTTTGGATGAATTTATTTACAGTGAGTCGCTGATTTATGTCATAGTTACATTCCATAAAGGTGAGATGTTATTTAGACACTATATTTCCAGGGTACATTTACGGTCACCCTAACCATTTTAGTGCACCTCTAATTAGCACGAACCAGAGCAAACTATTAAGTTAAAGAGCAGGGGCGGATCCAGGAATATCAAGGGGGAAAGGGGGGGGGGGGGGGGGGAGTCCAAGAAGTTGTGGGTGGGGAAACATAGGGAGCACAATGAGCCCACCCAGCTGGGGGGTTTTGGGGGGCAATATTAGGGGCCTTTTGAGGCCATTTTGAAGACCATGTGCACTTGATACTAGGATATATCCTGAGGTCAATAGTAATTACTTTTTACTATTCAAAAAGCCTGAGTATAACACTGCATTAAAGAAAAAGTACAGTATCAGAAATTTCTGGTAAAAAGGGGGGTGACCCCCAGGACCCCCCCTGAATCCAGCCCTGAAAAGATAAATGATATGTTAAAGTGTACAGTATATAACACACTGAAGTACCGAGTAGGCTTAAAATAAATTAAGTTTTCAGTCATCCTAACCTAATTTTTTCACTTGAGTATTCTCTCTCATTAAGAATGAGCCAAAGCAGATTACTAACGTTGTTATAATAGCATACTAATATTATGTACAGGTTAAAAAATAAATGACATCTGTGAATAAACGTTTATTAAACAAATAATAACATAAAAAAAATATATATCACTACACGGTGAGCATCCTGAAGAGTGGCGGAGGTCCTTCCACCCGAGTGAAGCTGTGACGTCACTCACGAGCAGCAGCCCGATTGCCAAACCACGAGCCATGACAAATAATTATTCTTCTCTACTTTTCTATAACAAGCGTCACTTAAACACTAAAAAAAAAAAATCACAGACTTAAACTAACCAAGTATGGGTATGTCCAAAGGCACATCACTTTCCTCGGTAACATCACTGTCAAGGTCACTCTCCTACCCAGGCTGTCTATTCTCTGCCTTTGTCTCTCCAGATTCTACACTCCCTGAATTTTCACATCTAAACCGATGGAAAGATGTGATTTCTTGGGGAGAGTACCATCAGGACTGTTTGTAGGACATTTCCCCAGCATGGTGATGGGTTTTTTATATGTTGGTCTCAAAAATAATCCACGGAGCAACACCAGTAGTGAACTCAAGATTCAAAACAATGCCATACAGTACAGTACAGTATCAGACCTCATTCAGCAATTTATATCAAATATTGTCCACTAATTATTAAATGACTTTTTATTGAAACAATGTTGTTTAGCACGACATAAATCAGCGAATGCCTATGTATATATTTAATAACATAAGCAAAATAATACAAAAAATTACATTCTTGCTACAGGCTCTGAATACAATAAAAAAGTTATGGTAACAAATATAGGTACAGTATACAGTAAAACCTCGATTTAATGGACCACCATCCAACGGATAATGTCTGTGTGGTATTCCTAACAAAAGTCCACATTGAGCTGTGCAAAAAACTTCATTCTGAGTCATATTGAGTCTGAAAAATGACAGACCAAGAAACATTTGTTTAGACTCAAGGAAAATTATTATTTAAAGTATTTTGAAATGAAGGAATTACTGGTACAGGAAGTTTTAAAGTGAGAAAAAGTCTTAAAAAGTGTTTACTTTACTCCTCACTGGTCATCTGTCTTTAGTATCTACGGTGCTGTAGTAAATCCTCATTGCCTTTAGTGTAAGAACATTAAATATACTGTACCTTTAATGTTTCATTTCTTAGAGAAGCATTAAATTTTTTAATGCATCATTAAAGAATTTTCTAAAGGTATAATATAAATATCAAATGAACACAGCTGATCAGCTGATGAAAATGTAGATTCCCCGCCCTCAATAGATGGCCCCGAGTGAGCACACCTGCTTGCTAGCATATACTGTACTGCACAGTATTTAAATTTGGTCTCCAGCAGGGATTACTGAATTTTTTAATGGTGTTCAATATATGAGTTGTCATCAGATATTATTAATGTGGATTAGCCCACCTTTCGTCTCCATTAGTCCATTAACTCAAGGTTTTACAGTACAGTACTGACATCCAAATAAAATAAAATCACCTCCATGTTGCTCAAAACAACTAAGAATTTTTTTTCCTGGGGGGGGGGGGGGTATAAAGCTACCTGTTGACTGCTTATCACAAATAATTTCCATCACAAAAATATGAAGGAAAATGATTTCTATCAACAGTAAACAACTGAACGAGTTAAAAGTTTAAGCAAATTAGTGACCCAGAAAACTAATTGGGGTCCAAGCAGACCCCGTGAAGTTTGTTGCCCTGTTGCTCCTAATCAGTATGACCTTTTTGCTCAACATTTGTGGGCTTATAAAGTGACCACAAGTAAACAAAGTCATGGACAGCCAGGTGCTAAAAATCATAAATAGTAAAATGGTATCCCTGTAGGGTGGGGTCACCTGGGCCCACCCTACCCAGTCTACCAAGGGTTAATATCCAGGAACTTGTAATTTGACTCAAGTCAGATGAAAAACAAAATCATCAATGATCATTATAGATGACATCAGCTCTATACTGTAACTTGAAACAAAGAAAAATATTCCCATTACTCTCACCTCCTGGTAATAAGTTTCTGCTTCAATCTTCATTTCATTTAAAGCTGTTGCCTTGGTTGAAGCTTGAAGCTTTCCTAGCTCAGCCTCCTTTTCCTTCAAAGTAGCCTCCAGGCGCGATACCCTTAGCTTCAAGCTCGACACAAGAGAGGCCCCCTTGTCCGTTAGCTTTCTCCGAGCCTCATCATTCTGCAGGGTTAGTGGAAACTAAACCACGCACACAACACACAAGGGCAGTATTATTATTTTTTCATCTTGAGAAAGAGTTGCAAGAAATTTACAATTTAATTAATTAAATATTTTTATACGTTTAGTCAGCTCACATTACCTTCAAAAATTGACCACTTTAATGGGTTGTGTATTTCTTGCAAACCCTAGTGCATCAAGCAACAACACTGAAAGTCATGCATTTTCCTGAATGATTCTGATCAAACAAAATCCAGAAAACTTTGTCTGAAATAAATACAAAAAATGAAATAGGCCAACATGTGCTGTGATTACTCACCTGAAGGAAGCTGGTTCATCACCTAACTCAGTGCTCAACATAGAAAGGTACAGAGTACAGTATCTAAACAGCAAGGAAAAGTGAACATCTAGTTACCTCCATATGTCCAACTGGTTATTCTATTTGATATTCTGAGATGTTTTTGTTTCATTCAATGAAACTTAAAGACCTGTATAAAATCAACATTGTTTTTCTAATTCAGAATTAGCTATCATGTATGCATACTGGAGTATACAATTCTGCAAAGGGTTAATTTTCAATAAAAACCTAGTGAGCAAATGAATATACATTTTGGGTAAGATGTATTTAATAGATATTTGCCCAAACTAAAATGCCTATTCAAAAAATATGTTAGTCTTATAGATGTAGTCAATAAAAATACTCAAATTTGACTGGCCCTGGACTGCCATGTTTTTATTGTTTGAAATTTCTTGGACAAACATTAGCTGCTCTACCTCAGAGGCCACACTTTTACTTTTTGACAATACAGTAAGTTCAGTTGTTCTGGAGATGCCACAATTAATTTATTTTTGTGATCATTTCACCACTTAACAGGTTACTAGTCATTCGGGCAGTTGATCTGTCCAGTATCAGTACAGGAGGAAACTGAAATCTGGGAAACCTGTGATGATTGGAAGGGTCATATTGGATAACACTTCTCATATGCATCGGGGTCAAGCAGGACTCAAACCCTTGACTAGTGATAGATGCATACATTACCACTGTACTACCAATAGCACATACAACTTGTGGAACTATATGCTGGGAAAAATACATTGATAGGGCACCCAAAGGACAAATTGATCAATACATGCTACACTGAATCCCATACCTAATTAAAAAATATGTATGTAAACAAAATCTGGTAATACCCAAATTGTTAAACAACCCTGAACAGTGGAAATTCTGACAGGAAGCTTTAGCCAAGGCAGTATGATCCCCATCCTAGGTTAACCTCACACATTTGAACTATTTGGAGCAGACACTTGTTACACAATAAGAAAGATAAGCCTTATTGTAAATTACATACTGCAGTTTAAATCTAAATAAAATATTGATCCTGAAATTCCATATTATAATGAGAATGAGTCAGGCGACTTGTGTACTTAGACCAACAAAGAACCTTCCACTTGTGTCTTGTGCAAATTATAGAAACTTTTTTATCCCCAGGTGTATGGCACTACCCCATCAGGATACTACTGTACTGCAACCATAACAAAACTATTATAAATGTAGAAGCTTCAAAATAAACAAGATGCTATGTCAGATCAAAATGCATAAGAGTTCAAACTGTAGTCTATACAAACCTTAGCTGGATCCATCAGCTGCTCTATTTGACGATCACGACGTAAAAGATCTTCTTCAAGGCGTCTGCTCCGAGTCTTCAAACTGGAGTTCTCCACACGTAACTCTCCAAGGTCACGCCGCAGCTCCTGAATCTCCTGATACTGTTCTTCCTAGAAAAAAATAATCTTAACAATACGTATAAAATTTTCAATTTAAAAAATCTAAATAAATTTATTCACATTCATAATACAGTACAGTACAGGTAGTCGTCGACTTACGACCTATGCGACTTACGTCTGTTCGACTTTACGACCGGCGGTACGACAGTTTTGGCCCCAGCCCCAGTGTAAATAATAAACCAATTGTACTGTAGTATGCAGTGATTTACTTAAACCTGACGACCGTAACAATAATGAACAAAGAAAATGTTGATAAAATATGACTTAAAGATGATTATATTATCATTACAGTATAATATACGTAAGGTAATTATAACATAGGCCGACTTACGACCAGATCAACTTACGACCGGTCGGCCGTAACCAATCTAGGTCGTAAGTCGACGACTACCTGTATACTGTATTGCATACCAGTAGCTAAGCATTAATTTTCATTACTGTAATCAAATTTTCTTACAGTTCTTTAGGCATGATACTTATGAAAAAGGTAAAAAGCTGTAACTTTTCTAATATTAACTCAATAACAATTTATTTCCAGCTAAGGCAAGACAATACCTGTGACTTGTAGGTGGGTTTTCCAGCATTTGTGCGTACGTTGCCTGGCCGTCCACACTGTATCTCTGTTCTACTGACAAGAGGCTTGACGCCTCCAACATCAATGTCTGAAACATTAATGCAACAAGTCAGATGAGCATCAGTAAGTTTTTTAAGTATTAACTCAATCAGTATCATGTTTAATTAAAAGATCCTGATGAAGGTGAAAAGTAAACATTTATAAATTTACTGTTTTTCATACAAGGACTAGTATACTATCATCATAAAACCATTAGTGACACACTAACATATTAGCTGCTACCTTTTAAAAAATATAGTACTGTACTTCATAGCATTTTGAAAATGTTTAAGTACATGTACCACACATTCTACATGACAAAATACATGAAGTAAACAACAGAGAAAGTTCTGCCCATATTGCTGGGTCTGAATCTTAACACACACAGTTGAGTCTCAATTAATAAAAACTTAATTAAATCCACAATACAAAAGGACTGTATCTAACATGCAACCTGGATAATACTACTGTAGTTATCAATTTAATATTATACAGGTATATCATTCCATACACCTTAAGCACACTTAATCATGCAACATTCAAACCCGAAGTCTCAAGAGACAAACAGTAGTGCTTCAAAACTCTGCCATAAATTTTGTAAGGTGTTGTACAGTAAATCTTTCAAAACTAATTTAGCCACCTAAACCTGACTCCAGGCAAGCAAGCAGACAAGTATTTTCTTGTTTTGTGCATAAAAAAATCATTGTTTGCTATTTATAATACAGTACATATTGTGTTTCAGTTCACACTTTATTTTTCTTTTATGAATTTTAGTTGGTGAAAAGCCGAGTATTTCCCTGGATTACATGTTTATGAAATGGAAATTACATAGCATGTACATACATACAAGTACTGTACCGTACTTGTATATACATTTTTGCAAATGTGCACCAAATTAAGTAAATACTTGCGGTCAGCAAATTAAAATTTGCTGGAATTACATTTCTAAAAATAGTATTCTTTAATATAGTAAGTGTATTTGTGATTGGCCATCCCTTGAATTGTACATGCAGTACATGTACTGTAATTCATGTAACATTAATACAGTACATGAAAAAGGTAACCTCCACATATAGGCATGGTGATAAGTACAAGTGCCGAGTGGTTTAGAAATTCTATTGTATATTTATCCTGAAAATGCCGTGACATGAAAAAGTCGTACCATATAAACTCGAGTACAGTTTAAGTTTCTTATCAAATTTTGATGCAAAAGGTACGGTGTTAAACATTATAAACAGTATTTTTGAGGGGTTAAAATTTATACATTTCCGTGGGTCATTTACAGTGAACAATAGCTACCCAGTATACATACTTGCAGTAAACTAACCTTACTAATAAGCTCTTTTATCCTGGCTTGCCTACCATACCCTTAGATTACTTATGTTGTTACATATAGAACAGAACCTCATTCACTATATACAGTTTGTCATTTAAATCTATAAATACCTGGAAGAATAATCACAAAAAAATTTAAAATCTCTCTGAGGTTGGGTAACAACAATCTTGAGGGCAAATAAAATACAGGCAGTCCCCAAATTACAAACATCCGCCGATACAAACGGGGTTGAACTTTAAATTGACAGTATTTCATTTACCTTCTGACTTATTTTTTACTTTCATTTCCTGTATTTTATCATTCTTTTCTTCTTTTCTCTTAAATTAAGTGATTTTAAATGTATATAAGGACTTAGGCAATGATATAGTGGGATTTTAAACATTGCTCTGTAAGTACTGTATGCACACCGCATGTGTTTTGACTTATGTACATTTTTTTTACTTAAGAACTTCCCCAAGAACGGAACTCGTTTATAACCCGGGACTGCCTGTACAGTATACCTGAAATGATGACCATGCATGCTCTTAATGATGTGGTGAGTGTCATTTAATTGTGTTGTAAGTGGTATAATATCTCCATTAGCCAGAATCCCTCAACTGGAACTCTCTGATAGCCGGATTTGAAATTTTCTCGGAAAATCATTCCCAAAGCCGTAATTTTGCACAAAATTTCATGCTACGAAATATGTCTAGGATTATACCTAGTATAGGGTCGAATTATACAAAAGATATATGAAAACCTTGGTCTTTTCCCCCCAAAATCAGGGGTCAAACTACATATAAGATCGGTTTGTACAGTGGGGTATGCTATAACGAACGGATCCTACTACGAATATTCCCATAACGAACGCTTTTACCTATAAAATTGAGAATGCTATAAACGAAAGAAACTCCTACAACGAAGATTATTTAAAAAAAAAAATTTTTTTTTTTTTTTTTTTTTACTAATTTATTGTTTTTTTATTACAAATATTAATGATATTCTTTATTTCAAAGGTTTACATGCATATTTATGCACTTTTTTACAATTTTTTCAATTTTATATTATATTTTTCAGTGTTAAGTGGTTGTATTTGGGGGCCTGGAACGGATTAATCCTATAACGAACGAATGCTATAACGAACAAGGTTCTAGAACCAATTAGATTCGTTATAGCATACCCCACTGTACATGTAAATACGGAACAGCTCATATTATTGAAGTTCAATTCCAATTAATATTTTGAATATAACAAATATAATTCTTCAAACGTGAGCAATAAGGTTCTCACATTTTTACTGTCAAACCATGCACCTTGTACTAGTCTGTATTGATGTAACTCATCATGTAACTGAACTGAGCAGGTGAGGGTGTTCCTATCCAAGCAGCTACCAACAAGTACAGTAACATGAGCAGCACTACCATGTAACAAAGAACCTCATGCATGATTTAACCAGCTGGTACTGTAGTTATAGCTGTTGAGTCTGTGCCTCTGTCACATGTGTCTACAATGTAAACATGTATACTACTAACCATAATTCATTCATAATCTAAGTGTATTTTAAAAAATTATTTACACATAAGCAACATTAAATTATTAAAGATATAAAATATTCAAATTAATGAAGAGCATATTCATTTATTCAATTAAACCTTTTCGTATTAAATCAATGGCACTGGAAAACAAAATTGCTGATGAAAAAATACTGTACAAGTACAACGAAAAAATTAAGTAAAGCTGTTGCAGGGTATAAATGAACCACTGTCAAATAACATTTTCAAAAAGTGATCATCCTTGGTACAGCATAATGGAAGATGTGTGAGGGAGTGTCATACATGAGTGTCCCTTACTACATCGGAGGTCATTCCCAGGCACTGTACAGTATTGTGTAAATTTTCAGTCTTCAGAGATGGTTCCTTAACATTAAATTATATATTTTTTCCTAGAAATCCTACAGCATTCTAAGTGCAAGAAAATTGTGATGGTGCTATGCAAGCAAACCAATGTGCTGAATACTATAAAGTGTTTGTTCAAAATGAACTAAATTATCTACTCCAATGAACTGCTTACTCTTTCCGTTGCGCATTGTCCTACCACTCAGACTGTCTTGCCTAATAAGAAGAGGAGGCGCTCGAGTCTCGGGGGTCATCGTGGCTGACTTTGTACCATGTCTGATGTTAGCTAGCAGGGACATTGCCACTTTAGTAGAAAGTTAGTAGAAAAGAGAAGTTACCTCATGATGAAACATCTAACATAAAATATTATAATACAGTACACACAAGAGGAAAAACAAGTAACATACAATAATTAGATTCTGAAGACACCTTAGTAAAAAAATTAAAAATACTCTCAGCACCTCAAAACAATTATATATCTTAAAATACTTTATATACGGTAAATAACTAATTCATGCAGAATAAAAAAATTTACTGTTGATATGACTTATTTTCCATAACTTCCATAGCTCCAAAGTGTCCAATATACAGTACAGTACTATCAGAATTCTAATTACATGTACAAAAAGAACAGCTTTGAATTAATGGATGTGTTTGGTATATATGTGTATATATATATATATATATATATATATATATATATATATATATATATATATATATATATATATATATATATATATATATATATATATATATATATATATATATATATATATACACACACGTGAACCCTCACTTTACGCGGTCAATTGAACCCATGGAGGCCCGCGAGAAATGAAACGCGTAAAGTGAACAACATAACATATGGGATTAATTGAAATAAAGACCGGCCCGACCCCCAAACTTCACTTTTTCCCGACACAATACCTATGTTCTAGTAAAAATAACATCTTAATTTTATGATGGTACACGCACAAAATTAATATTTAAGAGAAATAGAGAAATACAGATGCCAAGTTAATGTCCTTTAATGTCCATTCAAAATAATGGACCCATCTCCCTCCCCCTCTTCTCACACTCGCTGGCTCTTCCCTATCTGAGAAACGTTTGGGGGAAAACACTAGATTTTAAAGTATAGTGGGGTATGCTATAACGAACGGAACCTACTACGAATATTCCTGTAACGAACGGTTTTACCTGTAAAATTGAGAATGCTATACCGAACGAAACTCCTACAACTAACATTATTTAAAAAAAAAAAAAAAAAAAAAAATTATTTTTTTTTTTACTAATTTATTGTCTTTTTATTACAAGTATTAATGATATTCTTTATTTCAGGGGTTTAGATGCATATTTATGCACTTTTATACAATTTTTACAATTTTATATTACAGTATATTTTTCAGTGTTAAGTGGTTGTATTTGGGGGCCTGGAACAGATTAATCCTATAACGAACGAAAATCATTCCGGACCACAGAATGCCGGACTAGAGAGGTACAACCTGAATTACTTTATTATTATTATTTTATTATTACAGTACTCCTGTATTATTGTTACTTTTATTAATTTTATTATTATATATTATTATTATTATTATTAATGTTATCATATTATTTTATTTTAGTGTATTTTTATAAAAAAAATTTATTTACTATGAATAATTATTATTATAATTATTATTACTATTACATTTTCGCCCCCCAGGCCCTGATGTGGGTCAGTGATCTATGCCCGGGTGGGCTAATCCCTGTTTGAAAAAATAAATAAAAAAATAAATAAATAAATAAATTAATAAAAAAAAAAGGCCCCACAAAAACTTTTGGTTTTCAGAGCTTTTCGGTTTTCGGAATTTCGGATAAAGGGTTGTCAACCTGTATTCCATTGCCCAAATTTTTCTTGTAAAACCCAATGTAAATTTGTTTGAAATTTACGGAATAAATAAATACTGTACTGCATCTATCTATGTGTCGCTCTATTTACAGTACGTATCTAACTTTCCATATTTATCTATTATCTATCCAACTTTACACTCGCATTTCAATATATTTAGGAAATAAAATTTAAATTTATTTTTGTTTACAAATATGTTTTAATCTGATCATTTCTGGTTTAAATGTAGACTACAGTATTGTTAATCTATCTGTTAATAATGAAAATCACAAGAAAATAACTCAATGGCACCATGCAATGCAATCAGTAGATTTTTATTTGCATACACAGTACATTATAGTGTTAACTAATAACACTATATTACATGACATATCCAGGACTGAGAAGACAATACAATATCCCAAATATCAGCAAAGTTTATAATAATTCATTCTTTTTACATTATTTATGACAATTATATAAACTAGACTGTATGAAACACCCAAGAGAAGCACATTATTCATTCATCTTCAGTTTCTGAATACTTCAAGGCAAACTGACAGCAGTCGTGGATAATTCAAGTACTACTGAACTGGGTTTACTCTAACACTCAGCTGACCCACTTCACTGAAACTGACGAAGTAGGAGTAGCCACGGCAGGACCTGTAGCAGCAGCACAACTAATGTACCCTCTTGTTACCTGTGTTTAACACAACAACGACTGTCAGCCAACTCCTTAAACATAGCAACATGTATAATAGCTAGCTAATGACACATTACAGCTCCAGCAAGTGCTGTGCTCCTCTGCACTACACTACAGTACAGGTACTGTAAAACTAAAAATCCTCATTGAATCAGATTAAATGTACACTACAACATTTCTGGGAAGATCAGAACATCATAAACAAAACTGATGCTTTGGTTCTTGAAACAGTAGAGTAAAAAAGTTAAATTCTGATGAAATATCACATAGATTATTGGTTTACAAAAAGTGCATGTGTCTGGTAACTAGAAACAGTGAATAAATACTTTATAAATATATATATATATATATATATATATATATATATATATATATATATATATATATATTTCATGTAAATCCACAATGAAAACGTGGATAAGATAAATCTTGATAAAATCACACGGGAAAATGGAAACAACGGAGTACCTTAGCTTTCATCTTTATTCAAGACATCTTCAGAGGCAACTGGATTACATGGACAGAGAGAGGCTTAAATATACAGGGTGACCTTAAAAACATGAGGTCAGGTCATAATGATGTCATCCACTAATCCCCACACCAACACACACGTAGAGGAGCTAAAGAGAAGGGTGGTGACGTGACTAGTCAAGGTCAAAAATAAGGGACCCACAAAATAACTATCATACATCTAGATCAAAGGTTTTCAAAGCATTTTTAACTTTGGGCCACTGACAAATAAATTTATGTAACATATTATCAGTTTTGAACGGACCATCACTAAGGTTTATTGATTTTAATTCCTTAATCAAACTAGCTTCAACCAGAAGTCTTTCCGTGACACAAGATGATTTAAATACTTCTAAGCTTTTTTCCCAAGCAATGGGGTGATTATTATTCCTAACATGAACGAACAAGGCACTGCTTTCAGATGCTGTTCTGATATTATACTTATGTTGTTTGATTCTGAGCTGCAGCGTTTTTCCTGTCTGTCCTACATAATTACAATTACATTTGCTACATGGAATACAATAAACACTTCCATTTACATTCAAACTTGGGCTATTCCTTATTAACATATTGGTAATGGTTGAGTCATACTTGAAAACAACACTAATATTTAGAAGCTTGAGGGACTGAACTAACGGGACAAATTCATTACGATAGGGCAGAGTCAAAATATTCTTAAGCGTAGGAACTTGTCTGGTTTGAGAGGAATGAAAGGATTTCTTAGCCCTTTTAAAACAATGATCAACAAACACAGAAGGGTACCCGAGTTTCTGTGCAATGGAACGAATGCGTTTCAATTCATCGTCAATAAATTCAGAGTCACAAATACGCAGACATCTTAAGAACATAGCAGAAATTGACTAGTCACATTACCCTCCTTCTCTTTAGCTCCACTACGTGTGTGTTGGTGTGGGGATTAGTGGATGACATCATTATGACCTGACCTCATGTTTTTAAGGTCACCCTGTATATTTAAGCCTCTCTCTGTCCATGTAATCTAGTTGCCTCTGAAGATGTCTTGAATAAAGATGAAAGCTAAGGTACTCCGTTGTTTCCATTTTCCCGTGTGATTTTATCGATATACCGTATACTGTATATATATATATATATATATATATATATATATATATATATATATATATATATATATATACATATATATATATATATATATATGTATATATATATATATATATATCTTATATAACTGTACAGTACAGTATTACTACAAGAGGTCAACAACAAATTTCACTCAGATCATCTATAAATATGGTTCACTGAGTAGGTAATAATGCCGGTGACTGACCAATGGTCTCGTTAGGTAATGAAGTATAGTACAGTATTGTACATTTATATACAGGCCCATAATCCCTTATCAGCAATTCCGAAATCTGAAAAACTCTGGAGCATCACTCGTGTGCACGACATACCCAGAGTGACGCCGAGGAGGGGAGGTGAGGTGTTGACACAGCCGGCAGCGAAGGTTGCAAAGGTTACCTAGTGCATATTTATTATTCATACAGAGGGAATTTAAGTTTTTTGCTCATAAAATTTCACTGAATTGACTTGGCAGAATATAACTTATGTTGCTGGAATTCTTGTAAGGTAGTGATTACTGTAATTTGAATATAAACATGCTATAGTTTGCACTAGACAAAAGATTTTGTAATTATTTAGTACATTCGAGTACAGTCAATCCCCATATTACGCGGTCCCGCATTCCGCGTTTCACCGTTAACGCGGTGCCTTGCCAGAACCTAATATTCTTACATTCCGCGGTCGTGAACGCCATTACGCGGAGAGTGTCCGGCGCAACGCTATTTTTAGATTTGCCCCACGCACCACCCGCCCGCCTGCCTGCCTCTCCCTCCTCCTCCCTCCGCTTGGGCAAGCGGCGTGGTAAGGTTGCGCAGTGTGTGTCTTTGTTGCATTATCACTGACGTCATATGACGTATCAGACCTGTGATTGGCCATGCATCCCTACCCCCCTCTGCTGCTAGCTGTAATTGGCTTAAAGTATTATGACGTGTCCACCCGGGGGAGGGAGGGAGGAGAGACGACGCTTGACCTAGCCGCGGCAGTTTCATCCCTCAAGGCCACTCCGTGTAAACGCGCATCCATTGTTCCGTAAAATGGCTTCCGCCGGACCACCACCCCCAGAGAAAAACCTTTCCTTACCTGGACCCAGCGGCACTAAACCAAAGAAGACACGACGTTCCTTAAGCTACGAGGTGAAGTACATATACCATCATCCAAGAGTTGGAGAAAGGAACAAGGCAGGCTGATTTGGCGCGCCAGCATGGCGTGAACGAATCTACGATCCGGACTATAAAGAAGGATTCAGCCAAGATAAAGGAGCACATGAAGATCACAAAGTCTACAGGTGCTTCTATGATCAAGTGTTTTCACAACCAGGTGCTTCTCAAGACAGAAAAATTACTTGTCAGGTACTTGGTGCGTCAGGCGCGACGGAACATGGCGGTCGACACGCGCTCTGTGAAGGACTACGCACGTGAACTGTACATGGCAGTGGCACGAAAGATGGGAATTACAGAGCCCAAACCCTTTAATGCTTCCTCTGGGTGGTTACAGAGGTTTAAGATCCGGAACAAGATCACCAATATAAACATTGGTGGTGAAGAAGCGAGTGCTGATCGTGCTGCGGCTCGGGAATTTCCTCCGTTTTTACGTGAGATTATGGAGGAAGGACAGTACAGTGACGACCAGGTGTTTAACATGGACGAATCTGGTCTTTTCTGGAGAAAACTACCTTCCAAGTCCTACATTGTGAAGAATGCCAGCAGGATTCGGGGCCGGAAAATGCAGAAGGAACGCATCACCGTCATGTTTACCACCAATGCCTCCGGTACCTGTAAGCTCAAGTTATCGGTGATCCACACAGCCCGCAAGCCGCACGCCTACAAGAGCATGGACATGACCAAGCTAAATGTCCACTGGCTGACAGCACGTAAGGCGTGGATGTTCTCTACACTGTCCCTCTCCTGGTTTGATGACTGTTTTGTTCCCGATGTAAAGAAATTCTGTGAGCAACAGAATGTCCCATTTAATATTTTGTTGCTGCTGGACAACGCACCAGGACACTCGCCCCTACTGTTAGATCGTCACCCCAACGTAAAAGTGGTCTTCCTTCCTCCCAACACTACGTCTTTAATCCAGCCCATGGACCAGGAGTTGATTTGCAATGTGAAAGCTGCATTCTCAACAAAAAAAAATCCAGCTCCTGAACGACTACACCAACACCAGGGAAGAGTTGCGTGACCTGAGTGACACCACCACCGATAGCAAGAGCGATGAAGATGAGGAACAACGGTTAGAACAGCAAAAAATACTCTTCAAACAATTCTGGAGAGTATTTAACATCAAGAAAGCTGTGGACATCTTGGTGGAGTCATGGGATCAGCTGTCTATTGCTACAATTCGTCACGCATGGAGACATGTGTTGCATGGAATACCAGGTGAGAGGAGGAGGAGTCAATCTGTGACTGGTGAGGTTCCGACTGTTGCAGTAGCAGTGGACCTTGCCAGAGAAGCTGCGCAGACTGTTACAGTTCCAGGCTTCTCCGAGACCACCAACGACGACATCTTGGAGGTGATCAGAAATCCTGAAGTGACTGCCGACGAGATGTTGGAAGAAGAACACGCCAGTGAAGAGGAGGAAGAAGGTGCGGCAGTCTCCGAAGAACACAATTTAAGTCATAGTGATATTAAGGGTGCCATGGAGTGTGCAGAGAAGATGAAGTCCTTCCTTTCCCGCGACAATGACGATGACTGCTATGAAGTCTTCCATAACCGGCTGGTGCAGGCTATGGAGCCGTACATCAAGGTGTATCACGACAACATCAACGCCAGCCGTCAGCAAAGCATAACAGATTTCTTCACCCGCAACCCACCACAGCCAGCCCAAGCCAGTGATAGTGACAGTGAAGTTGACTTTGAGGGATTTGTCAGGGAAGCCCTGACAACTGTAAGTGACAGTGATGATGATTCACCTAGTAATGGTGATTCACCTGAGGGCCAGTAATCTGCCCTCTGCCTCGGAACCAGCCTCCATACCCGTATGCCGACCCATCTCTTCTACTACCGTAAGTGTTCCACCTAACTTTTAGTTTCTCTAAGGTAACCTTCATTTTTCCTATGTTAACCTTTATCTTTCCTAACCTAACCTCTTCTATATTACTTGTTTTTTCATACCATCATAAAGTTAAGATAAAATTTTTACTACAACATAGTTGTGTGTCGTCAAAAAGTGGAGTTTGGGGATCGGCCTGGACTCCATTTCAATTAATCCCATATGTTATGTTGTTCACTTTACGCGTTCCTCACTTTCCGCGGGACCCTCCGGGTTACATTAACCGTGTAATATGAGGATTGACTGTACAGTACAGGTTTGACCTTAAGACAATTTTCTTTTACTTATTTCACAATATGTATTTAGGATAGTGTGTGCAACTGTGCATGTAAATAAGTGAAAATAAATGAAGAAAGTTACGTATAACTACCCCAAAAACTACGAGTTTAAAATCTTGTACTTAAATGTATCTGTACTACACTAAAGGACTAAAATTTTTATCTACAGTATTTGTCTATATTCAAATTTATTCGCTGTCTTGCAAGGATTCCAGCAATGCAAGTTATATTCTGCTTAGTTTAGTCTGTGATATTTTATAAGATAAAAACTTTAAGCCTAAAACTACCTCATACCCTGTTTTGGGAATGCTTCTTAGGGAGGCATCTTAGCTCCAAACCCCCAAATTGCAGAAATATTAATGTGTTTGCTTACGGGGTGCTGCCACAGACCCCGCTAGGATGTTACCATAATATACAGTACATGTACCGTACTGCCGCTCTGAAATCCGAAAAATTCTGAATTCCCAAACACATCTGGCTCCAAGGGTTTCGGATAGGGGGATTGTAGACCTGTACCATAGTTCTTATTAGAAAGTGTTAAAATGTGGGATACCTATATATATTGTACTGTAATAACAACATGCAACCTCCCAAGCTTTAAACTACAGAAAATCATGCTGTAGAGACCACAACTCACCACATTCTGATCTATGGGTGGGATTGAAGTAACAACGAACTGTACCCAAAGGAGTAAATATTGCTGGTAATCTTGCCACTGATGTGTACAAATAAAATGCACTTAATCTTTTTGATAATTTAATGAAGCCTCCTCTCCATGCACACTAACCTTCATATAAAGGTCAATTATTAAATTTTAATTACATTCACTGCAATAGTGTAACTAGAAAAAACACTACTGTACCCAGTACCCATTATATGTTCACTCCAAGGAAAAGTCCTTACCAAATATGACTTTAATTTCCTATTCACCATATAATACGTACAGTTGTGGACAAAATTCCCTGGACACTTAGCAATATCTGGCTCAAAAGTACTGTACACCCACCCAAAAGAGTAGCTACAGTATCACAACCCTTGCCATATATACTTGACATCTGGAACACAGGGTATGATGATGTGACAGTATGCCTCCTCTCCTTAGCCAGATATTTCCTTATGTTAGAGATACGAGTCATTTAGTGGGAATATTTAGATATTTCGTTTCTGTACCTGCCTACCATAGGAGAATGAATTGAACACGATTCTTACATAACACTTCAGCCTCACTTGTAACAAAAGTTTAACCCATATCATATCCCATGAACCATCACCATCATTCATGCTTCGACATCCTCTAACTTAAGGAGAATACATCTGGATATCTGTAAGGATAAGGCTGTGAATTAAATGGATGAGAACAAAGGGTAGAGGAGAAATGCCACATAATCTCTTATTATTTCAATCAGACTAGTTCGCTAAATCGAGTGAAAAATAACGGAAAAAATTCCTCCGTTAAATCGAGAGTTCGTTATATCGGATTCCGTTAAATCGAGAGTACATATACTGTATAAGAATCAATAAAAAGTTCGGTGAAGGTGGAGCAGACAGTTAGCACCTCAACACATTTATATATTTCATTCATATTGGAGTATTTTTTTCTTTGAAACCTATCCTTTGATCATAAATTACTTGTTAGAGAGCAGGGCATGAAAGGAGAGGGAAATAATGGGGTAAAATCACAGCAAACACTGATCACATTATGGCAGTAACTTCACGTCTCTACAAGTTTTATAGGCGAATAAATACATTATTTTCTGTAATTATGGAGCCCTCAGATCTCCCATGGTGACCCATGTTTGGTTCACATCGTCTTCTATATGGGAGCGTTTGCGATCTTTATTTACGTCATGAAACAAACAACAATCACATCGGGCGTGTTTATTACGATTCATATTGGATTGAATTCATTCATTTTTCCTAGGCTGTCTGGACGAAAGAAAATAAAAATGACAATGCACAGGTTAGGAAGTTAGGTAAGGTTAAATCAGGTTCTAACAGGTTCTGTACAATGTCATTTCGATTTTATTTCTCAGTATCAGCCAAACAACATCTCCTAAAATTTGGTGCTACTCCATAAAGTCCTTCTGGTGCTGATCGTCTCCTCCACCATTACCTTAAGTCCTGGGTATTATTTTAGTTTCAGTCATCTAGGAAATGTTAAGAATTTAACACCCACAAGAAAGGGGGTTAGGTTAGAAATAGTTCCTGGACTGTGGCTAGGATAGACTAGGCTAGGTTAGGTTTGGTTAGGCTAGGTTGGATATCTAAAGTCAGGGATGACCGATACTAAAATTTTACCAAAGTCTGTGCATGGTCACTATGAAATACTAACCTTATCCATATCTTTACTAAAAAAATATATATCATTCAGAAATATGGTAACAATTGTATTATGTTATTTAATATCATACTGTGCATCACATAAAATGTTAAAACTGCCTTAACAATCATAAATAAATACCATTAAATGTCTCAATACACAAGCAAATTCCTATGAGTATGACTCATATTTTGGCTGAGGAACAAAACACAAAGTTGTCAGTACCAAGCAGGAACGAGTCTGACTGGTATGAGCTGACACAGAGAAATAAACTGGCGGAGGCACACAACGCAGAGACAGACTGACAGTAGAAAGGTGGATGAGTGGGTCACAGAGTATTGCTGCTCCACTTACACTGCCTGCCTCACTGGTCATTCCTCCACGACTTTCCTCACACACCGGAACACCCAACCTTCCTTTCCTCACCAACAATACACACACACACCCCACGACTCATGGACGCTCTACTAAGGATACCTCCACCTACCTGAAGTCATCTTACAGGAGAGGAATCATCAGACCCGTACAAACAGCCCCACTATGAAGGGGAAGGTCGGGAGATAAAAGATAGATGGTGGTTCCCCAGTAAGAATTCTTAAGAGGTGAGTCTCATCACCGCTCCTCACTTGTCTCACTCTCACTGTTTACTGGCATCAAGGAAGGTAAAGTAAGGAAGCTCAACTCCCATTAATTTGTGTGTATTTTTCAGTGCCGCCGTTCGCTCCTCTATCTATCGTTGACCGACATAACTAAGGCAGTGTTCATAGAAGACGAAAGATTCTGTATAGCGGTTAACTATACTAACCTTGACGTATTTATAATCTCCGGTATTTATATGTTTATATTTATATATTTATTTATTATTCATTTGTTAAATTTGCATTAGTGCACAAAACTTTGTTATAAAGTCAAAACTATGTTGTTATAGTGTATTTTAGTGTGTTTTGATTGGTTTTGACCTTCATTTCCGTGACCCGTCGGGTATTGGCCGTGTTTTAATTATCAGAGGTTTGGGTGGGGCGTTTACCGACAAAAATTATGGCTAAGCGAATGCAAAATACACACAAAAAAACACCATTAAAACATAAACCTGACCTGACCTGACCTAACCTAACTAACTCTCACTTATTTCTTACCTTATTGGCCTGGTTCTGGTTCCTTTGTAAATCACTGGCGGTGCACGAACACCAACGTCTCTTCTTTGTCTTGTGGATAAGAAACGAGTTACCACAATGCCACATATGTTGTTTTTGACGATACTTACATTCGTTCTCACTTAGGATACTTTACTGAGGTCGGGAGAACACCATGAGATCGAAAAAATGATATACAGTACCTTGTTCGGTTTTTTGTTTTTAAACGTGCAATCAACTCCATATAATTTAAGTAACACCCATCACAGACTTCCATGGTCGGAAATGAATTTGAATTTCGAAATACGAGACCCAAAATAAAAATCGAATTTGATTGGGCCAAAAATACAACAAATTAAACCACAAATCATTTTAATTGGTGTAAAAAAAAAACGCTCTTGATTGTCGGCGTGAGGTGTAAGGGAACGCGTGCGAGTGATGATTATGAAGGAGGTGGGGGAGGCGATAATGGCGGAAGATTTAGGAAAGAAAATAGAAAGATTTTGGATGCGCTATCTCCGTTATTATATGTCTGCGACGGTAATGTAATAGAAGAAAATTATCTTATAATTAGACGTATTTTTCGAATATGATAATAGATTTCGGGTAGGAAAGTTGTGTGCACAAATGCAAAAATACCCTTCATTTACTCATTTATGAAGAGAACCTAACCTCATTATCATTTGTAAAACGTCATTCATTCCAAACTGACTGAAATTACCGTCTCGGGTATTTTATTCGTGGTTAAACACATTTTTTTACAAGATTACTATTGTCGGATTGTAGAGGCATAAAGGTAAACAAGAATGTTATAATGCACTTTATTATATAAAGTAACAATAACAAGAAATACAGAAAGGGCTGAGTCACCATAACAATCTTATCCATGTACAGTACATACCTAACCTAACAAACGTGTAATGCCACCATTCATCGTATATACAGTAAGTTGTGTTGTTAATGTGTACAAGTCATGTATTGTCAGTTAATAGGGGACTAAAAATATTTTGTTTTATTAATTTAACTGCTAATGACATTTCGATAAAATGTGACTTTTTCCTGTGACTTTTTTTCCTTGACAAAATTTACGCAATTTTCTGTGAACTTTTTCCTGCGACTATTTCCGTTCATCACGCCACTAATCTGGAGAAATTTCATATTATTATTGAAACAAGGTCAAGTTTCACGCCCGTATTATTAAACATCTTCCCTTGAAGAGGGTCGTCGTGTTTCAACCCGAGTTTTAAAGTGAGTCCTGAGGGACACGGCAGTACAGTACTTAACGGGGTGATGTAGCGGTAAAATTAACTAATTCCAATATTATAAATTAATTTTATTGGAATTTGTTAATTTTACCGCCACACCACCCAGTTAAGTACAGTACTGCGGTGTCCCTCAGGACTCATTTAGTTTAAAACTCGGGTTGAAACACGACGACCCTCTTCAAGGGAAGATGTTGTTTAATAATAAGGGCGTCATAATCTTCCTCAAGCCGAGGCCGATGATTCCTTTAAACATTAATTTAAACTCACCTCATAGCAGACATGGGGCCAAAGCCATGGTAACTTAAACTAGTAACTACACTTAACTCCTTTATCTCCATGACATAATTATAATCTCCAGTCTTTATCCTTAGGAAAGCGATGGAATTTTAAATGTCTGTGGCTTTTCTTGTCCTTCCTACAAACAACACACCCAACCCGGAGCTGTCCTGCCCAATGTGAGATAGAGTCTACGTGTCAAGGATTGGACTCCAGTGGCACCGCCGACAACATCCCCAGTTCACCACTCATCATCGTCATCATCGATTTCATAATGAAGCAGAGTCATCGTTGGCTACGACGGACAGCCGTAAGTAAGTAAGTAAGTAAGTAAGTAAGTAAGTAAGTAAGTGTGTGTGTGTGTGTGTGTGTGTGTGTGTGTGTTCAAATAAATATGTGATGTGCACGCTTTTTCAAAGAATTACTGTAACTATACCACTACGAATCGTTTCAGTAATCAGCCAGCCTGGATGAAGTGACACCAAGCCTAACACTATCCAATCATAATTTGACACAAAACACTGTACATATTCTATTCACAAAGGCATTAAAATGGCTTACTGTGCAGTCAAAGCATAAATAAAATATTTCTACACATTGTATATAATGATAACTAGTCTAAGTTCTAGCACAGGACAAAGGTATAAAATATTGATTGTCAGGTTGAATGCACAAGTCCTAAATGCTCCATTAACCCTGAGAGGTGTGCCCAACACATCACAGTTGGCAAATGTGACGGGCACCACTCTAGCAATCCCTTCAAAACTGGGTAATACACTTTCTGGTATGTGACCATCAGCTTCAAGCGTACATAAGTAAAGAAGGAACAGGATCTAATACTATATGCCTGAACTTAGCCCATGGTCAGGGTGGCAGAATTAATAAACATTTGATACTTCTCCTTGACTCAACATTCAGCATCCTTAGCTGGACAACACGCCCACACTGAGCTACCGGCTGCTGGAGGAAGATGGAGAGGGGTTGCGAGAAATGCGGCTCCTCAGGGTGAGTGAACTTCCTGGGTACTTGTCTCTCCGTCTCATCCTCCACACACAGATGCCCACCACAATCAGTAGCAGCAACAGTAGTAGCAGCACAGCCAGTAGCACCCAAGTAGAGGCAAAATAAGCAAAAAAAGTTTCCGAGGTGTTGTCCACGTACGTCAGTGTCTGTCGCCATAAGTTCCGTTCCTGTGGAAATTGACGGTTAAAACCATCACTACTTACTGTACTACCATCCATATCACCCAACTTTCCATACTTGATAAGGATAATGAAAAAAATAAGAAGCCAATTGTTGCTTTCATTGACTTTTACAACAATACAGTATCTTCCATGACCTCCAAAAGGCACTGACCTTAACACCTTCTCTATGTACCACCCTACAGTGCTTCTTTCTTCCTCGTACACAACACTCCATCACCAATCATCCCAGGTACATTTATATATCAACTTTCAACAATACATTCTCCATGTCCATACAACAAGTGACTCACCTGGGAGGAACTCCATTATATTATTACTGGACCACTGATTACTTTTGTCAAGATTAGTTTTTCTGCATTATACTACCTGGTGATATTTACACCATATAAAAAAATCATCTTCATTAACATTCGCATTCTTAAATTATCTACTGAAGCCTTTTTGGTATTCTTAAGTCTTTTCCTCAACTCATATAGTTACTGCTGTGGTTTTATTCACAATGAAACAATGACAAAAATATAAATCTATAGAAATAAAATCACAAGAAAATACATCCATTATTGTTTGTCTCTACCCAAAGTGTAAGCACAAAGACACTAAGAGTTGTTAGTGGAAGACAAGGAACATGTGATATCACTAATCCTGTACAGTTCCCTTGACATGCTGGCACTCACCTTGCCCCTGAAGGGTGTGGAGGACATGCCTGGAGTGAAGGATATACTGTAATAGGTGACTTGTTCCCCAGCCACCAGGGGCGTCCACACTGGCATCCCTGTTGTCGACAAGTCTGCTTCCTGCGGTGACCTGCGATGATATGGTTAAGTTAGTTGTACTAGGTTTACAAAATGAAGAACTGCCTATAACCTGCTGTACGAACTGCCTAATTATTATTGTATAAACTTACACAATACCGGTTATCAATCTGTCTATTTCACAATACTGATACACCACAGTCATCGTTGAACACCATGTGGGGGTGGGGGGGGGGACTGACCCAGTGTGGACGAAGGTTGCCCACATGAAGTTAAGAAGTGCAGAAATCTGAAAGTCCCTTGACCCCGGCTGACCCAGGTCATATGGGAAGGAGAAGATGTGGGCGAGGTCATCCCCATGAGAGATGCCGGAGTATATGGCACGACTTCTCACACCCAAGGCCTCAGCCTGGCGGTGCAGAGGTGCGGCGTATGTTGGAGACCTGGGGTCACGGTGTGTCATCAGGTACCTATAATAGATAAGAGTGATGGAGATTAAGACCAACAAAACTAAAACTTGATACAATTGACCGAGTTAAAAAAAATACTGTAAATACTGTACCAGGTAATTGTATGAAATTATGACTGGACAAACGTTTACTCCTCAAATGCAGTTATGTGTTGCTCTAACTTGACACTGCTGAGAATGTCAAACAATTACCAATTGCAATTTATCCGCTGAATATGACAACTTGAACCCCTTAATACAATGGTTAACAATTTAACCCAAGAACATTATATTTCTAACCTCAGTGTAACTAACGAGATGAAAGTAATAAAAACATTCATACATACATCAATAATCTCTCACTGTCAAGTTTCCACCACTTCCCTTCAGCCACTTATACTATACCTATAATGCCACTTGCCTAAATAAACGTAAATCATAGGCTGTAAATTGGATATTAAACTAATTTCTCGTATCCACAGCTGACTCTCCTATTGGCTATGGATGACAAGTGTGGTAGAAGTACGACTTGATACAAATTAGGTACACAAATATGTCATGTAGTACAATTACAGAACGTTGAGTATAATTTTTATACTGTAGTAGCACCACCACTGGACACACAGAGCTGGCACCTTCATACAGAATTCACCAAAGTAACAGGAGTAAACACACTTAATATGCTACTCACGTGTAAACTGGGACCCGAGAGGATGATGCAAAGTAGGCGGCAGCGTCCCATATACACGATGTAAACAATAGGTCTGTGAATGTCTGTAAGGTGATCACTTCTTTTAATAAATCTAAAAATAATCCTTTGCCACATATCAAAATTAATTATACCATCTTCACACATCTCTAATTAAATACACCAGGAAATTATTTAAAACATGACCGATCAGTGGTGAGGAGGATAAACGTAAGATTAAACAGTAAATGATCTAAGCTGGGTTAGGTTAAGTTTTAATTAATTATGAGTGGGTTGGGTTCATGTCCATTATACTGTTAACAGATCACCAAAAACTACAGCAATGATATCGACTTGGTAATATTTGTACTGTACAGCGAGGCATAAATACTGGCATTGTCAACAGTATTCACCTCACTCATCTCCACAGCCAACAGTATTCACCTCACTCATCTCCACAGCCAACAGTACTCACCTCACTCATCTCCTCAGCTAGGGTGTCGAGGTTGTCCCTGGCCTGGTGGGTGTAGTAGAAGGAGGTGACAGAGTCGGTGACGGGGGTGGTGGTGGTGGTGTTCGGCCATAGGGACTCCACCGTGTAGCGCACTGCCTCCTTGTACAGCTCACTGGCACTGCCCCCACTCTTGGAGAAGATCGCCACAGCTACGGGGAACGACAGACAGATACAGAGCTACAGACATGACCAAAGTGGGAAATACAGACATGGATATACCTGTACAGTAATTAGTTTAGGCATTAAAGACACAGACATGACTATCTGAGGATAAACATATGAATTTACGTGTGTTTAGTAAATATTGACAAAGACACTACTATTTTAGGAAATATAAATAAACATAGATGTAATCAATTTAAGAAATACATAGATGGAAATGACTTGTGTAGGACACGAGAGATTGACTCTTTATGAAGTCACTAAAATCTAATTTAATTATACTAAAAACTATTAATGTGTTGATTTTCTCTGCCCTAAAAAAATCTATAGAATACAAATATACTCTCTTAAGGACTTTATTATATTCTAACAATTTCTTGTTGTCTTTTGGATCATGAGGAGGTACACACAGGTAGTAGAAGTCCATGCCACTTATAAGCCACACAGACTGGCAGCCTCAAAATTTCTAACAGGCAACTTGGCTGGGTCCATCCCTCCCCACCTGTCCCTAAACAAACAAAACCAGACAATGTGGTCAGCCAAGATGTACAGTAGAGTCAACACTTACTCCCGAACACATCAGCATGGAGTTTTAGAAATAGAAAGATTTTTAATTAGATGTCAAGAATTCTCATCTGCATATTGAGGAATATCTATACTAAGATTTTGAGCAAAATTAATTTAAAAAATTTCAAACTACAGTGTAAAGTCAACGCCTACCATCAGGCATACTAGCTTAGATAAATAACTTTAAAAAACGCTTCTTCGTGGTTTCTAAATCCTACTGACGTGTTTGGGAGTAAGTGTTGACTTTACACCTTGGCTGACTACCAATTAATTGTCTCGTGTGTATGTTTCTGGAAGTGGGGGAGGGATGGACCCAGCCAAGTTGACATTTAGGAATTTCGAGGTCTGTGTGGCTTATAAATGGCGTGGACTGTACAATATTTCATTGTTGTAAAATTGTGAGAACACCACCGCCTGTATGACAGAATGACCTGAACAATATAAACACCACCGCTACTAGTGATAAATCAATGCCATTACTAAGTGTCTTTACTGGTTGGAAGGAGACATGATGGGTCATTCTACATTAAACTCATCACTAACTTCAAATAACATCACACTGTCAGGTAGCATCCCTAGCTGGAGAGGGACATGGAGGGGAGACTTAAAAACAAACTGTGTTACCACTGACTTAAAGCAAAGAATATTCCTTCATCAGGCACTCCCCCCAACAGGAGAGGAACTGGGTGAGGTGGAGGGCGGGACATGAGGACCTCGACAGGCTCTGGAAGGAAGGGTGACTCTCTGAGGCCAGCATCCACCACCGGCCGGTACAGCATTGGCCAGAACACATACCGCTGCCCACAAAGAAAGAAATCACAATTATGTTTAGGTCACTGATAAACTCTAACAGTAATTTCAAATGACATTTAATAAGATAATTCTATGGTTATTCTTGTTTTTTATTCATCATGCAGCAATGCTGATGAAGCTGGAACTGGAATTTAAATTATATTATGACAAGTTCCAATGATTTACTATACAATATTATTACCTTGTGGTTCGTCTTGTAATTTACCCGAATTTTTACTTTTTATACTTTATTCTCTTCACCACCGATCGGCTCGTTAACTGCTTGGTCGATTGGTTACGTCTTTGTTACACACTTGTACTGGGCATGTACTGGCTCCTGAATTTACCTGGGCCAGTGTTGGTCAAGTCTGGTCTTATATGAGCTCACACTTGTTGCCATTAGAACTCTATCCGGCGGTGAAGTACATCACTTACAACACTGCAGCTGGGGATGTGAAGTCTGCCACACTGTCTCTCCTCTGTACAACATTCAGGGTCCTGTGTTTTTACTGCCACTATTGGCCCACCATGCCTATGGGACCCACTTTTTCTTTTCTCAATTTTAACACTTTCTTCTTCTTTTCAAAACATTGTCAGTATCATCACAAAGATTGTATCATGAAATCTGAATTCTTAACCACAAATAATTTTTAACGCATTTTTGAATCACTGATTCTGTCAACCAATCACTCAAATTAACTTAGCTGTATAGTAGCTTCTCCCTTCATGATGTTATTAATTCTCATTGCCTGACCAATTCCGGAATAATCAGAGATACAACTTAAGACACCCAGAGCTACTAAGACCAGCCCCCCCCCTCCCCCCATGCGCTCCTCTCAGTCCCAGACCTCCATAAAATATCATGGTGGGAAGGTGCGGAACAACTTACCCCCACCCATCCGAGCAAAGACGACGCTCCCTTCCTTTAAAAATATCTATTGTCCAAGTATTAGTATTTTCTTGTAATAACTACTTATATTGTACCACCAAAACCGTTTTATCAGAAATTATCTTGTAGATAGATAGAAATTACCATTGCAATAAATATATTTGCCAACTAGACATAATACCATGTTGTACTGCTTCCCTCCCTTATCATATTTATGTACAGCTCTGTATATCAACTCCACTGTAAAGTATGTACTGTATATACATGTAATATAAATGTAAAAAAAAAATATCGACATGATAACCGCGGTAACATTCTGATATGTTCTTATTACCACCATGCTATGTGTACTATTCCAGATGATACTAAATGTTTCATAATACTTCCTTGAGATAAATGTACAGTATATATCAGGTGCTACAAGAGAGCTCAGGCTCTCAACTTGATCATTCATGTTAATATTGTTATTATTATCGACTCTGTATCTGTGTTCTTCTTGCTCCATAAACTGTTTCAATATCAATACCATGTGTGTTTACTGTACTATGGAAGGAGAATATTATAGCAGGTCAAATCATTAAGGCAGTCAGAGTTACTGACAACAAATGAAGGTACACAAGGGCTTACGGGAGGGAAAAAATAATCTTACATCACACTTGTATACACACCACCACCACCGCTTACATGTCTGGAGGTCTGGGCCTGAATGATCTCCTGGGCTGTCTTGTCCTGCAGGCAGTCCTTCAGGTAATAGGAGGACCTGGTGGTGCAGCCAAGGTCACGAGCCAGGTCGTAGGCTGCGTACTCCGGGTACTCCGCCACTGACCATAGACAGTTTGCCGCCCCGCTCATCATGATGGCTCCAGAGAACAGGTCTGCAAGACACAGGGCTTGACTATCTGCAAGTCTGCAATATACAGGGCATGATAATTCTTAATGGTATTACCCAAGGTCATCTTTGGGTAGCAGTGTACTCATACACGTGACTTCAGGAACAACAACAGTATTTACAGTGCAATATTAACATTTGGACAGTATTAGTACTCACAAAAACAATGTCTGGACAATATCAGTACTAACATTTGGTTACAAGTATTTATAAGAGTAACATTTAGACAATAACAAGTAGTCTTAAAGGTAACACCTAGACATCATCAGTAATTACAAGGCAACATGAAACATCATCATTACTCATAATGATAAGAAATTACACCATATCAGTATAATATTTACAATAATCACATACAGAGGGTCAGTACTGGCTGTACTGTACTTGCACCAGTAACAGCCAGACCCACCAGAACTACAACCGTCAACTGTAAAAACACCAAGAGCACTGAAACATCTGTGGGTTCCCTGATGAGGCACCACAATAACTGATGACCCTGAGGCGTCTCTACCCAGCTGCCCACCGTGGCAACTCACCCCTTGACAGTGGAGACAGCATGTGAAGGTGTACAAAGGAGGCGCCGGCAGAGAACCCTCCCAACGTCACCCTGTTGGGGTCGCCACCAAACTGTGCTATGTTGGCTTTGACCCAGCGTAGAGCAGTTATCTGGTCTAGCGCCCCATAGTTCCCCGGCAGTGTGGTGTCCCTTGTGCTCAAGAACCCTGGGTAACAGATTTTGTAAATATATAAATAATAAAACGGCTTTAAACATCTGAAACCATCAGGAGTTGATTAGTATAAAAATCATGCGAGTGAATGTTTAGTGGTTCCATTGGGAGAAGGTCCTCAGTCTGATTCCAATTAATAAGCACTGTATTGTATTATTTTCTTTGTATGTGAAAAGCATTTTAGATTATTCAGTGACAAGATGAACATACAGTACAGTATGTTCGTTGTTCATAATCAACTCAACTTGATAGGAAACTCAAACATATGATCACAAAAGATTTAAATTCATCTTTTTATCTACCACTTATAACCAAAAAAGCTATACAGCATTATTTTGTTTCTTAACTACTGATGAAGGGAGAGATAAACAAAATGCCAGTCTTAAAACTATTCACGGAGGCATCATCCTTCCCTCACCCAAAATTACAGATCTAGGCAATAAAATGCTTTATCCTGGGGGGGGGGGGGGGGGGGAGGGTGACACTAGTGAGGCAGCCGGTAGTGTTAGTGACCTACCTCACTCTACAATGATATATGGTAATCACAGTTCTTAAGACAACATAAAAGAAAACATCAAATGGAGTGAAATTCTTTTTATTAAACAACACTTCTGAAGAAACATGAACAAAACAAATGCATCTCAGTCACATCATCAAACGTGTCCACAAATACTAAAAATTATTTTGGGTATAGTCCAGCATATCAACAGGTCTGCCTATCAAACTTATTTAACCTAAAGAATACAGTAATGTTATCTAAAATATCATACATTAATACAGTGAAACCTCTATTTAACGGACTATATGGAGAGGAAGGTTCGTTATATCGAGGGTTCGTTAGGTGTGAAACCACGATCTAATGACCTATATAGATATGAAATTCCATTATATTATGGGTCCATTAGATGTGAAACCCCCAACTAACAGATTATAATTATGTAGAGAGCAGAGTTGTTAAAAGTACCGGACTAAAGTAAAGGTATTGTTACATTGGCAAAATGTTACTCAAGTAGAAATAAAAGTATCCATATGTCAATGTAATCAAGTAGAAGTAAAAAATTACCTAATTCATAAAGTACTCAAGTACTGAAAGTAAAACGTGACAACAAAATTATTATTTATCTCAAATATTAAAATAAATCAACAGTAAATTATAAAGCTAAGTCACTAAAGATAAAAATAAAAGACACACGGCATTACACATGTTTATTTGCAAATCTTTCTATTGAGAAAAATTAATAACCAATTCTCGAAATTATGGCTGTCCAATCAGGACCTTTAAGACCTAAATATAAGCCCAGCTTGACCTACCGAAAGAGAATACGTTCAGCCGCTCTTCTCCCTACAATCCATCGCAAGGATGGTGAACGGACTGAAAATATATCTAACCAAAACTATGATCACTTTTTTCCTTATCCACACAAGTATCGTCGATGTGGACTTATGGTCCGCAGATAAAATGTTGTTGTCTCTGCTCGCACTGGGTTAGGATACAGACCTAGCTGGTATGTATCCGAGGCGAGGGATGACCCGTACTTCTCTTACTGTAAACTCTGTAACTGTCCCAACTCTAATACCCATCAATACTACTGTATTGCCTTGACTGTCCCACTGTTAGGAACTCCTACCACCCGTACCACAGGGAGTCACTAATCACTCTATGTCACCACCTACTTATTCGTAATAATTAAGATTTAATTCTTGTGCGCTACCTGCGCTTTGGTGGGTGTTAACTCCCATTGTCCTTAAATCATATCAATATTGTCTTCATATCACAAGTCGTAGCGTGTCCTGCGAGACACGAGTACCAATGTATTAGTGTCTGACCACGTGGTCTTGTGACTAGGCTCATCGCTCCCTGGGGTATTAAAAAATAATTAAATAATAAAGTTAAGTCCAGAATGACTAAACAGACGCTCACAAGCAGCAGATGCAACTTGAGAGATACGTCACATAATGTCGGAAAAGACCTCAGTAGCTCCATTCCATCCCCTGGGCATACCAAGTAGCTATCAAGCTCCTTCAGTTGAGGAGTTTGTGGATGATTGTTGCCTCCATAGTGACTGAATCTGACTAAGACTCGCCGTGTACTGTCCCTGACGTGTTACGGAGGTTACAAGTACAATACAATAATACAGTACAAGGACATATATAGAACAAGCAGGGTCCACTAGAGAACTACTCAAAAACATAAGGGAAATTCAGCATGACCTCCAAGAAGAATATACAAAAACTAACAACGAAAAATGGAAGTCTAATATTAAACATAGATACAACAAAGGACACAAAAAACATTTTGGCAAAACATTAACAGATTACTTGGCACCTAAAAACAAACAGTAAACTACATGCAAGACCAAAACGGAGAAACACTTTATACAGACCAGGAGAAAGGAGAGGCCCTTTGTAGAGAAAGGAAAAATATATTCAGAATATCAGAAGAAGAAAATTGGAACCTTGACAAAGAAAATGAAGAAGCCATTAAAGACTGGCTAAGACAGCGAAACAATTAACGGACTCCCTACCATACCAGAAATCCAGATAGACTAAAACCTAATAGGTTCATAGGACACGACGAACTACTACACAGATTACGCAAATTAAAGAAAAATCACCTGGAATAAATGGCACAACTTGAAATATACTATTAAATCTACCGTTAATAACAGACCAATACAAGTGCTCCTAAACATATACAACTGAGCCCTATCAGCCGGTTACTTCCCCGATGCCCTCGAATGCGTTAAAATGATCTTCATTCCCAAAGAATTCATAGATCCAAAACATATAACCAACTACAGACCGATATCTTTACTGGAAATAACTGGCAAACGCCTAGAGCGAATAATAAACAACAGGCTACAAAAATTCCTCGATACAAACAATAAACAACCCAAGAGAACACGGCTTCAGGAGAGGGAGAGGAACCCAAACTGCAATAACGATAATAACATAAATCATCACCAAAGAAAAACAACATAGAAACCAAGTAAACCTTGTCCTGAGAGACATGGCAAAAGTCTTTGATAAAGTGTGGCACACAGGCCTAAAGTACAAAATCTTACAACTACACCTGCCCGCAGAAAGCAAAAGAAACCTGCGTGTCTACCTCCGAAACAGAAGAGCACAGTTGCAAATTGATAAGTATCTAGGCCCAACCCTAGACCTCGAAAGTGGGGTACCCCAGGGGGTCGTCCCGTCCCCAACACTATTCACCATATATTCAAACAACCTTCCAGAACCAACACAACATAGCGAACATATCTTCGCAGATGACATCACACAGATCATAAAGTACCCATGAACTTCATGGGCAATGGTGGCACGCCATACAACACATCCAATAAAGAGCATAAATGATTGCGAAAGAAAATGGAAGATTAAAACAAATATGAAAATTTTTAAAATCATACCAATTGCCAAGAAAAAGGTCGAACCAGTCATCGTGGATGAAGAAATATACCCATACGCCAATGAAGGTACCTTACTACGACTCAAGATCACAAAAACCGGATACCAAAGCTTTATCAAAGAAAAGGACAGCAAACTACGCAGAAAAATTAAAAAAAAATTATGAGATTCCAAAACCTAAATACACAAAACAAACTAAAACTGTATTCAGCACTAATAAAATCAATAATAAGCTGCCCACCTGTACCAATCAACACATTCAGTGACACAAGAATCAAGAAACTACAAACAATACAAAATAAATGTCTACGATTTATAGATAACCTCAGATATGAACAAAGAATAACAAACGAAGAGCTGCATAGGAGAGCCAACATCGAGGCAGTAAATGTACATATACATAAGAATATAAGAACATAAGGAGTCTGCAATAGGCCGGTTGGCCTGTGCATGGCAGCTCCTGTCGAGAGTAACTACCACTCTCTATCATCTATGAATCTATCCAGCCTCCTTTTGAAACTTTCCAGAGTTCCAGCACTTACTACAAAGTTGCTAAGCTTGTTCCATTCTTCGCTGCATCGACTCTAGTGAATTGATATCCATTCTATAATTAGGGCACCAAAACTGAACCGCATAATCGAGGTGCGGCCTGACTAGCGCAAGATACAGTTGCAATAAGACCTCTGCACTCTTATTACTTACACTTCTAGATATAAAACCCAATACTCTGTTTGCCTTATTTCGAACATTAACGCACTGTTTTCTAGGCCGTAGGTCCGGGCTTATAAGTACCCCTAGGTCTCTTTCACAAGTCGACTTCTCTAGGTTGATGTTGTTAAGGCTGTAAAGTGTATACATTGTCAGCATTTGTTCTTCCAATATTAAGTACGCTGCACTTGCTGGTGTTGAATTTCATTTGCCATTTTTCAGACCACCCCTGTAGTTTATGTAGATCCTCCTGTAATGTATTTGCATCCTGCCCTGAATTAATCTGCCGCCCTATTTTGGTGTCATCCGCAAACTTGCTTATGTCACTGCTGATCCCAGTATCTAGATCGTTAATGTAGATTATGAACAAGAGTGGGCCTAGTACTGACCCCTGGGGAACCCCACTGGTTACACGGCCCCACTCAGATTTAACACCATCTACGCTGACCCTCTGCGTTCTATCGGTGAGCCATGATTTTATCCAATTTAAAACTTTCCCCTCGATACCATGAGCCTTAATTTTTCTCAGAAGCCTCTGATGCGGTACTCTGTCAAATGTTTTGCTAAAGTCTAAGTAAATACTACCGTAATTTTCGTCATTATCTACTACCTCGAAGACTTTCCTAAAAAAACGTCAGCAGATTTGTTAGACACGATTTTCCCTTTGTAAACCCATGTTGCGAGTCGTAGATTAATTTGCTTCTCTCTAGATGCGATCGGATGCTATCTGCTATAATTGATTCAAGAAATTTCCCCACTACTGACGTCAAACTGATCGGCCGGTAATTTGACGCTGATGCTCTGTCTCCCTTTTTTAATATGGGTACTACATTTGCCTGTTTCCACAAGTCTGGCACAACTCCGGTGTCTAATGATTTTGTAAATAAATTTACGAGGGGTCTGCTAATCTGTTCCCTACACACTTTCAAGACTCGAGGGAAAATTTCATCCGGCCCTGGGGATTTTGTCTTCTTTAGTTTATTTATCCTCTTAAGAACATCCTCTTTTCTGATAGTGATATTCTCTAATTTCTCTTCTTCCTTTCCCCTAAATATCAGTTCCACCTCTGGAATTTCCTCGCGAATTTCTTCTGTGAAAACTGATAAGAAGTAGTTGTTCAATGCTTTGCTTATTTCTCCACTGCCATTTATCACTTCTCCCCTCCCTGACTTTAAAGGCCCAACTTTGTCCTTGACTTTTGTTCTATATACCTTGAAAAATCCCTTGGGATTCGCCTTTGATTCTCTTGCTATTTTGACTTCATAGTCTCTCTTTGCTTTTCTTATATTTTTCTTAACATTCCTAGATAGTTCATTATACCTATTTCTGAGCTGCTCTTCCCCTCCCTTTAATTTCTTATAGATTCCTTTCTTTATTCCTATGTTATGTTTAAGTTTTCTGGTCATCCACCTTGGCTCATTCTTATTTGACCTAAGTTTTCTGTATGGTATATTTTGTTCTTGTGCTTTATGTAGTATACTAGTGAATATAGTATAGTCATGATCAATTGTTGTAACATCTATTACCTCACCCCTTCCTACTGGGGACTGATGTGACTGTTCCCAAGTGACCTCACCTCGGTACCTTCGTAATCCCTGATAATCCGCCAACCGAAAGTTTGGGACTCTGACCATATTGTCATTGTTTTTCTTTTCCCAATTTAGGGTGAACCTGATTTCTCTGTGATCACTGTTACCTAGTTCTTCCCCTACTGTGATATCTCTGATAATATTTTCTTTATTTGTTAATACTAGGTCTAATATATTGTCACCTCTAGTAGGTTCTGTAATTAGTTGTTCCAAGAAATTGTCCTGTACTGCGTCTAGGAAGTCTTCAGATTCATAGTCAACCTACAATGTTGTCCCAGTCAATATTTCTGAAGTTGAAATCCCCCATAATGCACAGGTTGTTATATTTTGCTGCCCTACTCATTTCCTGCCATATGGGCAGGACCCACACAACTATTTTACTATGGTTAATAATTAATTACTTACAAATATATTATTAGTTTGCATGTATTGGAGTAAAAGTATTAGAAAACCATACTCAAGTAAAAGTAAAAGTACTATAAAATTTGAGTTCTTTTTAAAATGTTAATACCCCAAAATGTTACCTAATTACAGTACTCAAGTAAATTTATTTAGTTACTTTACAACTCTGGTAGAGAGGAGTCCGTTATATATGGAGGTCTCACTGTAGTTCACTAGTCAAGTTATCTTCTTTCATGAACAATAAGTCATGACCTTAAAGCCTGGGCAGGTGACCATTTCAACATGCACACCAGAGTATATCTACCTGAGAACTCACCTAGCGCACCCAACCTGTAGTTGGCTGTGACTAGCACCACGTTCTCCTTCAGGAGCTTTTGAGGGCCAAGGGAGGATGCCGCTCCCCGCAGGTACCCGCCCCCATGCAGGAAGAATAACACTGGTAGCCTTTCCAGTGACTGACCTGTCAGATCACCGTCCTTATCAATTCCAGAGACAGAATTACATATAATGTTTACAATTTATCAACACATGAAGCTGTCCCTCACAAAACTAATCTGAAATGTCACAATTCAAGACAAAATGTGAGGAGTCTCTCAGTTTCCCACAAACATTAGCAGGTGATGAAACTTTCGGCCAGGCAAAGATCTTTCATGGACGTAATCCTGTAAGTTTCGTCAATAAGGGCAAGTCAGTCACAGGTGCTAGAAGGGGCAATGTCCCTAAATATAAGAGCAGGTGCTGGTATTTGCAGCCATGCATTGAACCTCTCTGGAGGACTGTGACCCATGCCTAACATTGACCAAGCCAACACCTCTACTAATGTTTCACTCTGAGTTTTAATGTTTATATCATGATCAAATACATTATGTTCATTTTTATTATAATTGTTATCACAACTATGAAAGTCAGTTTTAATGATAATATCACCATTATTAGCATCATCTTTATCAGTTTATGGATTTTGAAAGTACTGTACAGACATAATAGTGTATTAGCGTCGTCTTCTGTTACAAACCACTGTCCTCCCCACAGGGTCCGACAGCCCACCAGGACAAGACAGCTAAGACTCCCATAAGAGGATGAAAAACATACACAAGTCGTGATGAATAACATCTGTAAGAGGAACAAAATCTCCAGTTAGTGAAGCTCATAGGTCTACAGGAGGGAGTAGAACCAAGCTTACCTGGCAGAACAGGTGTGTATACATTCAGGTACAGGCAGTCCTCATTCCCAATCACCTTTTGAGAGCTGTGGTCATACTGGGGACAGAAGGGGCGGTGCTGGGTGGCATCTAAACGACCGCCTGGCCACACCCCACCTCCCTCCAGCTCGCTAGGAGCCGCCCATCTCAGACGACCCAGTGGGGCCTGGGCAAACGGGATGCCCCTGTGGATGAAGATTGAGTAAAGCAGGATCCCAGGCTGGATGAACAAGCCTAGTTTAAAACAAGTTTTTATATCCACACTGTACACAATAAAGCTAATTATAACCACTTTTTAACAAATGAGAATAGTGGCCAAAGGCCAGTGGTGAAGAGGATAAAGTAACTTAAAAGCATAGTAGGGATTGATACCCATGCACACATCCACATACAGTACAGTACAGCATTAAAGTTAATTAATAAGTACAATTATTTAAGCACGTATTTGAAATCTTGCTGAAACTATGGTTCAGTTATGTCCAACACAAGCGAAAACAAATATGGAAAGGTGTTCATAAAGTAGACCTCACTAACAACCAAAGCTAACCTAAAACCAAACAATAAGAGGGTTCAGTAGTTTTAATTAGGTCAAGTTATGTTGGGTTTGGTTGTTTCATGTGTACAGTACCTGAGGGGCTGGATATTCAAAAACATTTACAATGCTGTATAGGTAAACCTCGATATATGATATCCCGTTCAGCAATATTTTGCTCTCACGATGGTCATAAACTAAGACCATCTCGCTAAATACGATCAAAAAATTCGATTTAACGATAGCCATCAAATACGTATCTACTGATATCCATTGGTTGGATTTGTTTTTTTTCACTATAAACACTAAAATTTTTCGATCTCTTGCAAGGATTCCATCAATGCAAATTTTATTTTTCTTCGTCAAGTCAGTGACATTTCATGAAGAAACAATATTTAGCCTTATGCACCCCACATCTCTACCTTCACTTGTAATCCTACCCACGGGCCGCCACACAGCCAACCTGCGCACTACAGTCCTGTGTTTGGTTCTTTGTCAATCTTAAGCCTGCCATCACCTGGCTCCACGATTATTATCGACCAGCATCGTAGTGTACATTGTACTTATCATCGGTGTTTTTTTTACTTATATACTGTAGTGAGAGGACAGCACTAACATTTAGAATGAACTGTGTTATGGTGACTGTGAAGTGATATTTTCTGTGTTTTTATGAGCTGTATGGTGCGTCTTTCTCTTGTTTTGAATACATGAGCAGTGTCAGCCGCTATCATTGTATTTGTTGTTATCATTTGCTCTGTTTTTGTGACTGAAGTGAGCAGTGTAACCTTGTTAATGTCTGGCGAGGCCAAGGCATCCGACACAACCGTGTCTCTGAGGTGAAGCTTGACATGTTAAGCAGCACGAGACTCCCTAGACTCCTAGAGGCTGTGTGGGAGTCAGAGTGACGTCTCCTTGAGCCTCGAAGGGGACATGTGATGATGACCAGGCATATTCTTCAAGATGTGGCGAGTGTTGTTTAATTGTTTTGTACTGATAGTAGTATTGTAGGAATTGTTTTCTTCTGATAGTAGTATTGTAGGAATTGTTTTGTACTGATATTAGTATTGTAGGAATTGTTTTCTTCTGATATTAGTATTGTAGGAATTGTTTTCTTCTGATAGTAGCATTGTAGGAATTGTTTCGTACTAATAGTAGTATTGTAGGATATTTTGTTGGTGATCCATGTGTGTTTGGGGACTGACTGGGAACGTGTCCCATCGAGCCCCATGTTATAATGCTCCCCTATCTAAGATAATTCATCTAACGGTGGGTTTTTCAGGAGCCTAACACCACTGTTTAACGAGGGACATCTTTACTGGCTACAGGAGGCTGCATTGTTAGTAAATAATGGACTTATTGATTGGTTTACACTTAGACAGGGAATAAGACAAGGCGGTGTTCTATCTCCACCATTGTATATTATACCTGTAATATATACAGGTCACCCCCAAGATACAATATCCCGAGATGCGATATTTCACTTTAACGATGGTTATATACGATCAAAACAACTCGCTTTAACGATATCCATCAAATAACCATCGATATCCAATTGTCGGAAAAAAAATCTCTAGTGCAAACTATGGGTTGTTTTACTCAAATTAATCTCCGTCTTGCAAGGATTCCAACAATGCAAGTTATATTTTTCTCTGTCAAGTCAGTGGCATTTTATAAGGAAACCCAATGCACCATGCATCTCTACCTTCACAACATGTGTCGGGAATTTTAGAATAATGATAATTACTATATGCATACACATTGGTGGTAGGACTGCAAATTTTATGGTAATACGTAAAAGTAAAAATAAGAGACCCTACTCCATCGCAGCTACTAAAATACCACAGCTACACTATCAAAATCCTGATTGCTGTTTAGTTAATACAAGCGATCGCGGGCATGTTCGTGCCCTCGGGAGAGCTTGAACGCTCGTGACAGCGTACAGCGAATGAGGGTGTGCCAAGTCCGTAGGCTTGCATGGTTAATTAGGGTGCGCCAAGTCCGTAGGCTTGCATGGTTAATTAGGGTGCGCCAAGTCCGTAGACTTGCATCGTTTTCCATCGTAAATAAAATTGTTAAATAGTGCCTTCCTAAAGAAACCATCGACATGGGACCAAGTTTGTTCCACTCTACGAATTTTTTACGAATTTTCCACCAAGTTTGATGAAAAATGATTGTGCCGTTTCGGCTGCCCAGAACAGACACACACACACACACACACACACCTAGTCCCATAGTATATTAGATAATGGGATTAGTCTATGCACTAATTTAATTGCATATCCTGGTATAATTGTATCACAAAGGTATCATAAAATTTAGACTTGTTATTAACCATTTATGGCATCTGGTGTTGTCATAGGAACCCTTAATGCATGTTATAACTTGTGTCTACTTATACTATCATGAGATGTATTGGCCAAAACATTGTCCCAACCGAATTGGACCTGCATATTAGCACCAGTGACAACAATGTTGGGTTTAGCCAGCCTAGATAAAGCTGTAAGATATAACAAGTACTGTATAAGTGTTCCTTAGCTTATAGATGGTAGAGACAAAGATCATGTGGACCTCGAAGGCTTTATGGAGAGAGTTGTGTCATGATGACTTCCATGTCTTGAAATACACAATTAATATAAACTAAATTGATGTATTTTTGTTAATAGGAGTTACTAGAACATCTAGTGGTTGCAGGTTTTCCTTGACGCAGGTTCGGTGCATCTTTATTTCTTGAAGGTTGAAGCTGGTCTCTTCTAAACTATAAATTTAAATTATAATTGTGTTTTATTCGGTAAACTTAATATTTAATTACGAAGTGAGTTTTTATTAAATTTAGTATTAAATACGAACGTAGTTTAGAAGACATAAATTTCCACTTCCCGCCAGATAAATTCTCTAATTATTCTAGTCATTTCACAGCATACCTGTATTTAAACACTTACTTTGTTAGCTTGTCCAAATAACTAGAATTATAAGGTTATACTGTATACAACTAAATATTCTAATACTTAGTATAAAGAATTATATACAATTATACGTACAGTTCTTTGCAGGAAGTAGGAATATCAGCCGAAGCCAGAAGGTCCTGCAGGCTGTTGGCAAGATATAACCTACCTAAAGGCGTAGAAGGGCCTGCTGGTAGGCTGATCTGTGAACTCCTGCATTCCGGCGATGAGGCCGAGGCTGGTGGGCAGGTCAACACGCTGAACCTCCCCGACGGGGGTGTCTCTCACGCCCACACCTGTCACCACACACCAGACCAAGAAGTATAGAGTGCCTTGAGTCGACTCATATGAAGCACAAAGTCGCTATTCACCACTGTACTAGTTACCATTATCAATAAGACTTATTAGTATATCACCATGCCTGATCATATGGATCTGTAAGGTTATTTTTCCCAAGATAACTGTACAGGCAGGTCACAGGGCGAGGGCGGATCCAGGAATATCAAAAGAAGTTAAGGGTGGGGGAACATGGCGAGTGCAGAGAGCCCAACCAGCTATTTTTTGGGGGGTGGGGGGGGGGGGGAACTGTAAGTCCCCCCCCCCAAGTTTTTATTTAAATCTCGCCAATTTCACTGGCATTTTGAGGCCATTTTGAAGCCATGTGCACTTGATATTAGGAGATATTCAGAATCTGAAGTTAATAGTAAATATTTTTTATTATACAAAAAACGCCTGGGTAAAATAATGTATTAAATAAAAAATATTGAAATTTTATGGTGAAAAGGGGGAGTTCGGCTTCCCAGGACCCCCTGGATCCGCCCTTGCAGGGGGACCATTGGGGCCACAACCAAACATCAACACGTTGTCTCGTGATGGCCAAACTAGAGACGATCGATTTTTTTTTTTTTTGCGGGAATTAGTCCAGCCGGGCACAAGTCTCTGTAGGATCCCTCGAGTGTCCTTGACAGTATTTTCCTGGGTTAATTTGAAGCCCAGTTGGCTACTGTTCTCGTTTCCACAGTTTGAGGCGTTACTATAGACCGTTCCATAGACCTACCAACCTGTGTGTGAAGCAGTATTTCTTTATATTTGTCCTGCATGATAACTCGACGGTGAATCTGAGGTTATAACCCTTTGTGTTGGTGGTACATGATATCAAAATGTGGCCCAGGTTCACGTTCTCCATCCCTTTCGATAGTTTGAATGTGTCTGTAAGATCTGTCCTATTATGTATTGTTTGGAGAGTAGTTAGTTCCGGAATAATCTAGACGTTGTGTTGCACGTTCTACCTCTTTCCAGGAGCTCAGGATATGTTTCTCGAGAGTCGAGAATCATTCATTTCTCAGTCACCGCCTGAGAAAATTTAACAAGATTGGTCATAACGTTAACCACTGTCCGTCAGTTAGCCCGGGGAAGCAGTTGTACGGATCCGTAAGATGAACCGCGGCCTGTAAGGTGTGAGTGTGAACAAAGCCTTTCTCTTAAGGGCATGGTATACATCACACTCCTGAGGAAGTATGAACATAATAGAGCAGCGGCATGGAGACTGCAACAGATATTAAGAACAATAATAATAAAAGAAAAAATAAGTACAGTCATGTAGTTTTAGATTTTACGACTGCCAGGGCAACAGGAGCAGCAAGACACTTGAGGAAAAAGGTTAAAAAAAAGTTATGGCGACCTACCAGAGAGGATCCTGGCAGCCCGTGGCAGTGTTGTAGTGTGTTGTTGGCCAGTGACGAGTCTCTCTGTTTCCCCGTCTGCCAGAGGTCCTCCCCAGGCACCAGCACCTCCAGCCAGGGTGAGGAGGAACACCACAAAAATGTCTATCAAGTAATAGATCTCAGTAGTGGTCCGGGAAGCAGCTGTGGGTGACTGGGTCATGTTCTCTTAATACCTCCACACACGGCCTCAGTCTTATGGTAAACACGAATAATCTTATCGAAAAAAGTCTTTTCTTGTGTAATATTTCCCCGCTGCTAATACTTCTCGCACCTTGTGGTATATTCTACTCTTTAATTTTAAAAACGCACCGGTGTAATATCCTCCTGTCAGACGTTTGATTTTAAATATAAAATTGTCCCTTCAAAGGAGACTTTAGTTTAAATAAAATCTTCGTTCATTCTTCTAAATTCTCATATTTACAAAAATAACTCGACTCTAGTTTAGGACAAGACTCACTCGAGGTACGATTCAACCAATTCATTTACTAGTACCGTACAGTATACAGTATACGTAGGGATGTACACCAAAAACTTGTCGCTAATTTTAAATCACCTCCTACCACAGGTCAGTGTAAAAGTGGACGCTCCTAACGTGACAGTGACACGGTAGTGACTGATTAAACTGGTGACAGGAGGGTGAGTGTAACCTTACAGGGAGCTCACTACCCTTCTGAGTGTGACAGGTGACTGAGTGCGAGTTACAGATTCCCTCCGACCTCAAACCCGTACAATGACTGTTTCCACCTACCCACCTTCCCTCCATCCCCCCCCCCCCCTCCTTCCCTTACTCCGGTATCTCGAACACAACAGTTACCAACGCGCTCACCGACAACACTCTATAAAACGCCTTCCTGTTTTATTGAACATGATCACTGGTTACGCATCATACCCTCATTTAAAGTAAAAGTATTACTGCTTAGCTATTACAGGATGTTTAGAACAGAGTGCATAGGAATAAAAAGAGCCACATTGTCAACTGCGCCCTCATAGTATGAACATTCAGGTTGCAGATGATGGTGGTGCGGGTGAGAGGGTGGAGGGGAGAGATGGTGAGGGGTGGAGGGGGAGGTGGGGGTTGATCATGTGTACATAGTGTTTTTGTGTTATAGTTTTATGGTGTCAAGTATGATAATATGTTATATCTTACACACAAACACACACTGTGTGTGATGCTATCAACAAGAGTTACCGAGAGTCTGACATAAGCTGCGTTAGTGTGGATTAGACAAGACTGGTCACAATAAGTAGGCCAACAGAACAGTCCTAATAATAATAATAATAATTTTAGTAGACCTTTATTTCGGCTAATTTGTTTAGCATTATTTTGTAATTGCTGCCTTACATCACCTAACCTACCCTAGTCTTTTATTGAATTGATAATAAAAGTTTATTTAGCCAGAAAATGGCAAATACAGAGTGGAAAATAATGACAATATTGACAGGGCTGAGCCAGTTAACCCAACCTAACCTCCTCAAGTGATTAGGGTGGTTAAACTTGAGGTGAAGTATGCTGGGTGTTTAATCATTAACACTCGGCCAACTCACGTATACAAGTGTGTTGATATAATCAATAACTTGTACAGGTATAATTAAGGGGGTGGTTCGTGGGTCCATAGATGACTAAGCTTGATGCTGTTGTGTGTGTGTGTGTGTGTGTGAAATAATAATAATAATAATAATAATAATAATAATAAACGGTTTATTAATAGAGTTGCAGCCGGTGGCTGAAAATATACAGACTTACATTTGATTTATACATAATGATGTAATATGCATTGAATACATTTACAGGGCTGTACAGTACATAAATTAGGAGTTTTTTATTATTTTAACAATAGATGGGATGGTGCTGTTCTTATATCTATCGGTGCGGGCTCTTATGGGCTGAATTTTGTTGTAGTGGCGGACTGCGCGAGGTGGGTGGGGGGCTGCAGGTGGCAGGAGGTGGCGATTACGAGGGTGGTGCATTAGTTGGTTGCCAAACCTTTCCAGTGCTTGGTGGTGGAGGTCACTGAGGGATGGCATTTCCAGTGTGTGTGTGTGTTTGTGTTGTAAAGACGTGTATATATAATATCATATCACAACTTATTGAAAGTACTCCACAATGATCACAAACAAAATGGCCTCAAAACTAACCTAAGACTACCGTAACTACAAACTTTCTTTTGTTACGAGTAAAACAAAAAACAAAAAATCTCCCCATTCTAATACACAGTGACTGGAAATCATAGGGATACAGTAGGCCTATATATTTCTCCCAGCAATCGATATCTAATAGGCTTACACACATTCCAGGGGTCAATTACCTTATAGTGTAGGCCTCTTCTGAATGTCTATATGACTAGTTGTATTAAAGGACATAAGAATATATTAAACGGAATAATTGTAATACTCTACATTCCGTGATAGTCATAAAGATAATAACAATAATAAATGAGGAGGGTGTTACGTTTGTAGTTAATACATACGAGCCCGAACCCAATAACATACGAACCCAAGCCCGAACCTATTACAGAATACGATAACATACGAACCCAAGCCCGAACCTATTACAAAATACGATAACATACGAACCCAAGCCCGAACCTATTACAAAATACGATAACATACGAACCCAAACCCGAACCTATTACAAAATACTATAACATACGAACCCAAGCCCGAACCTATTACAAAATACGATAACATACGAACCCAAGCCCGAACCTATTACAAAATACGATAACATACGAACCCAAGCCCGAACCTATTACAAAATACGATAACATACGAACCCAAACCCGAACCTATTACAAAATACTATAACATACGAACCCAAGCCCGAACCTATTACAAAATACGATAACATACGAACCCAAGCCCGAACCTATTACAAAATACGATAACATACGAACCCAAGCCCGAACCTATTATAAAATACGATAACATACGAACCCAAGCCCGAACCTATTACAAAATACGATAACATACGAACCCAAGCCCGAACCTATTATAAAATACGATAACATACGAACCCAAGCCCGAACCTATTACAAAATACGATAACATACGAACCCAAGCCCGAACCTATTACAAAATACGATAACAGACGAACCCAAGCCCGAACCTATTACAAAATACGATAACATACGAACCCAAGCCCGAACCTATTACAAAATACGATAACAGACGAACCCAGGAAGAACCGAAACCAGAAATGAATTACCATGTGAACTTTAGTGATTTGAACCCGGATCTTTATAGTGACGGAGACGTGTGAGGCAGGCAAGGGAACAATGGAGGTTGAATTTGCCCACACAGATCCAGCCCGGAAGCTGCGATAACACCTGAATTCTTATCAAACGAGGGCGGCAGGTGTGACGTAGGCGGGTATAGAGTGACTCACATGTTAACTATTTAATAATCTTGTTGTTGGAGAAGGTGAGGTCTTCAAGCACAGTTTGAATAGCTGGCAGTCATGAAAATAATAGGAAAGATATTATTTGGTTCATTAACAACTACTTAAGGATTCTGAAAGACATCTGAAGACAGGGAAAGTGACAAAGGAAAAGCCAACCTAGCCAACAGGAGAGAGAGAGAGAGAGAGAGAGTGAATATGCCGACTAAGAAATAAAACAGTCTGCTACTCGGCGATCACTTGTTGAGTCAGCCGCAAAAAATTCCCGCCGGATTTCTCAGTTTTCCATGATGAATTACTGTATACACGACAGCCGATCATATCCTGGCCTGATTATACCGTGTTATATTATACTGCCTCTTGACCGTAGCCGATAATGCTCCTCTCTCTCTCTCTCTCTCTCTCTCTCTCCAGCCAAGGTATTACACAAATATATAGCCACAGAATAGTCACAGGATACAAAAACAGGATACAGCCACAGGGCACAGATAGGATATAACAAAAGGATATACCCCTCAATACATTCATAGGATATAGCAACATGATACAGACATAAAATACAGCCTCAGAATACAGAGTGGCCTACAACCACATGATATAAACACAGGGTACAGCCACAGGGTACAGTCACAGGAAACAAACACAGGATAGAGCCACAGGGTACAGCCACAGGATACAGCCACATGGTACAGCCACTGGATGCAACCACAGGATACAAACACAGGATACAGCCACAGGATACAAACACGGGGTGCAGCCACGGGGTGCAGCCACAGGCTACAGCCACAGGGTACAACCACAGGGTACAGTCACAGGGTATAACCACAGGATACAAACACAGGATACAGCCACAGGATACAAACACAGCCACAAGGTAGAGACAGGGTACAGCCACAAGGTACAGCCACAGGATACAAACACAGCCACAAGGTACAGCCACAGGATACAAACACAGCCACAAGGTAGAGACAGGGTACAGCCACAAGGTACAGACACAGGATACAGACACAGGATACAGACACAGGATTGCCACAGGATTCAGAAACAGGATACAGACACAGGATACAGCCACAAGATACAGTCACAGGATACAGACACAGGATACAGCCAATACAACCATGATATAAACCAGGTCAGGTTGATTCTCTCCCCGTCGCCTGAATTCATTACTGTCGTTGGCCAATCAAGTGTCCAGGTGTATGAATGAGGTCACTTCCGGTACGTGAGGCGCCGCCATGTTGGTACACTTGTTATGGTGATGATGACGCTAAACTCAGCATAACTGGCGATAATGTTTGTGCAGAGAGAGAGAGAGAGAGAGGTGAGAGAGAGTGAGAGAGAGAGAGAGAGAGTGAGAGAGAGAGAGAGAGAGAGGTGAGGGCGTTATCATTATTATTGTCATCATCGTCGTTGTTGTTGTTGTTACCTCAAAAACGCACCAATTGTAAGTCATTCTATTTTGGTATGTGACCTGATATGGCTGACTGGCACTCAACAATTCAAAGAGGTCACAAAGTTTGTGTTAAGAAACCAATGTGGGAACACAATTTTATTAAAATGCTATAAAAATAAAAGGTATCCAGTTTTTTATGGTTCCCATCTAATAAAAATCCGTTTTCTATGTTTATTAAAATTCCATTTTCTGTGTTTGTTTCAGAGGTGACTTTACTGTTCGTTAAACATTGCTGACGTCTGCGATGACATTCTAATTAAAATACAAACTGAAATATTTCCTTCGTATCTCTATGACAGATTAATTGTCTTAGTCGGTTTGTCTATTTAATCACATACTAATGCGTATGTGTGTAGGTCTGACTGTTTACTCTTGTCTATCTCACCTCTTTCAGTTGTATCATTGGTATTGTATTTAGTCTAACCTGATTTATTTATCATACCCACTCTTAAGGTTATACACCAGATCGTATACGTTAAGACTATCATCCTCATCATCGTCTAATACAAACTACGTTATACTTTTAGCATTACTGATTTATTGATTATTTACAATCCGAATTGTAATTTTTTGGGATTAGGAAAACTAGCAAAGTTGTGTGTGTTCGTTACTATGATAATGACAACAACGAGGAACTTAAAAAAATAGTTATTTCCATGAGTCGCCGTACAACTGTGGAACCTCAAGAGTCACTGTATTGTTGTGGAACCCTCGAGTCAGTGTAGTGTTGTGGAACCCTCGAGTCAGTGTATTGTTGTGGAACCCTCGAGTCAGTGTAGTGTTGTGGAACCTCTTGAGTCAGTGTATTGTTGTGGAACCCTCGAGTCAGTGTAGTGTTGTGGAACCCTCGAGTCAGTGTAGTGTTGTGGAACCCTCGAGTCAGTGTAGTGTTGTGGAACCCTCGAGTCAGTGTATTGTTGTGGAACCCTCGAGTCAGTGTAGTGTTGTGGAACCCTCGAGTTAGTGTAGTGTTGTGGAACCCTCGAGTCAGTGTAGTGTTGTGGAACCCTCGAGTCAGTGTAGTGTTGTGGAACCCTCGAGTCAGTGTAGTGTTGTGGAACCCTCGAGTCAGTGTAGTGTTGTGGAACCCTCGAGTCAGTGTAGTGTTGTGGAACCCTCGAGTCAGTGTAGTGTTGTGGAACCCTCGAGTCAGTGTAGTGTTGTGGAACCGTCGAGTCAGTGTAGTGTTGTGGAACCGTCGAGTCAGTGTAGTGTTGTGGAACCCTCGAGTCAGTGTAGTGTTGTGGAACCCTCGAGTCAGTGTAGTGTTGTGGAACCCTCGAGTCAGTGTAGTGTTGTGGAACCCTCGAGTTAGTGTAGTGTTGTGGAACCTCTTGAGTCAATATACTGTTGTGGAGAACTATGAATCACTGTACACAAAACACACCCAGCATTATGGCTCTGCGAACGCCAGGCGAAGGACTTAGCCAGGCGGAATCATTTGCTTACAGGCGTACATTAACGAAATTGGGACGTCCAAGAGGCATAAACAATGTCGTCAACAGTCATCTCTCTCTCTCTCTCTCCACCACCTACCATCCCTTACCCCCATAACCACCACTACTATTACCACCATTACTGTTTCTTTATCATCACCTACCACTATCACCATCATTATACTTCCACCACCATCACTACTATAATCACCTACCATTACACTACTATCACCACCAGTACCATCCACCACCATCACTACTATAATCACCTACCACTATCACCACCAGTACCATCCACCACCATCACTACTATCATCACCTACCACTACATTACTACAACTACTATCACCACCAGTACCATCCACCACCTACCACTATTAATGACAAAGTGCACCACACCCCCTCCCTCCCCCCCCCACTCCTACCACCCCCTCTGATAAATTTTCACATTAGTTCCCTAGTCTCTCTCTCTCTCCTTTCTTTTCTCATTCATTTGCTTTCTGTCTGTCTGTCTGTTTGTCTGTCTGTTTGTCTGTTTGTCTGTCTGTCTGTCTGGGATAAACAAAACCCTCACCCACCACCACACAAAAACACCACATGTAGGTCTTACTGTAGTGGGGGTCTCGTTAGGGTGCAAAGGAGGAAAGAGGGGAGGGGAGGGGAGGGGGGAGGGGGGAGGGGGGAGGGGAGAGGGAGGGGAGGGGAGAGGGGAGGGGAGAGGGAGAGGGGAGAGTGGGTAAGAGAGACACAGGTGGCAGGGGTCCCACGCGCCAAGACAAACCCGCCTCGTTAAAAAGGGTATATACTGAATTTTATTATCCAAGTAAAATGTGACGTTCCCCTGACGTGGTAACATATTATGGCCCAAGAAAGGAGTGGGGAGGGGAGAGGGAGTGAGTGGGAAGGGAGGGAGAGGGAGGAAGGGGAGGTGAGAAGTATGAGGGAAAGATGCGAGGAGGGATGGTTGGGAGGGAGGGAGGGAGGGAGGGGGTGGAAAGAAGAATGTTAGAAGACGGTGAGAGGGGTGGGTGGAGTGGGGAAGGGAGAGGGATGGGAGGGAAAGAATATGAAGCGAGGGAAGAGAGAGAGAGAAAATAGGAAAGGGAGAGAGTAAGTGTGACGAAAGGGAGGAGGGAGGGGAGAAGCATGAGAGAAGGACGGGTTGGAAGGGAGAAGGGATAGAGAGAGAGTAATGGGATGGTGAAGGAAAGGGAGGGGATGGAGAGGAAAGACGGATAAACAGGGGAAGAGGGGAGAGAATGTTTGAGGGAAAGAAGGGTGCAAGGGAAGAGGAGTGGGGGAGATACGGGGAAAGGAGGGCGAGAAAACAGGGGAGAGGAGGGTGAGGGGAGAGGAGGGTGGATGAGGGGAGAGAGGGGTGGATGAGGGGAGAGAGGGAGGAAGAGGGGAGAGAGGGAGGATGAGGGGAGAGAGGGAGGAAGAGGGGAGAGAGGGTAGGATGAGGGGAGAGAGGGAGGAAGAGGTGAGAGAGGGAGGAAGAGGGGAGAGAGGGAGGATGAGGGGGGAGAGAGAGAGAGAGAGAGAGAGAGAGAGAGAGAGAGAGAGAGAGAGAGAGGCGTTGGGAAATAGAATGGAGAAAGATTTCTCCTCATTCATGCACACACACACACACCAATAAGTCAGTCAGTCAACAAGTCAGCCAACCAGTCAGTCAGCTAGTCGACCAGTCGGCCAGTCAGTCAGTCGGCCAGTCAGTCAGTCGGCCAGTCAGTCAGTCAGCCAACCAGTCAGTCAGCCAGTCGACCAGTCAGCCAACCAGTCAGTCAGCCAGTCAGTCAGTCACTCAGTCACTCACTTAACTGGATCACTTCAGCCGCGACACCAAGACAGATCCTCATAGTCATCGGGTAATTTTTTCTCTTAACTGGAGACGTGAGAGTAAGGAGAGGAGGAGAGAGAGTAAGGAGAGCTGGAGAGAGTAAGGAGAGGAGGAGAGAGTAAGGGGAGGAAGAGAGAGAGTAAGGAGAGGAGGAGAGAGTAAGGAGAGGAGGAGAGAGTAAGGAGAGGAGGAGAGAGTAAGAAGAGGAGGAGAGAGTAAGGAGAGGAGGAGAGAGTAAGGAGAGCTGGAGAGAGTAAGGAGAGGAGGAGAGAGTAAGGGGAGGAGGAGAGAGTAAGGGGAGGAGGAGAGAGTAAGGGGAGGAGGAGAGAGTAAGGGGAGGAGGAGAGAGTAAGGGGAGGAGGAGAGAGTAAGGAGAGGAGGAGAGAGCAAGGAGAGGAGGAGAGAGTAAGGAGAGGAGGAGAGAGTAAGGAGAGGAGGAGAGAGAGTAAGGAGAGGAGGAGAGAGTAGGGAGAGGAGGAGAGAGTAAGGAGAGCAAGAGAGAGTAAGGAGAGGAGGAGAGAGTAAGGAGAGGAGGAGAGAGTAAGGAGAGGAGGAGAGAGTAAGGAGAGGAGGAGAGAGTAAGGAGAGGAGGAGAGAGAGTAAGGAGAGGAGGAGAGAGAGTAAGGAGAGGAGGAGAGAGAGTAAGGAGAGGAGGAGAGAGAGTAAGGAGAGGAGGAGAGAGAGTAAGGAGAGGAGGAGAGAGAGTAAGGAGAGGAGGAGAGAGAGTAAGGAGAGGAGGAGAGAGTAAGGAGAGGAGGAGAGAGTAAGGAGAGGAGGAGAGAGAGTAAGGAGAGGAGGAGAGAGTAAGAAGAGGAGGAGAGAGTAAGGGGAGGAGGAGAGAGTAAGGAGAGGAGGAGAGAGTAAGGAGAGGAGGAGAGAGTAAGGAGAGGAGGAGAGAGTAAGAAGAGGAGGAGGGAGTAAGGAGAGGAGGAGAGAGTAAGGAGAGGAGGAGAGAGTAAGGAGAGGAGGAGAGAGTAAGGAGAGGAGGAGAGAGTAAGGAGAGGAGGGAGAGAGTAAGGAGAGGAGGAGAGAGAGCAAGGAGAGGAGGAGAGAGTAAGGAGAGGAGGAGAGAGTAAGGAGAGGAGGAGAGAGAGCAAGGAGAGGAGGAGAGAGTAAGGAGAGGAGGAGAGAGTAAGGAAAGGAGGAGAGAGTAAGGAGAGGAGGAGAGAGTAAGGAGAGGAGGAGAGAGTAAGGAGAGGAGAGTGAGTAAGGAGAGGAGGAGAGAGTAAGGAGAGGAGGAGAGAGTAAGGAGAGGAGGAGAGAGTAAGGAGAGGAGGAGAGAGTAAGGAGAGGAGGAGAGAGTAAGGAGAGGAGGAGAGAGTAAGGAGAGGAGGAGAGAGTAAGGAGAGGAGGAGAGAGAGTAAGGAGAGGAGGAGAGAGTAAGGAGAGGAGGAGAGAGTAAGGAGAGGAGAGTGAGTAAGGAGAGGAGAGTGAGTAAGGAGAGGAGGAGAGAGTAAGGAGGGGAGGAGAGAGTAAGGAGGGGAGGAGAGAGTAAGGAGAGGAGGAGAGAGTAAGGAGAGGAGGAGAGAGTAAGAAGAGGAGGAGAGAGTAAGGAGAGGAGGAGAGAGTAAGGAGAGGAGGAGAGAGTAAGGAGAGGAGGAGAGAGTAAGGAGAGGAGGAGAGAGTAAGGGGAGGAGGAGCGAGTAAGGGGAGGAGGAGCGAGTAAGGGGAGGAGGAGCGAGTAAGGAGAGGAGGAGAGAGTAAGGAGAGGAGGAGAGAGTAAGGAGAGGAGGAGAGAGTAAGGAGAGGAGGAGCGAATAAGGAGAGGAGGAGAGAGTAAGGAGAGGAGGAGAGAGTAAGGGGAGGAGGAGAGAGTAAGGAGAGGAGGAGAGAGTAAGGAGAGGAGGAGAGAGTAAGGATAGGAGGAGAGAGTAAGGGGAGGAGGAGAGAGTAAGGAGAGAGTAAGGATAGGAGGAGAGAGTAAGGGGAGGAGGAGAGAGCAAGGAGAGGAGGAGAGAGTAAGGAGAGGAGGAGAGAGTAAGGAGAGGAGGAGAGAGTAAGGGAGGAGGAGAGAGTAAGGGGAGGAGGAGAGAGTAAGGGGAGGAGGAGAGAGTAAGGAGAGGAGGAGAGAGTAAGGAGAGGAGGAGAGAGTGAGGAGAGGAGGAGAGAGTGAGAAGAGGAGGAGAGAGTGAGGGGAGGAGGAGAGAGTGAGGAGAGGAGGAGAGAGTAAGGAGAGGAGGAGAGAGTAAGGAGAGGAGGAGAGAGTAAGGAGAGGAGGAGAGAGTAAGGAGAGGAAGAGAGAGTAAGGAGAGGAAGAGAGAGTAAGGAGAGGAGGAGAGAGTAAGGAGAGGAGGAGAGAGTAAAGAGAGGAGGAGAGAGTAAGGAGAGGAGGAGAGAGTAAGGAGAGGAGGAGAGTAAGGAGAGGAGGAGAGAGTAAGGAGAGGAGGAGAGAGTAAGGAGAGGAGGAGAGAGTAAGGGGAGGAGGACAGAGTAAGGAGAGGAGGAGAGAGTAAGGGGAGGAGGAGAGAGTAAGGAGAGGAGGAGAGAGTAAGGGGAGGGGAGAGAGTAAGGGAGGGGAGAGAGTAAGGAGAGGAGGAGAGAGTAAGAAGAGGAGGAGAGAGTAAGGAGAGGAGGAGAGAGTAAGGAGAGGAGGAGAGAGTAAGGAGAGGAGGAGAGAGTAAGGAGAGGAGGAGAGAGTAAGGAGAGGAGGAGAGAGTAAGGGGAGGAGGACAGAGTAAGGAGAGGAGGAGAGAGTAAGGGGAGGAGGAGAGAGTAAGGAGAGGAGGAGAGAGTAAGGGGAGGGGGAGAGAGTAAGGGGAGGGGGAGAGAGTAAGGGGAGGGGGAGAGAGTAAGGAGAGGAGGAGAGAGTAAGGAGAGGAAGAGAGAGTAAGGAGAGGAGGAGAGAGTAAGGAGAGGAGGAGAGAGTAAGGAGAGGAGGAGAGAGTAAGGAGAGGAGGAGAGAGTAAGGAGAGGAGGAGAGAGTAAGGAGAGGAGGAGAGAGTAAGGAGAGGAAGAGAGAGTAAGGAGAGGAGGAGAGAGTAAGGAGAGGAGGAGAGAGTAAGGAGAGGAGGAGAGAGTAAGGAGAGGAGGAGAGAGTAAGGAGAGGAGGAGAGAGTAAGGAGAGGAGGAGAGAGTAAGGAGAGGAGGAGAGAGTAAGGAGAGGAGGAGAGAGTAAGGAGAGGAGGAGAGAGTAAGGAGAGGAGGAGAGAGTAAGGAGAGGAGGAGAGAGTAAGGAGAGGAGGAGAGAGTAAGGAGAGGAGGAGAGAGTAAGGAGAGGAGGAGAGAGTAAGGAGAGGAGGAGAGAGTAAGGAGAGGAGGAGAGAGTAAGGAGAGGAGGAGAGAGTAAGGAGAGGAGGAGAGAGTAAGGAGAGGAGGAGAGAGTAAGGAGAGGAGGAGAGAGTAAGGAGAGGAGGAGAGAGTAAGGAGAGGAGGAGAGAGTAAGGAGAGGAGGAGAGAGTAAGGAGAGGAGGAGAGAGTAAGGAGAGGAGGAGAGAGTAAGGAGAGGAGGAGAGAGTAAGGAGAGGAGGAGAGAGTAAGGTGAGGAGGAGAGAGTAAGGTGAGGAGGAGAGAGTAAGGAGAGGGGAGAGAGTAAGGAGAGGGGAGAGAGTAAGGAGAGGAGGAGAGAGTAAGGAGAGGAGGAGAGAGTAAGGAGAGGAGGAGAGAGTAAGAAGAGGAGGAGAGAGTAAGGAGAGGAGGAGAGAGTAAGGAGAGGAGGAGAGAGTAAGGAGAGGAGGAGAGAGTAAGGAGAGGAGGAGAGAGAGCAAGGAGAGGAGGAGAGAGTAAGGAGAGGAGGAGAGAGTAAGGAGAGGAGGAGAGAGAGCAAGGAGAGGAGGAGAGAGTAAGGAGAGGAGGAGAGAGTAAGGAGAGGAGGACAGAGTAAGGAGAGGAGGAGAGAGTAAGGAGAGGAGGAGAGAGTAAGGAGAGGAGGAGAGAGTAAGGAGAGGAGAGTGAGTAAGGAGAGGAGAGTGAGTAAGGAGAGGAGAGAGTAAGGAGAGGAGGAGAGAGTAAGGAGAGGAGGAGAGAGTAAGGAGAGGAGGAGAGAGTAAGGAGAGGAGGAGAGAGTAAGGAGAGGAGGAGAGAGTAAGGAGAGGAGGAGAGAGTAAGGAGAGGAGGAGAGAGTAAGGAGAGGAGGAGAGAGTAAGGAGAGGAGGAGAGAGTAAGGAGAGGAGGAGAGAGTAAGGAGAGGAGGAGAGAGTAAGGAGAGGAGGAGAGAGTAAGGAGAGGAGGAGAGAGTAAGAAGAGGGGGAGAGAGTAAGGAGAGGAGGAGAGAGTAAGGAGAGGAGGAGAGAGTAAGGAGAGGAGGAGAGAGTAAGGAGAGGAGGAGAGAGTAAGGAGAGGAGGAGAGAGTAAGGAGAGGAGGAGAGAGTAAGGAGAGGAGAGTGAGTAAGGAGAGGAGGAGAGAGTAAGGAGAGGAGGAGAGAGTAAGGAGAGGAGGAGAGAGTAAGGAGAGGAGGAGAGAGTAAGGAGAGTGAGTAAGGAGAGGAGAGTGAGTAAGGAGAGGAGGAGAGAGTAAGGAGAGGAGGAGAGAGTAAGGAGGGGAGGAGAGAGTAAGGAGAGGAGGAGAGAGTAAGGAGAGGAGGAGAGAGTAAGGAGAGGAGGAGAGAGTAAGAGAGGAGGAGAGAGTAAGGAGAGGAGGAGAGAGTAAGGAGAGGAGGAGAGAGTAAGGAGAGGAGGAGAGAGTAAGGAGAGGAGGAGAGAGTAAGGAGAGGAGGAGAGAGTAAGAAGAGGAGGAGAGAGTAAGGAGAGGAGAGAGAGTAAGGAGAGGAGGAGAGAGTAAGGAGAGGAGGAGAGAGTAAGGAGAGGAGGAGAGAGTAAGGAGAGGAGGAGAGAGTAAGGGGAGGAGGAGAGAGTAAGGGGAGGAGGAGAGAGTAAGGAGAGGAGGAGAGAGTGAGAAGAGGAGGAGAGAGTAAGGAGAGGAGGAGAGAGTAAGGAGAGGAGGAGAGAGTAAGGAGAGGAGGAGAGAGTAAGGAGAGGAAGAGAGAGTAAGGAGAGGAGGAGAGAGTAAGGAGAGGAGGAGAGAGTAAGGAGAGGAGGAGAGAGTAAGGAGAGGAGGAGAGAGTAAGGAGAGGAGGAGAGAGTAAGGAGAGGAGGAGAGAGTAAGGAGAGGAGGAGAGAGTAAGGAGAGGAGGAGGAGAGTAAGGAGAGGAGGAGGAGAGTAAGGAGAGGAGGAGAGAGTAAGGAGAGGAGGAGAGAGTAAGGAGAGGAGGAGAGAGTAGGAGAGGAGGAGAGAGTAAGGAGAGGAGGAGAGTAAGGAGAGGAGGAGAGAGTAAGGAGAGGAGGAGAGAGTAAGGAGAGGAGGAGAGAGTAAGGAGAGGAGGAGATAGTAAGGGGAGGGGGAGAGAGTAAGGAGAGGGGAGAGAGTAAGGAGAGGGGGAGAGAGTAAGGAGAGGAAGAGAGAGTAAGGAGAGGGGGAGAGAGTAAGGAGAGGGGGAGAGAGTAAGGAGAGGGGGAGAGAGTAAGGAGAGGAGGAGAGAGTAAGGAGAGGGGGAGAGAGTAAGGAGAGGAGGAGAGAGTAAGGAGAGGAGGAGAGAGTAAGGAGAGGAGGAGAGAGTAAGGAGAGGAGGAGAGAGTAAGGGGAGGAGGAGAGAGTAAGGGGAGGAGGAGAGAGTAAGGAGAGGAGGAGAGAGTAAGGAGAGGAGGAGAGAGTAAGGAGAGGAAGAGAGAGTAAGGAGAGGAGGAGAGAGTAAGGAGAGGAGGAGAGAGTAAGGAGAGGAGGAGAGAGTAAGGAGAGGAGGAGAGAGTAAGGAGAGGAGGAGAGTAAGGAGAGGAGGAGAGTAAGGAGAGGAGGAGAGAGTAAGGAGAGGAGGAGAGAGTAAGGAGAGGAGGAGAGAGTAAGGAGAGGAGGAGAGAGTAAGGAGAGGAGGAGAGAGTAAGGAGAGGAGGAGAGAGTAAGGAGAGGAGGAGAGAGTAAGGAGAGGAGGAGAGAGTAAGGAGAGGAGGAGAGAGTAAGGAGAGGAGGAGAGAGTAAGGAGAGGAGGAGAGAGTAAGGAGAGGAGGAGAGAGTAAGGAGAGGAGGAGAGAGTAAGGAGAGGAGGAGAGAGTAAGGAGAGGAGGAGAGAATAAGGAGAGGAGGAGAGAGTAAGGAGAGGAGGAGAGAGTAAGGAGAGGAGGAGAGAGTAAGGAGAGGAGGAGAGAGTAAGGAGAGGAGGAGAGAGTAAGGAGAGGAGGAGAGAGTAGGAGAGGAGGAGAGAGTAGGAGAGGAGGAGGGAGTAAGGAGAGGAGGAGGAGAGTAAGGAGAGGAGGAGAGAGTAAGGAGAGGAGGAGAGAGTAAGGAGAGGAGGAGAGAGTAAGGTGAGGAGGAGAGAGTAAGGAGAGGAGGAGAGAGTAAGGAGAGGAGGAGAGAGTAAGGAGAGGAGGAGAGAGTAAGGAGAGGGGGAGAGAGTAAGGAGAGGAGGAGAGAGTAAGGAGAGGAGGAGAGAGTAAGGAGAGGAGGAGAGAGTAAGGAGAGGAGGAGAGAGGAAGGAGAGGAGGAGAGAGTAAGAAGAGGAGGAGAGAGTAAGGAGAGGAGGAGAGAGTAAGGAGAGGAAGAGAGAGAGCAAGGAGAGGAGGAGAGAGTAAGGAGAGGAGGAGAAAGTAAGGAAAGGAGGACAGAGTAAGGAGAGGAGAGTGAGTAAGGAGAGGAGGAGAGAGTAAGAAGAGGAGGAGAGAGTAAGAAGAGGAGGAGAGAGTAAGGAGAGGAGGAGAGAGTAAGGAGAGGAGGAGAGAGTAAGGAGAGGAGGAGAGAGTAAGGAGAGGAGGAGAGAGTAAGGAGAGGAGGAGAGAGTAAGGGGAGGAGAGAGTAAGGAGAGGAGGAGAGAGTAAGGGGAGGAGGAGAGAGTAAGGGGAGGAGGAGAGAGTAAGGGGAGGAGGAGAGAGTAAGGGGAGGAGGAGAGAGTAAGGAGAGGAGGAGAGAGTAAGGGGAGGAGGAGAGAAAGTAAGGAGAGGAGGAGAGAGTAAGGAGAGGAGGAGAGAGTAAGGGGAGGAGGAGAGAGAGTAAGGAGAGGAGGAGAAAGTAAGGAGAGGAGGAGAGAGAGTAAGGAGAGGAGTAAGGAGAGGAGGAGAGAGAGTAAGGAGAGGAGGAGAGAGAGTAAGGAGAGGAGGAGAGAGAGTAAGGAGAGGAGGAGAGAGAGTAAGGAGAGGAGAGAGAGAGTAAGGAGAGGAGAGAGAGAGAGTAAGGAGAGGAGAGAGAGAGAGTAAGGAGAGGAGGAGAGAGAGTATGGAGAGGAGGAGAGAGAGTAAGGAGAGGAGGAGAGAGAGTAAGGAGAGGGGGAGAGAGTAAGGAGAGGAGGAGAGAGTAAGGAGAGGAGGAGAGAGAGTAAGGAGAGGAGAGAGAGTAAGGAGAGTAAGGAGAGGAGGAGAGAGTAAGGGGAGGAGGAGAGAGTAAGAAGAGGAGGAGAGAGTAAGAAGAGGAGGAGAGAGAGGAGAGAGAGTAAAAATAGGAGGAATGGGAGAAGAGAGAGAGAGGAAAGACGAGTAGAAAGAGTAAGGATAGGAGAGAAAAGGAGAGAGTAAGGAGAAGAGGAGGGTAGATAGGAAGGACGAATAGGGAGAGTAAGGAGAGGAGGAAAGAGGGAGTAAGGAAGATTAGGCAAGAGTAAAGAGAGGGAGAGTAGGGAAGCCCGATAGGTAATGTCGTGTAGGAAGAGTTTACACATTACCTTGATAATGGTTTTGTGTGTGTACGGGGAAAGAGGAGGAGGAGGGGGGTGAAGGAGGAGGAGGAGGAGGAGGAGGTGAATGAGGAGGAGGAGGAGGAGGAGGAGGAGGTGAATGAGGAGGAGGAGGAGGAGGAGGTGAAGGAGGAGGAGGAGAGGAGGAAGGAGGAGGAGGAGGGGGAGGAGGAGGAGGAGGAGGTGAAGGAGGAGGAGGTGGAGGATGAGGGGGATGAAGGAGGAGGAGGAGGAGGAGGAGGAGGAGGAGGGGGAGGAGGAGGAGGAGGGGGGTGAGGAGAATGAGGGGGATGAAGGGGGAGGAGAAGGAGGAGGAGGAGGAGGAGGAGGTGAGGAGGAGGGGATGAGGAGGAGGTGAGGATGATGAGGAGGAGGAGGAGGGGAGGAGGAGGAGGAGGAGGGGGGTAAGGAGGAGGAGGAGGTGAAGAAGGAGGAGGAGGAGGAGGGGGGGGGGGGGAGGAGGAGGAGGAGGAGGAGGAGGATGAGGAGGAGGAGGATGAGGAGGAGGAGGAGGAGGAGGAGGAGGGTGAAGGAGGAGGAGGAGGTGAAGAAGGAGGAGGAGGAGGAGGAGGAGGAGGAGGTGAAGAAGGAGGAGGAGGTGAAGGAGGAGGAGGTGAAGGAGGAGGAGGTGAAGGAGGAGGAGGAGGAGGAGGTGAAGGAGGAGGAGGAGGAGGAGGAGGTGGAGGAGGAGGAGGAGGAGGAGGAGGGGGGTGAAGGAGGAGGAGGAGTCGGTGGAGGAGGAGGAGGAGGGTGAAGGAGGAGGAGGAGTCGGTGGAGGAGGAGGAGGAGGAGGGGTGTGAAGGTGGAGGAGGAGGAGGGGGGTGAAGGAGGAGGAGGAGTCGGTGAAGGAGGGGGGTGAAGGAGGAGGAGGAGGGGGGTGAAGGAGGAGGAGGAGGAGGAGGAGGGGGAAGAGGAGGAGGAGGTGAAGGAGGAGGAGGAGGAGGTGAAGGAGGAGGAGAGAACGACACACACATTGTTAGTTCAGTGTTTTTTCAATGTTATCGCCTTCCTCCCTCTCTTCCCTACCCTTTCCTCCTCGTTCCTTCCTCCCTCTCTTCCCTACCCTTCCCTCCTCGTTCCTTCCTCCCTCTCTTCCCTACCCTTCCCTCCTCGTTCCTTCCTCCCTCTCTTCCCTACCCTTCCCTCCTCGTTCCTTCCTCCCTCTCTTCCATACCCTTCCCTCCTCCCTCCCTCCTAGTTCACCTCAGTCTGTTGAACACCCCCAAGTGAACACCCCCCCCTGAGTCTTTGTATAGGTGATCACAAGGTTCATTACGGGGCATAACATGAGAGAGAGAGAGAGAGAGAGAGAGAGAGAGAGAGAGAGAGAGAGAGAGAGAGGGAACAAGCTCTTGATACTCCACTAGTAAACATGGCCATTGTAACCATTATAATAAGAGTTCATTAGGCTACTTATCCCTTCCTTATACTGTTAAGGAGTCAGGTTACCTTATCCCTTACCTATAATCACTGATCAATTACCTCTCTTCTTCCCCTTTATTCTTTCCTGTTGTCTCTTCCCTATAGTGTATATGGTAGTATAATCTTATCCTATAGCCATTTGCCTTCCCATCGTTTATATACCGTATGAGTACAGGTGTCACGGCAGGTACAGGTACAAACACACTTACAGACACAGGTACAAACACGCTTACAGACACAGGTACAGATACACACACAAATATACAGTACAGACACACAAACGTACAGTACACACCCACAAACGTACAGTACAGACACACAAACGTACAGTACACACCCACAAACGTACAGTACACACCCACAAATGTACAGTACACACACAAACACGTACAGTACACACACACAAACGTACAGTACACACACACACAAACGTACAGTACAGACACACAAACGTACAGTACAGACACACAAACGTACAGTACACATTCACAAACGTACAGTACACACCCACAAACGTACAGTACACACACACAAACGTACAGTACAGACACACAAATATACAGTACACACACACACAAACGTACAGTACAGACACACAAACGTACAGTACACACACACACAAACGTACAGTACAGACACACAAATATACAGTACACACACACACAAACGTACAGTACAGACACACAAACGTACAGTACACACACACACAAACGTACAGTACACACACACACAAACGTACAGTACAGACACACAAACGTACAGTACACACATCAAACGTACAGTACACACACACACACACACCCACAAACGTACAGTACACACACACAAACGTACAGTACACACACACAAACGTACAGTACACACACACAAATACAGGTACAGAAAACTTCAACAATAAAACAAACGATGATCCGTGTATAATACCTGCTGACACTGTGTTGTGGTCAGCGGCATTGTCATCCCCCCCGTCAGCCTACTCGTCAGCTTGCCTGTCATCCCCCCCGTCAGCCTACTCGTCAGCTTGCCTGTCAGCCTCCCCGTCAGCCTGGACCCTCAACTGACACTGATGGAATAAACAGGCAACGGACTATACCGCAAACGTTGGGTTAGGTTAGGTTAGGTTACGTTAGGTTAGGATAGGTTAGGTTACGTTAGGTTAGGTTAGGTTAGGTTAGGTTAGGTTTACTTTACGCTGGGTTAGGTTAGGTTAGGATAGGTTAGGTTAGGTTTACTTTACGCTGGGTTAGGTTAGGTTAGGTTAGGTTAGGTTAGGTTAACTTTACGCTAGGTTAGGTTAGGTTAGGTTAGATTTACTTGACGTCAGGTTAAGTTAGGTTAGGTTAAATCTCATTGGTGAATAGACTTGTTACAACTCTAAGCATCACGAGTACTGTATTGCCATTGGTGGAGTGGTCGTGAAGCAGTACTAGATCTGAGTTTTCATTGGCGGATTTACGACTTTAAACGCCTAACAAGAGAGTTTTCATTGGCGGACGAGGCGGTGAACTTGGTAGTGTAAACCATTAAGTCTCTCTGTTAGATTCCTTGACATATTGACAAGTCTCTAATGGTGTTAAGTGAGGGCGGATGTGAGGGGTAGTGAGGGGTGGTGAGGGGGGATGGTGAGGCGTGGTGAGGGGTGGTGAGGGGTTGTGAAGGGGTAGTGAGGGGTGGTGAGGGGTAGTGAGGGCGGATGTGAGGGGTGGTGAGGGGTGGTGAGGGGGATGGTGAGGGGGTAGTGAGGGGTGGTGAGGGGGATGGTGAGGGGTGGTGAGGGGTGGTGAGGGGGATGGTGAGGGGTGGTGAGGGGGGTGGTGAGGGGGGTGGTGAGGGGGGTGGTGAGGGGTGGTGAGGGGGGTGGTGAGGGGTGGTGAGGGGGGTGGTGAGGGGTGGTGAGGGGGATGGTGAGGGGTGGTGAGTGGGGTGGTGAGGGTGGTGAGGGGTGGTGAGGGGGTAGTGAGGGGTGGTGAGGGGGATGGTGAGGGGTGGTGAGGGGTGGTGAGGGGGATGGTGAGGGGTGGTGAGGGGTGGTGAGGGGTGGTGAGGGGTGTGAGGGGTGGTGAGGGGTGGTGAGGGGTGGTGAGGGGTAGTGAGGGGTGGTGAGGGGTGGTGAGGGGTAGTGAGGGGTGGTGAGGGGTGGTGAGGGGGGTGGTGAGGAGTGGTGAGGGGGGTGAGGAGTGGTGAGGGGTGGTGAGGGGGTGGTGAGGGGTGGTGAGGGGTGGTGAGGGCGGATGTGAGGGGTGGTGAGGGGTGGTGAGGGGGTGTGAGGGGTGGTGAGGGGTGGTGAGGGGTGGTGAGAGGGATGGTGAGGGGTGGTGAGGGGTAGTGAGGGGTGGTGAGGGGTGGTGAGGGATAGTGAGGGGTGGTGAGGGGTTGGGGGGTGTGAGGGTGGTGAGGGGGATGGTGAGGGGTGGTGAGGGTGGTGAGGGGGTAGTGAGGGGTGGTGAGGGGGATGGTGAGGGGTGGTGAGGGGTTGTGAGGGGGTAGTGAGGGGTGGTGAGGGGGATGGTGAGGGGTGGTGAGGGGTGGTGAGGGGTGGTGAGGGTGGTGAGGGGTGGTGAGGGGTGGTGGGGCGGATGTGAGGGGTGGGTGAGGGGTGGTGAGGGCGGATGTGAGGGGTGGTGAGGGGTGGTGAGGGGGTGTGAGGGGGGTGGGAGGGGTGGTGAGGGGGTGGTGTGGGGTGGTGAGGGGTGGTGAGGGCGGATGTGAGGGGTGGTGAGGGGTGGTGAGGGGGGTGGTGAGGGGTGGTGAGGGGGTGGTGAGGGGTGGTGAGGGGTGGTGAGGGGGGTGGTGAGGGGTGGTGAGGGTGGTGAGGGGTGGTGAGGGGGTGGTGAGGGGTGGTGAGGGGGGATTTGAGGGGTGGTGAGGGGTGTGAGGGGGTAGTGAGGGTGGTGAGGGGTGGTGAGGGGGTGGTGAGGGGTTGGAGGGGTGTGAGGGGTGGTGAGGGGTAGTGAGGGGTGGTGAGGGGTGTGAGGGGTAGTGAGGGGTGGTGAGGGGTAGTGAGGGCGGATGTGAGGGGTGGTGAGGAGTGGTGAGGGGTGGTGAGGGGGATGGTGAGGGGTGGTGAGGGGTGGTGAGGGGTGGTGGTGAGGGGTGGTGAGGGGGGTGGTGAGGGGTGGTGAGGGGGGTGGTGAGGGTGGTGAGGGTGGTGAGGGGGTAGTGAGGGGTGGTGAGGGGGTGGTGAGGGGTGGTGAGGGGTGGTGAGGGGGGTGGTGAGGGGTGGTGAGGGGTGGTGAGGGGGTAGTGAGGGGTGGTGAGGGGTGGTGAGGGGGTGGTGAGGGGTGGTGAGGGGTGGTGAGGGGTGGTGAGGGGGATGGTGAGGGGTGGTGAGGGGTGGTGAGGGGGTGGTGAGGGGTAGTGAGGGGTGGTGAGGGGTGGTGAGGGGTGGTGAGGGGTGGTGAGGGGTGGGTGAGGGGTGGTGAGGGGTGGTGAGGGGTGGTGAGGGGGGTGGTGAGGAGTGGTGAGGGGTGGTGAGGGTGGTGAGGGGTGGTGAGGGGGGTGGTGAGGGGTGGTGAGGGTGGTGGGGGGATGTGAGGGTGGTGAGGGTGGTGAGGGGTGTGAGGGGTGGTGAGGGGTGGTGAGGGGTGGTGAGAGGGGTGTGAGGGGTGGTAAGGGGCGTGAGGGGTGGTGAGGGGTGGTGAGGGATGTGAGGGGTGGTGAGGGGTGTGAGGGGGTAGTGAGGGGTGGTGAGGGGGTGGTGAGGGGTGGTGAGGGTGGTGAGGGGTAGTGAGGGGTGGTGAGGGGGATGGTGAGGGGTGGTGAGGGGTGGTGAGGGGGTAGTGAGGGGTGGTGAGGGGGTGGTGAGGGGTGGTGAGTAGTGAGGGGTGGTGAGGGGTAGTGAGGGGTGGTGAGGGGTGGTGAGGGGGTGGTGAGGGGTGGTGAGGGGTGGTGAGGGCGGATGTGAGGGGTGGTGAGGGGTGGTGAGGGCGGATGTGAGGGGTGGTGAGGGGTGGTGAGGGCGGATGTGAGGGGTGGTGAGGGGTGGTGAGGGGGGTGGTGAGGGGTGGTGAGGGGTGGTGAGGGGGTGTGAGGGGTGGTGAGGGGTGGTGAGGGGGGTGGTGAGGGGTGGTGAGGGGGATGGTGAGGGGTGGTGAGGGGTGGTGAGGGGGGTGGTGAGGGGGGTGGTGAGGGGTGGTGAGGGGTGGTGAGGGGGGTGGTGAGGGGTGGTGAGGGGGGTGGTGAGGGGTGGTGAGGGCGGATGTGAGGGGTGGTGAGGGGTGGTGAGGGGTGGTGAGGGGTGGTGAGGGGGATGGTGAGGGGTTGTGAGGGGTGGTGAGGGGTGGTGAGGGGTAGTGAGGGGTGGTGAGGGGTGGTGAAGGGGTAGTGAGGGGTGGTGAGGGGTGGTGAGGGGGATGGTGAGGGGGGTGGTGAGGGGTGGTGAGGGGTAGTGAGGGGTGGTGAGGGGTGGTGAGGGGGATGGTGAGGGGTAGTGAGGGGTGGTGAGGGGTGGTGAAGGGGTAGTGAGGTGTGGTGAGGGGTTGTGAGGGGTGGTGAGGGGGGTGGTGAGGGGTAGTGAGGGGTGGTGAGGGGTAGTGAGGGGTGGTGAGGGGTGGTGAGGGGTAGTGAGGGGTGGTGAGGGGTGGTGAGGGGTAGTGAGGGGTGGTGAGGGGTGGTGAGGGGGATGGTGAGGGGTAGTGAGGGGTGGTGAGGGGTGGTGAAGGGGTAGTGAGGGGTGGTGAGGGGTGGTGAGGGGGATGGTGAGGGGTAGTGAGGGGTGGTGAGGGGTGGTGAAGGGGTAGTGAGGGGTGGTGAGGGGTGGTGAGGGGTTGTGAGGTGTGGTGAGGTTAAGTTAGGGTTTAGTATACATACTCAAAGACGTTACCATAGATAAACAACAACAACCACCACAACAACCACCACAACAACCACCACAACCACCACCACAAACACCATCACAACAACCACCACCACCACCACCACAACAACAACAACCACCACCACAACCACCACCACAACCCCACCCTAGTCGTACAAATGGTAAATATAAACAAAAACACTTGGTAAGACTTAAAGAAAATCTCACGTCATCTACAGGTCGTCCTTAACAAACAAACTCCTGTCTACTTCACAAACAAGAAACAAACAATTATTTACAGAGTTTGGATAGTTTAGTGTTTTTGTTTTCTTATTTTTTATTGTTGTTTTATTTACCTGTATGTTGTTTATAATTTTACTAAGGATGTGATGTATTTAGGTAGGATGCAGAGGGTGTGTGTGTGTGTGTGTGCGTGTGTGTGCGTGTGCGTGTGCGTGTGTGTGTGTACAAGAATAATGTTGACTATCTATCTAATAACCTCCATTATACTAAGACTCTTCCCTGTTATGTTCCATCCCTCCCTCCCTCCCTCCCCCCTCTCTGTCTCCCTCAGTCCCTCTCTCCCTCAGTCCCTCTCTAATCCCTCCTCGATACTCTCTTTTCCTCCCTGACACTCCCTCTCTCTCCCTAACCCTCTTACTGACTCCCTCCCCCTCTCTCTCTCTCACCCTCTTCTCCCATTACCCTCTCCCCCCCTCCCCGTCTCTCACCCTCTCCTCCCACCCCCCTCCCCCTCTCTCACCCCATTACCTTCTTCTAGGGACATTTTCTCCACTCCTTCTTTCTCCCTCTCACAGACTCTGAATGGAGGCTGGACAATGAGCATCACAAATCCATCTAAAGGAGACGAAAGAAAGTTGGTGAGAGGCGAAGTTTCTCCTGCCTGGCGTAGACCTCTGACCCGGTGGGGGGGAGAGAGATAAATAGATGGATGATTATGAAGCATGTTGAGATGGACGCTGCGGTTGTGTACATTTGGATCACCTAACTTTTCTCCCTCCAGCTTATTTCTGAAGTTGTTATATACCACGAGTGAACGATTACACAGGCAAATTTTGTTTACATTATGAAACAATTTATCTTCACCCTGTATGAATTAATATGAACCTTTTCTGAATGTATTTGAGCAAAAATTTAATTTCTTTATGGTAAACGTTTACTTTAGTGATGCGAGCGATTTGGCCAGCAAAAACATTTTTTTTCCTCCATGAATTTTGCTGTTTTTTTTTTGTTTTTTATTGGAGATAGTTAATTGTTCTGAGGAAAAACAAAGCTAATTTTATCCAATCATGGTCAAACATTAATTTTTACAGATTTTCCAGACAAATCAACATTCTCCAGTAAATAAAACAGCAAACTTTATGCAGAAAAAAAAATTTGGGGGCTGCTTTTATGTACACAAAAGAAGCACTAACCTAACGTAATGTAGTCAGTATTTAACTTATCCCTATTCAACCTACCGTGCATGCGGTATTATAGTGTACATTGTAAAAAAAGAAACACTTCCCCAAAAGACAACACTGTCAATAGCAATTAACAACAAAAATTGTGGTGTTAAAGACGTGTGTTCTTGCTAGAATCGTTAGCAGCATTAATCTACACGTTAAATATTTTTATTTTTATATTAATGATAATATTTAACACAGTTGGTTAATTTTGATAAATTAGAATTAGCAATCAAAATCATTTACGTTACCCACAATAATATGAGCATAAAAGAAAATGGCGAGAGGAAATACATTTTCTCTTATATTTATATTTTAGGGGCAACTATGAAAGACTTTATATCCACTTGCGTTATGCAAAGTTGGGATTCTCAAAGACTTATACATTAATGTGTTCTCCAGACTGGTGATACTAGAATACATCTGACTTGTTTACGAGAAGTAAGTCACAATAAAAGAGAGAAATAATAATAATAATAATAATAATAATAATAATAATAATAATAATAGTAATAGTAATAATAATAATAATAATAATAATTAACGGTTTATTGAAAGAGCATGGCACCCGGAAGAAAGAAAATATACAGTTACATAATTGGGGAATGGGTCACTTGATTGTCAAATACTATACAGGTAACATAAGTGATACAAATAAGACATATAATAACTAGATGGGGAAAAGCTCAAACTCCAGTTCATTTCAACATAGTGACAGTGCAAGGAGTAGTGTTTACTGGGAATGAACACACTGGTTGACTACGAGTTGTTGATAATTTTTACAATGGTTGGGACTGGGCTGTTCTTATAGCGACCAGTACGTGCTCGTATGGGCTGGATGCGGTTGTGGTGTAGAACAGAAATTCGCGACGAGGGATCTCGGGTGGAAGCAGGAGCCGGTGTCGAGGATGGTGCAGAAGCTTCTCACCAAATTTGCAGATGAGGTCATGGTGATGGTCAGAGAGCTGAGAGGGTCAATGTGTTGAGTGCTTCTTGATATTTGGAGTAGGAAGGGGTCAGTGTAATAAATAATAATAATAATAATTAACGGCTTATTGAAAAAGTTCGGCAGCCCGAAGGTTGAAAATATACATTAGACAAAAATGACTTATTACATACAAAGACATGGGGTGGGTGGGTTGTTTAACAAAAGCTTTCATTACTGAAATTAGAAGGACAATGATTTGAACATACAAATTATTATAGTTTACAGTTGATGGCCCGGGCCTGGGCTGGTCATGGAGACACCAGGTGGTGAGGTGTTCACGTGGTGTAGTAAATCGTCCTCGGGTGTTGATATGAGGGACCTCACGTGGTCATGGAGGCATCGGGTGGTGTGATGTTCACATGGTGTAGCAACTCGTCCTCGGGTGTTGATATGAGGGACCTCACGTGGTCATGGAGGCATCGGGTGGTGTGGTGTTCACGTGGTGCAGTAACTCGTCCTCGGGTGTTGATATGAAGGACCTCACATGGTCATGAGGACACTGTGTGGTGTGGGGTGGTGTCACAGTACCTCACTCTGCTCGGTGATGTGTTATCTCGTAGTCAGGTGCGTAGCCGGCCGGCCCTCTCTTGTTCACAGGGTGGACGGATTAGCACCTCCTGGTCAGAAGATGGTGGTCAGTTCCCAGGGGTGCATATCTCACTGGTGGGTCGCGGCTTTCACTGGTACTGTCTAGTGCTGAATTCACTGGCTTAAACACTGTTCATCACTGTTCAACACTGATCCCATTTCTTTCCGAAACGAAATTTTCACTTTTGATTATGTAGATATCCCGGTGGTGAGGATGGGTCGGGGAGAGGTACTTGGGGAACGGGCCGACATTGGCCAAGGGGGGCAGCTGTGCAGCGGGAGCAGCGCCAGAATAGGTCTTGACCCTATGGTGGTCAAGGATGTAGTGTGTGTGTGGGTTTGTTTTAAGATTTTTTTCTCAAATTTGGTTAAAAGAACGTGTATATTTTACAGAGTCTCAGTGCAATTTGGGAACAATTAAAAAAGAAAAAGACGCCTAAGTGGCCCAAGGGCAGGCCATCCTCGAACACGAGGGGCAACCATACCCCTATTACCACCAACCTCACCACTACACTTACCACCACCCCCGCTACTATAGCTACCACTACCACCCTGACCACTACCCGAATTACCACCACTACCCTTACCACTACACCTACCACTATCGCCACTATTCTTCACTACCAGCCCGGCCACTGCTTCCATTACCACCATCCTCAACACCCCCAACTACCATCCTCTCAACACCTCCGTCCCCCACACCTCCGTCCCCCACACCTCCGTCCCCCACACCCCCCTCCCCCCCACCCCTCCCCCCACCCCTCCCCCACACCTCCGTCCCCCCCACCCCTCCCCCACACCCCTCCCCCACACAGCTGTACTTAATCTGCCTCTTTCTTAATAAATTATCTACTAAATAGGAAAATCAATATTAGCCTCATCAACATAAAGTACTCGTGGCCATAGAGTGACTGTGGGATCTAAAATACTACTTCACGTGATCCTAAACTCGTAACTGAGCTCAGGCTAATGAGTTAAGGGTTTATTGGGGAGATTAGTGGAGCGGAGTGATAGTGGGAGGGGGGGAGGTGTTGATGGTAGTGGTGTATTGTAGTAGTGGTTGGAGAGTGGTGCGGGTAGTGGTTTTGGTGGGGGTGGTAGTGTTGGAGGTAGTAGTGATGGTGTTGGGGGTAATAGTGGTGGTGGGGGTGGTAGTGGTGGTGGTAGTGGTGGTGGGGGTGGTGGGGGTGGTAGTGGTGGTGGGGGTGGTGTTGGGGTAATGGTGGTGGTGTTGGGGTAATGGTGGTGGTGTTGGGGTAATGGTGGTGGTGTTGGTGTAGTGGTGGTGGTGTTGGGGTGGTAGTGGTGGTGGTGGTGGTAGTGGTGGTGTTGGAGATGAATGTGGTAGTGGGGGATGGTTGTGACGGAGTAGTGTTGATGGTAGGGGATATTGGTGTTGGTTGGAGTTTTGTAGAAGAAGGAAGTGGTAGTAGCAGTGTGGTGGTGGTGGTAGTACAGGGTGTCCATAAATGATTACCCTAAAACAGCATTCTCTCATGTTTTAATCAGGGTAATCATTTATGGACACCCTGTAGTTATCGGGTGGTGTTCATGGGAGCTTGCATACATTGAGGTCTATAAGCTGTCGCCAACACAACAACCACACCCTAAGTTAACGAGTTGCATGACCCAGTGTCAAGGAATAGTCCGAGAAGACCGGACACCTCGCCAACTGCACTGGCTAACCATTATCCCGGAATACGAATCCGCAAGTCGATTAACAAGCAGGTTCCCAATTACTGCTGGGTAGACAGAGGCAAATGGCGTAAAGAAACTTGCCCATATTTTCACCCTTCTCGGGTATCAAACCCGTGTCCAATAGCTTGCGAGGCGAGCATGCTGACCATTACACCACAGGTGTAGTGCTGGAGGTAATGGTTAGCCAGTGCAGCTGGCGAGTTGTCCGGTCTTCTCGGACTATTCCTTGACACTGGGTCTTGCTTCTACACCTTAAAACAAATTCACGCCTCCGTGGCCCTTCGGCCGGCCATCCTCGTACACAAGGGGCAGCCATTATTATCTTAATGTGTGGAGTGATGGTCGGTGTTGTTGTGCAACTGGTGATGGTGGTAATGGTGGTGAGTGTTGGTGTGGTGGTATAAAAGGTAAACTATTATACATTACTGTCGCCATCTTACCTAAACAGTCAACATTATCCCGCATTTTCACATCAAAGATTCGACTGCTACACTTATCTCATATAAAACCAAATAAAGAAATTTTTTGTTTTGTTTTTTAAATCTGGAGCACCTAACTGCACTGTTGAGGAAGTGAAGGTGGTCGAGTACAGTGTCTGCCACGTTGCCTCCTTGTGTACTGAAGACTTGGTATACTGTATGCTGTCATGTGCATGGGACCCAGTTTCACCGTGTTACTAGAATTGACTATCAGAGGGAAGGTTAGGTTTGGTTAAGTTATATTACGTTTGGTTAGATGAAGCTAAGTCAGGTTAGATTAAGTCAGGTTAGTTTAGGTTAAGTCAGGTTTGTTTAGTTTAGGTTAAGTCAAGTTTGGTTTGGTTTGGTTAGGTTAAGTTCAGTTTAGGTTAAGTTAGGTTTAGGTTAAGTTAGTCCAATTCTTTTTCCCTTTCTAAATCAATTATGCTCTTTAGATAACTCACTTTCTACTCTAAACTTTATTCTAGTTAATATTATGTTTATTAAGACTTTACAGGCAGGACTTATTGATCTCCCTGTTGTAAACTGTGTGCACCATAAGGCTCCTGGCTGGTCAACCCCACAACTGCCTCAACGTGTGTTCCCAGAATTGACATTTCGAGCTTAATAATAATAACCTTGTCAAAAATCGATTACATTAACCATCTGTCACCAATCAAACCTTTTCCCTCAAGACTCGATTATTTTAACTAACTAACTAACTAACTAACTAACTACCTGACTAACTGACTGACTAATCTAAACCCCAAAGGGAAAAAAAAAATACTGCTCGTGGCCTATTAGCTCAACTAGCCCCCTACCCACCCTCCTCCTCCTTAAGACTAGGCCTATCAAACGAGCCTATTAAAACCACCCCGTTTGTTTATCAGGCCTAAGACCCCCCCCCTTCCTACAACCCCTAACTAGATTAACTACCTTCATTAAAGTGGCGTAAAATCAGTGGTAGTTGAAGGTCATTAGAAAAATCGACCATCTATACTAGCGGCGAGTTTTCCTATGCAAATTAGGGGGTGGAGGGGGTGAGGTGGTGGGGGTGAGGGGGTGGGGGTGAGGGGGTGATATGGGGGGGGACCTCGTTGTTATGCAAAGGGGCCAGCCAAGAAAAGCTATTTACCTTCCTAATCTTACGCTCGTTTAACCGTTGACTGGACACGATAGTTACCGCTCGTTAAGACGCTGGGTTATTATGGGTAAGAGAGAGAGAGAGAGAAAGTGTGAGAGAAAAAGTTAAGATGTTAGGTTATTGCGGAGAGAGAGAGAGAGAGAGAGAGATTTCTTCACTGTTCACTATACACACCAACTAATTTTATTACCGTCTTCCATTAATGTTCATTTTCTAATATGTGTGTGTGTGTGTGTGTGTGATAATAAATAATAATAATAATAATTAACGGTTTATTGAAAGAGCTTGGCAGCCAGAAGGCTGAAAATATACAGTTACATATTTGGGGAATGGGTTACGAATTACAAATAATATACAAGTAACATAAGTGACACAAATAAGACATATAATAACTAGATGGGGAAAAGCTCAAACTACAGTTCATTTCAACATAGTGACAGTGCAAGGAGTAGTGTTTACTGGGAGTGAATACACTGGTTTATTACAAGTTATTGATAATTTTTACAATGGTTGGGACTGGGCTGTTCTTATAGCGATCAGTTCGTGCACGTATGGGCTGGATGCGGTTGTGGTGTCGAACAGCAATTCTCGGACTAGGGATCTCAGGTGGTAGTAGGAGCCGGTGTCGAGGATGGTGTAGAAGCTTCTTGCCAAATTTGCAGATGAGGTCGTGGTGATGGTCAGTGAGAGTCGAAAGGGTCAGTGTGTTGAGCGCTTCTTGATATGTGGAGTAGGAAAGGGAGAGAATAATCTTGCATGCCCTCTTTTGCACTTTTTCTAGGTGTTTACGTTGTGTGGCATTTAGGGAGGAAGACCAGGTGGGGGAGGCATAGGTGAGCTTGGGAAGTATGAATGTTGTGTAAACACTGAGGAGCTCGGGTGCAGGAACTCCAAGGGACTTGAGTCGGCGGAGGAAGTGGAGACGGAAACTGGAGGATTTGACAACTTCACTGACGTGTGGTTTCCAATTTAGTTTGTTGTCTATGGCGACGCCGAGGAGCTTCGTGGAATCTACAACCTGAAGTGCGTTCGGACCTAGAGTAATGGAAGGAGGTGGGACAATGTCGGAGGAGAGGTTGATGTGCATAACCATGGTCTTGGTATGGTTGATGGTGACATGGTTGTTGGTGGCCCAGTTTTGGAGACTGTTCAATAAATCCTGAAGGGCGGTATAGTTGGGAGCAGAATTGTTGACGCTGATCCCAATGGTGGAGTCGTCGACATATTTCCAGCGAGCAGGGGTTTCTCTTAGGGCATCATTGATGAGCATAAGGAAACAGAGTGGCCCCATCTTGGTGCCTTGGGGGACGCCACAGGTGAGTGACTGAAAGGTGGAGACAGCCCCTCGGAAGCGTACAGCTTGGCGTCGGTCACTGAGGAAGTCTGTAAGCCATGGTATAAGACTTCTCCGAAGCTCGAGGTCAATAGCTTTGTTGATGATTATATTGTGGTCGACTAGGTCGAATGCTTTAGTGAAATCAATGAAGGCGACAGCTACAGACGTTTTTCGTTTCTCGAGATGGCGGTATATGTAATCGAGAAAGCTGACAAGACAGTGAGTGGTGGAGGAAGTTTTCATGTTGCCAAATTGCTGAGGGTCTACGACTCCTGCAATATCAGCATAAGCCCAGTCGAACACAAAACTTTCACAGATTAGGCTGGGTATTGGGGTGATTGCAATAGGTCGTAGCTGATTTAAGGATTGTGGGCTGGTTGACTTGGGCACTGGTGATATATAAGAGGTCTTCCAGTCAGCTGGGCATCCGGCTTCACTGAGAGAAGCATTGATGATGGAGCAGAGGGGTTTAGCAAGCTCCGGGGAGAACTCCTTGAAGAGTTTCATTGGTAAGTCAATGGGGGTGGTAGAGCGTTTTAATTTTAGTTTGTCCAGGCGTTTTGCTACTTCAAATTCTTCTACTAAGTCAGTGGGAAGGGGGGCTGGTAGGTAAGCAGGGAGAGTGGTTGTGTCAAGCCGGGGGAGCGTCTGGCATATAGTAGCGAAATGGTTATTTGTTTGCTCAGCTGCGTCAACATTAGTGAGATGGCTAAGGAAGGGGAGGGGGTGTGTCTTATTGTTTAGTCCACAGAGTTCTTTAAGCTTACCATACCATTGACTGATGTTGGTCTGCTTCAGGTGTTGTAATTTGGTTGGGTAGTGGGACTTCTTTGCATTGCGTATTTCGCGGATGACTCGGTTGCGAAGGGACCTGTAGCGGATGTGGTCATTGAGATAAAAGGCTCTGTCTCTCTGTTGCATAAGTCTTTTGATCCGAGGTGTGATCCAGGGCAAGTCAGCTGGGTGAGATATGACGGACTTCTCGGGGAAGAAGTGGTGTGTGTGTGTGTGTGTGTGTGTGCGTGTTTACCTCACTCTAAAATTTCCCACACACCCACAGCCTGTGTCTCTCTCGTACCCTCTCCCTAGTATACGTATATCACTCTTCTCGTACGTCCAATCTCTCTCTCACACATCTCTATCTCTCCCTCTCTCACCTCGCCACACATGCCTCCATTTCCGCCTGTTTTACCACACACACCGCGGCTGACACCCTTACCATTCCCCCCGTCTACCACACACACACACACACACGTTATTAAATGTGAAGTGTACGACCAAACGTATGGCCTCACACTGCCACTCACACGGGTGTAAATAAGTCAATTCCTATGTACACAACTGAACAAACAATGTACCGGAACTACTCTAACATTCAACGCCACAATATCCTGCCCACTGGGGTCTGATAAACACCCTTTGTGACCTCTACTCTGTAATCCCTTTGCGCTACCGCTCACAGGATGAGTATGGGGTGCACAATAAACTAGTTGCTGTCCGTGGTAAATTAAACACACACACACACACACACTTAAAATTATTCTCCAAAACTATCGAAAGTCAATAAAAATCCTCACACTAAACGACCAATCGTGTGTATGGTCAAGTCTCACTATAGTTCCGACGCCATCTTGGATACTAATTTTCCCACATCACTTAAATTCTTCTTAAAAAAAATCTTAAGTTATTTTTTTCTCATAGACTTAAGAGTGAACACATGCAGTAGTAGAGTCTTAGGGCAATAAGGCCGCCATTTTGAGGGTACTTGGTGGATCGTTCCTTCGGAGCACAACAGAAAACGGGAACTGAGATAACACCCCCCCCCCCCCAGGAGTTTCACAGGTCACAGGTCAAAGGTTAGTCTCGGGGAAAACGTCGGCATCAGTTCACAGGTCATAGGTCTCAGGTTATAGGATACAGGTCACAGGTCATAGATTATAGGTCACATAGGTCAGAGAGGTCACAGGTCAGTTACAGGGCACATAGGTCACAGGTTATAGGCCACAGGACATAGTTCTCAGGTCACTTTCATGCTCCACAGGTCATAGGTCAGTCGTGTAACACAGGTCATAGGTCAGTCGTGTCACACAGGTCAAAGGTTATAGGTCAGTCTCATGCCACACAGGTCACAGGTCAGTCTTGTCACACAAGTCACAGATCCGTCTTGTCACATAGGTCAGTGTCATGCCACACAGGTCACAGATACAGGTCACAGATCCGTCTTGTCACATAGGTCAGTGTCATGCCACACAGGTCACAGATACAGGTCACAGTTACAAGTTAGAGTCACAGGTCACTGTAGACACCTGCCACATTTCACAGAGACTACAGTATATTTAGCCCGCTACAGCATCATCTATAATAATTTAGTGAGTACTGTACAAATTAACTTACTGTAATAAATAGTGTACTGTACTTATTTACACTCGCTATACTAATGTACAAATAAAAAACTAAAAACAAATTCTATCTAATTAATTTGTATTCAATAGTTTGACTTAATGAATAAAAAAAAAACTATTTAAACATAATTGCTAAGTTACTCCTCAAAAAGAAGATGGGAAGAAAAATAGCAAACCACATTTTCTATTCTAATTAAAAATGATTAAAAAAAAACTAATGAAAATTCTTAAGTTCCCTTCAAAAGAGAATATGGAATGCAGAACAAGAGAATATCAGAGAGGGTAAATAAAAACAAAAGAGGGGAGGAGGGGAAACGAAAATAAATTAGGAAATGTGAGGCGGCACAAACACCCACTATGATGCTTCCACAATGATTGTTTTTTAGTCTATTATAAAGGAAAACAAAAATTCTTTAGATAGAGAAGAAGAAAATGGAAAATAGGAATGGAGAGAAAAGAAATAGATGATGAGGAAGTGAAAGAAAATGGGAAGGAGAGAGAGAGAGAGAGAGAGAGAGAGAGAGAGAGAGAGAGTAGTAGGGATAAAGAAAATGGGAAGAGAGAAATAGCAAGCAGAGATAAAGAAGTAGGAAGAAGAGAGGGAATGGGAAGTAGGGAAAGAAATGGGAAACCTGAAAGAAAATGGGGAAGAAAAGGCACGAGGCAAAAGGAATATATAATAATGAAGGGAGAATAGAGATGGAGAAAGAAGTCAAACTAAAAATAGAAAATTAAAATAAGTTAAAAAAAATGGAAATGAGTTAAAGCAGAAGACAGAAGTAAAACAAAACTTAAACAAAAAATAAAAACACGTAGACAAAAAAAAAATCACAAAACAACAACAAAAACATAAAAAAACAAAAACTATCGACAACAAAAACAACAACAGCAAAAACAAAACATCAACAAACAACAAAAACAACAAACAACAAAAACAAAACCCACAGCCAACAACAACACCCACACAAACACTTATCCCCACCATTACAAGTACTAAATTAAAACGAGGGTAAGTAGTCGAACCTGACCCTCTCCATCCCACTCTCTCCTTCCCTTCCATTCTCCCCCCTCTCTCCTCCCCCTTCCCCCTCTCTCCTCCCCCCTTCCCCCTCTCTCTCTCTCACTCTCTCCCCCCTTCCCCCTCTCTCTCCCCCCCCCCTTCCCCCTCTCTCTCACACTCTCTCCACAAGTAATTTTCCTAAAACACGAATACAAAAGCAAGTCCTTAATGATAATGATTCTTGAACTCCCTTCGTGGCCTCGCTCTCTTTAAGTCGTTTTGTTTTCGCCAGGCGATGTGTGTCTGGCGGTATAAAGGCCCGCGCCGCCGCTCTCCCTCCATGCTTGTGTGAAAATGTCTCATTATAACCCGCACGCTTCACTGAGCCTCCCTGCCTACCTGCCCTCTCTCTCTCTCTCTCTCTGTTCATTTAGCTGCCTGTGTATGTATGTATGTATGTGTGTGTGTGTGTGTAGCTGCCTCTCTCTCTCTCTCTCTCTCTCTCTCTCTCTCTCTCTCTCCGTTTAGCTGCCCCTCTCTCTTTCTCTCTCTGTTTACTTATCTGCACCTCTCTCTCTCTCTCTCCCTCTCTCTCTCTCTCTCTGTTCATTTAGCTGCCTGTGTATGTATGTGTATGTGTGTGTGTGTGTGTGTGTGCCTCTCTCTCCATTTAGCTGCCTCTCTCTCTCTCTCTCTCTCTCTCTCTCTTCCTCTCTCTCTCTCTCTCTCTTCCTCTCTCTCTGCCTCAATGCTCCCCTACACTTCTCTCTCTGCCTCAATGCTCCCCTACACCTCTCTCTCTCTCTCTCTCTCTCTCTCTCTCTCTCTCTCTCAATGCTCCCCTACACCTCTCTCTCTCTCTCTCTCTCAATGCTCCCCTACACCTCTCTCTCTCTCTCTCAATGCTCCCCTATACTTCTCTCTCTCACCCCGTTTTTGTGTCTCCGCTTCACTGCTCACTCTCTCTCACTCTCTTTTTCTTTAATTTTATGCTTCACTGTTCCTCTCCCTCCCTCGTTCTTCCCCCTCCTCCCTCACGGTTCTCTCTCTCTCTCTCTCTCTCTCTCTGAATGAACGGAACCCTATTGGACAAAATACCATGGCGTTGGGTTGGGCTGGGCTGGGTTGGGTTGGGCTGGGCTGGGTTGGGTTGGGTTGGGTTGGGTTGGGTTGGGCTGGGCTAGGCTGGGTTGGGTTGGGTTGGGTTTGGCTGGGTTGGGTTGGGTTGGGCTGGGCTGGGCTGGGTTGGGTTGGGTTGGGCTGGGTTGGGTTGGGTTGGGCTGGGCTGGGCTGGGTTGGGTTGGGTTGGGTTGGGCTGGGTTGGGCTGGGCTGGGCTGGGCTGGGTTGGGTTGGGTTGGGTTGGGCTGGGTTGGGCTGGGCTGGGCTGGGCTGGGCTGGGCTGGGCTGGGCTGGGTTGGGCTGGGTTGGGTTGGGCTGGGCTGGGTTGGGTTGGGTTGGGTTGGGCTGGGCTGGGCTGGGCTGGGTTGGGTTGGGTTGGGCTGGGCTGGGCTGGGCTGCTATCTTAAAATAGAACCAAGTTACTATAAGCTAGTTTAAATTAATGACAAAATAAATTAATATATTCGATTCCTACAAATAACGGAAGAAAAAAAAATTACCTTAAGATTAAAAAAGAAAATACCTAAACCATTAAACAAAAACCACGACCCCCCCCCCAAAAAAAATAAATAAATAAATAAAGATGGCGCCAAAACTACGTTGAGACTGTACCTAGACACGTAATTTTTTTTTTTTTGGGGGGGGGGGGGGAGGAATCTGGCACTAATAACATTTCGTCTTAGTTGTGAATTTGTAGGTGCCACGTCATGGTCCAGGCTCTGGTGCCATTCATCACCTGTTGGCACTCACTCACTCTCTCTCTCTCTCTCTCTCTCTCTCTCTCTTTATCTCTGATTTATTTTCCCACTTTCACTCTCCCTCACTATCTCTCACTTTCCCTCACTAACTTTAATTAAGTCTTACCCTCGTCGTCCAGGTTTGTCTCTCTCTCTCTCTCTCTCTCTCTGTTTGTTTCCCTCCCTCCGTCCGTCCGTCCGTCTCCCTCCTAACCAGTTAATCAGCATAATTAATGAACCATTGGAGACTCATTAACCGCTCCTCTGGGTCTCCGGCGATCACAGCCCCCCGCTAATCACCAGCCTGGCCGCCCACCTTCCCACCCGCACCTCCGCCACCCACCCCACCTATCCACTTGGCCCACCCGCCCACCCACCCCGCACCTGCTGCAGTTCCATTCACCAATCCGTCGACCTGTGTTTGATATATGCCTGATGTAACTTTATCCACACAAGTCTAGCCATCCACTTACCCACTCAAGTTAGCCATCCACCTGCCCACTCATCCACTCAGGTTTGATATCCATTTATCCATCTACCCGCCAAACCATCTGTCTACCCATCCACTCCTATCAGATATTCACTTATCCATCTGCCCACCCAAGAGAGCCATCCACTCCTCCATCTACGAGCGCACCACCTACCTACCCATCCACTCACCCACCAAGGTCAGCCATCCACTAATCAAATCACTCACTCATCCACCTTTACCTGGTGTAATTTATCAACCCAAACTAGCCATTCACTCATCCATCCATCCACTCATCCGCCTGCACCTCTTGTATGCCCACCCAAGCAAACTTTGTAGGTTCAAATTAGTGGGTGGCGGTGGTGGGTGGCAGTGGGTGGTAGTGGTGGGTGGCAGTGGGTGGTAGTGGTGGGTGGCGGTGGGTGGTAGTGGTGGGTGGCGGTGGATGATGGCAATGGGTGGTGGTGGTGGGTGGTAGTGGGCTGTAGTGGTGGGTGGTAGTGGGCTGTGGTAGTGGGTGGTATTGGGCTGTCGAGGTGGGTGGTAGTGGGTGGTAGTAGTGGGGTGGCAATGGGCGGCAAAATGGGTGGTTTACAGCAGTGTGACAGAATACACAGAGGCTAGGTTAGGTTTATGAGAGCCAAGGTCGTTTACGAATACTCAGCCCTTATCCTTCAGATCACAACTCTCAGTCCTCAGATCACGACCCACAACCCCCAGATCACAACCCTCAACCCTCAGATCACAACCCTCAACCCTCAGATCACAACCCACAACCCTCAGATCACAACCCTCAACCCTCAGATCACAACCCTCAACCCTCAGATCACAACCCACAACCCTCAGATCACAACCCACAACCCTCAGATCACAACCCACAACCCCCAGATCACAACCCTCAGATCACAACCCACAACCCTCAGATCACAACCCACAACCCTCAGATCACAACTCCCAACCCTCAGATCACAACTCCCAACCCTCAGATCACAACCCTCAACCCTCAGATCACAACCCACAACCCTCAGATCACAACCCTCAACCCTCAGATCACAACCCACAACCCTCAGATCACAACCCACAACCCTCAGATCACAACCCACAACCCCCAGATCACAACTCCCAACCCTCAGATCACAACCCTCAACCCTCAGATCACAACCCACAACCCTCAGATCACAACCCACAACCCCCAGATCACAACCCACAACCCCCAGATCACAACCCACAACCCTCAGATCACAACCCACAACCCTCAGATCACAACCCTCGGATCACAACCCACAACCCTCGGATCACAACCCACAACCCCCGGATCACAACTCCCAACCCTCAGATCACAACCCACAACCCCCAGATCACAACCCACAACCCCCAGATCACAACCCACAACCCTCAGATCACAACCCACAACCCTCAGATCACAACCCACAACCCTCAGATCACAACCCACAACCCCCAGATCACAACCCTCATCCCTCAGATCACATCCCTCAGATCACAACCCTCATCCCTCAGATCACAACCCTCAACCCTCAGATCACATCCCTCAACCCTCAGATCACAACCCTCATCCCTCAGATCACATCCTACAACCCTCAGATCACAACCCTCAGATCACAACCCTCAGATCACAACCCTCAACCCTCAGATCACATCCCTCAGATTACAACCCACAACCAGTAGCTCTCAGCCCTCAGATCACAGCCCTCAGCCTTAAGTGTGGAGCAGTGACTGACCCCTTGAGGCGGCCAACATTACGTTATGATGAAAGGCTAACTGGAGGTCCCCCTTGACTCGAGTTAGGTGGGGGGGGGGGGGGGGTCAGTCAAGCATGGAGGGAACTGAGGTAATTCTCTAGCAGGTACACTGAGTGGTTATACTGAGCGGGTATACAGAGCGGGTATACTGAGCGGGTACACTGAGCAGATACACTGAGTGGGTACACGAAGCAAGTACACTGAGTGGATATACAGAGCAGGTACACTGAGTGGATACACTGAGTAGGTGCACTGTGCGGGTATACACCATTGTCATTTAACACATTACACCACATAGTATTATCTCATAAGTTATTCTAGTAGCGTCTTGAGCAGCTTAATGACAACGTAATTTTTAGGTACCTACTCACAGCTGGGTAGACAATGGGTGCCTCGGAAGCCAACCACACCTACACCCTATACCCACACCCGTACCCACACCCAATAAAACACGGGATTACTGACTTATCTGGGCTTTGCGGTACGTGGTGATAATCCAGGGCTCCACTATTGTATGGAGTGCTATCCAGGGCTCCACTCGTGTATGGAGTGCTATCCAGGGCTCCACTCGTGTATGGGGTGCTATCCAGGGCTCCACTCGTGTATGAGGTACTATCCAGGGCTCCACTCGTGTATGGGGTGCTATCCTGGGCCCCACTCGTGTATGGGGTGATAATCCAGGGCTCCACTCCTAGGTTCCTCCTGTAAGTGGCCAAGATACGGAGTTCCGTCCGCCTGGAGCTTCGTCTGAGCTCCTTGTTGACTGACTGACAAGGAAGGTAGAGTTAACAAAGACTATATAAGAAAGACAGGAAACCGTCTACCTCTATCGAAAAAAAAACGTGAGCTACTGAGCTCCAAGTAAACGCCATCTGTTGGCAACACGGCTAACTAAAAGCATTATAACATTCTTGTTTACCGTTATACCTCTGCAATCCGACAATAGTGATCGTGTAAAAAATATGTTTAACCATGAAAAAAATACTCGAGACCATAATTTCAGTCATTTTGGAATGAATGACGTTTTACAAATGATAATGAGGTTAGGTTTTCTCCATGAATGAATAAATGAAGTATAAATAAATATATGAATATAAATATATAAATACCAGATTATAAATACGTCAAGGTTAGTATAGTTAACCGCTATACAGAATCTTTCGTCTTCTATGAATACTGCCTTAGTTATGTCGGTCAACGGTAGATAGAGGAGCGAACGGCGGCACTGAAAAATACACACAAATTAATGGGAGTTGAGCTTCCTTACTTTACCTTCCTTGCTGACTGACTGTTGCCGACACGAGGACCTGTACGGCCTCTCTGTAAACAATCACTAACTGCTAGTTGATCGTAAACGGCCTAGTTAACGAGGAGGCGTATGGCAGTTCCTTAATAAAAGTATGGTATGATATTTCTCTAAGTCATACAAAGTAGAAAATAAACTTAGAATATAATATTAATTCATTTATAGAAATTTTCTCATCGCGTCATACTAACACTCTAAAGTGACGAGTCGACCAATTAGATACTTTGTTGACAGTGACATCTTGGGAATTAACCAATCAGAGTAATTCAATGCAAAACGTAATAGTAATAGTCGATGAACTGGAACCTATCATTGTGATATTCGACCAATCATAGTCTGTCTTAACAAAACAAAGGATATTCGACCAATGAAAACGTCATCATTTCCCCCCGTAATAAATTAGTATGGTATCTATAAACGGACCATCCTCTATGGCACATTACAAAAATATTACATTAAAGGACTAACACAGTCACCGGTTACAGTGACCAACGATACAGTGTGCTACATAACCTAAGATAAGATACAAAAATAACAGAAAAAAACAGCAAATACAGGTAATTCAGAGATAATTTAATCTACGGATCAAAATTTCTCACCTTAATGGATCACCTGAGTAAGATAGTGACGATGGTGTGCTGAGTCTCTGTCTGTCTGTTCAAACTTGACTTATTTACACTATATCACCTCAAGTATGACCTTTAGATAAGCCTTGTTTTAGCAGGGTCAAAGGTCAAGGTCATAATGCACCGGCCGGAGTAAGTTGGCACCTCTCTTGAGTGCCACTGCAGGTATGAGAGGGTCACGGGAGCCTCAGAGTGCCAGGGTGGGTGTAGTGATTGCTGTTGGACCGTTGGTGCAAGTAGGGAGAGCATAGGGTGTAAGTAGGAAGGATATAGGGTGTAGAAAGGAAGAAAATAGGGAGTAGGGAGAGAGAAGTTGACTGGCTGTGACTGGCGGCCGCTCACACAATTACTCCCTATTATAAACCAGTCAGTACCTATTACTTGTCTCCCTTATAGGCTCTCAACCTCCCTGTTCCCTATACTTACCTATGACGCCTCCTCCTCACCTAACCAGAGGTAGTTTTCTTTATTTGGTTCGTAAGTCACAATCGTAAGAGGATCTGTATATTTGTGTCATATCATTGGTATTCATGAGGTGGTGGTGTATAGAACGGGCTAGGGTAGAGAGAGAGAGAGAGAGAGAGAGAGAGAGAGAGAGAGAGAGAGGAGGGAAGGGGAGGTAAGGCAGGAAGGCAACAGCTGTGGTAGAAACAGTCAGTACTACCCTCCCCTCTCCTTCCTCTACCACACACATACCACCACACACACACACACACCACACTACCACAATACTTCGTTCACCACCATCACCACCACTACCAACACCCCACCCACATAAATAACCCAATCCTCAACCACAACAACCACGTTCCAATCTGACCAATCGAAGAATAAAAACAACCACTTCACCAACCAATAGAAACACAACAATGTATACCCCTATCAAGCCCTCCTTAACAGCCAAGAGTTTTAACAACACGGAACAGAACGGAACAGGACGGAACAGAACGGAACGGGACCCCAGGTTGAGGGAAAATATCAATATCAGTGTTCCATATACAACACACGGCAGGCAATTGGTTTATTATTGGTCGTCCCAGTACCTAGCTGTTGCATATTATGATGCCTCTCTCTCTCTCGCTCTCGCTCTCTCTCTCTCTCTCTCCCAGTACCCAGCTGTTGCATATTATGGTGACTCTCTCTCTCTCTCTCTCTCTCTCCCAGTACCCAGCTGTTGCATATTATGGTGGCTCTCTCTCTCTCTCTCTCTCCCAGTACCCAGCTGTTGCATATTATGGTGACTCTCTCTCTCTCTCTCTCTCTCCCAGTACCCAGCTGTTGCATATTATGGTGGCTCTCTCTCTCTCTCTCTCCCAGTACTCAGCTGTTGCATATTATGGTGACTCTCTCTCTCTCTCTCTCTCTCTCCCAGTACCCAGCTGTTGCATATTATGGTGGCTCTCTCTCTCTCTCTCTCTCTCTCTCCCGGTACCCAGCTGTTGCATATTATGGTGGCTCTCTCTCTCTCTCTCTCCCAGTACTCAGCTGTTGCATATTATGGTGACTCTCTCTCTCTCTCTCTCTCTCCCAGTACTCAGCTGTTGCATATTATGGTGGCTCTCTCTCTCTCTCTCTCTCTCTCTCCCAGTACCCAGCTGTTGCATATTATGGTGGCTCTCTCTCTCTCTCTCTCTCTCTCCCGGTACCCAGCTGTTGCATATTATGGTGGCTCTCTCTCTCTCTCTCTCTCTCTCCCAGTACCCAGCTGTTGCATATTATGGTGGCTCTCTCTCTCTCTCTCTCTCTCTCTCCCAGTACCCAGCTGTTGCATATTATGGTGGCTCTCTCTCTCTCTCTCTCTCTCTCTCCCAGTACCCAGCTGTTGCATATTATGGTGGCTCTCTCTCTCTCTCTCTCTCTCTCTCCCAGTACTCAGCTGTTGCATATTATGGTGGCTCTCTCTCTCTCTCTCTCTCCCAGTACCCAGCTGTTGCATATTATGGTGGCTCTCTCTCTCTCTCTCTCTCTCTCCCAGTACCCAGCTGTTGCATATTATGGTGGCTTTCTCTCTCTCTCTCTCTCTCCCAGTACCCAGCTGTTGCATATTATGGTGACTCTCTCTCTCTCTCTCTCTCTCCCAGTACCCAGCTGTTGCATATTATGGTGGCTCTCTCTCTCTCTCTCTCTCTATCAAGGTGGAGTAAATCTCTCACATAACATTCATATGGCCACTCTCCTATGGCCACTCTCCTATTGCCACTTACACATGGCATTTTTTACATGGTCACTCATATGGCCACTCCCATATGGTCACTCTCCTATGGCCACTCCCCTATTGCCACTCACAAATGGCCACTATTATATGGCCAGTCTCCTTTGGTCACTCACATGCTCACTCTTCTATAGTCATTTTCAAATGGCCACTGTCCCATGGCCACTTTCAAATGGCAGAACTCATTTGGCTACTCTTCCATAGCCACCCTCAGGCATTCGCTTATTGTCACTCTTATATGGCCACTCATATATGGCCACTTACAGATGACTGCACTTCCATGGCCAGTTTCACATGACAATTTTCATATGACCTTATTACCACAGCCACTTTCACATGGCCACACCCTCATGGCCACATCATCATGGCCACACCCTCATGGCCCCACCCTCATGGCCACACCCTCATGGCTCCACCCTCATGGCCACACCCTCATGGCCCCACCCTCATGGCCACACCCTCATGGCCACACCCTCATGGCCCCACGCTCATGGCCCCACCCTCATGGCCACACCCTCATGGCCACACTCTTAAAGTTAAGGGTAGTGATACAGCCTGTAAGTTGACGCCGTATACAGTCATTTATTATAGCATTGAGTTACAGGCAGCAACACGGCCCCTTATAGTACACCTGTACCTGGCTCACCCTTACAGAGGCTCACCCTTACAGGGGCTTACCCTTACAGAGGGTCACCCTTACAGGGGCTCACCCTTACAGAAGCTCACCCTTACAGAGGCTCACCCTTACAGAGGTTCACCCTTACAGGGGCTCACCATTACAGGGGCTCACCCTTATAGTGGCTCACCCTTACAGAGGCTCACCCTTATAGTGGCTCACCATTACACAGGTTCACCCTTACAGAGGGTCACCCTAACAGGGGCTCATCCATATAGAGGCTCACCCTTATAGTGGCTCACCCTTACAGAGGGTCACCCATACAGGGGCTCACCCTTACAGAGGGTCACCCTTATAGTGGCTCACCCTTACAGGGGCTCACCCTTACAGAGGCTCACCCTTATAGTGGCTCACCCTTACAGGGGCTCACCCTTATAGTGGCTCACCCTTACAGGGGCTCACCCTTATAGTGGCTCACCCTTACAGGGGCTCACCCTTATAGTGGCTCACCCTTACAGGGGCTTACCCTTATAGAGGTTCACCCTTACAGGGGCTCACCCTTGCAGGGGCTCACCCTTATAGAGGCTCACCCTTACAGGGGCTCACCCTTATAGAGGCTCACCCTTTCAGAAGCTCACCTTTATAGGGGCTCACCCTTACAGGGGCTCACCCTTATAGAGGCTCACCCTTATAGAGGCTTACCCTTACAGAAGCTCACCCTTATAGGGGCTCACCTTTACAGGGGCTCACCTTTACAGGGGCTCACCCTTATAGGGGCTCACCTTTACAGGGGCTCACCTTTATAGGGGCTCACCCTTACAGGGGCTCACCCTTATAGAGGCTCACCCTTATAGAGGCTCACCCTTACAGAAGCTCACCCTTATAAGGGCTCACCTTTACAGGGGCTCACCCTTACAGGGCCTCACGATTATAGAGGCCCACCCTAATAAGGAATTACCGTCATATATAGTTACCCTGGCCACTTTACAGTGGACAATATATATATATATATATATATATATATATATATATATATATATATATATATATATATATATATATATATATATATATATATATACATACAAGTGTGTACACATACTAAACATACTTAAATATAAAAGATAACACCTATTTATATATATGTATAGCTTCTTAAACATATTAATTTAATACATATATATGCAACACTATACATGACTTTAACACCTACCCAGGTGTACCGTAACACATACCCAGGTGTACCGTAACACATACCCAGGGCACTGTAACACATACCCAGGTCACTGAAACACATACCCAGGGCACTATAACACATACCCAGGGCACTATAACACATACCCAGGTGTACCGTAACAAATACCCAGGTCACTGTAACACATACCCAAGGCACTGTAACACATACCCAGGGCACTATAACACATACCCAGTGCACTGTAGCACATACCCAGGGCACTGTAACACATACCCAGGGCACTGTAACACATACCCAGGTCACTGAAACACATACCCAGGGCACTATAACACATACCCAGGGCACTATAACACATACCCAGGTGCACCGCAACACATACCCAGGGCACTGTAACACATACCCAGGGCACTGTAACACATACCCAGGGCACTGTAACACATACCCAGGGCACTATAACACATACCCAGGGCACTGTAACACATTCCCAGTGCACTGTAACATATACACAGGGCACTATAACACATACCCAGGGCACTGTAACACATACCCAGGGCACTGTAACACATTCCCAGTGCACTGTAACACATACCCAGTGCACTGTAACACATACCCAGGGCACTATAACACATACCCAGGGCACTATAACACATACCCAGGGCACTGTAACACATACCCAGGGCACTGTAACACATACCCAGGTCACTGAAACACATACCCAGGGCACTATAACACATACCCAGGGCACTGTACCACATACCCAGGTCACTGTAACACATACCCAGGGCACTGTAACACATACCCAGGTCACTGTAACACATACCCAGGGCACTGTAACACATACCCAGGGCACTGTAACACATACCCAGGTCACTGAAACACATACCCAGGGCACTATAACACATACCCAGGGCACTATAACACATACCCAGGGCACTGAAACACATACCCATGGCACTGTAACACATACCCAGGACACTGTAACACATACCTAGGGCACTGTAACACATACCCAGGGCACTGTAACACATACCTAGGGCACTGTAACACATACCCAGGGCACTGTAACACATACCTAGGGCACTGTAACACATACCCAGGACACTGTAACACATACCCAGGTCACTGTAACACATACCCAGGTCACTATAACACATACCCAGGGCACTGTAACACATACCCAGGTCACTGTAACACATACCCAGGTCACTATAACACATACCCAGGGCACTATAACACATACCCAGGGCACTGTAACACATACCCAGGGCACTGTAACATACCCAGGGCACTGTAACACATACCCAGGGCACTATAACACATACCCAGGGCACTGTAACATACCCAGGGCACTGTAACACATACCCAGGGTACTGTAACATACCCAGGACACTGTAGCACATACCCAGGGCACTGTAGCACATACCCAGGGCACTGTAACATACCCAGGGCACTGTAACATACCCAGGGTACTGTAACATACCCAGGACACTGTAACACATACCCAGGGTACTGTAACATAACCAGGGCACTGTAACACATACCCAGGACACTGTAACACATACCCAGGGCACTGTAACACATACCCAGGGTACTGTAACATACCCAGGACACTGTAGCACATACCCAGGGCACTGTAACACATACCCAGGGTACTGTAACATACCCAGGACACTGTAGCACATACCCAGGGCACTGTAACACATACCCAGGGTACTGTAACATACCCAGGACACTGTAGCACATACCCAGGGCACTGTAGCACATACCCAGGGTACTGTAACATACCCAGGACACTGTAGCACATACCCAGGGCACTGTAACACATACCCAGGGTACTGTAACATACCCAGGACACTGTAGCACATACCCAGGGCACTGTAACACATACCCAGGGTACTGTAACATACCCAGGGCACTGTAACACATACCCAGGGCACTGTAACACATACCCAGGGCACTGTAACACATACCCAGGGCACTGTAACACATACCCAGGACGCAGTAACCCTCATAATAACAATGTTTACCTTTAGGTTTTATTTTTTAAGAATTTTTGGATAATTGTTATTAAACATTTTATAAACAATATTATTATTATTATTACTATTGTTATTACTATTATTATTATTTATTCATTTATTTATGTTATTTATTCAGGATTTCATTAAAGACATATATACGTTATTTGTGACATTTTCAATCCTGTATGTGTGGCAATTATCCGGTTCCATGGCGACGATGTACAATGTGT